>JAVGWX010000017.1:30507389-30557389 GCA_036924085.1 Ariolimax columbianus
TTACAGCTTAATAACGCAACAATTCATCCTAATATACCAACTTGGAATACTTGGAATCCAGGTATTCAAACAGGCATGTTTAATGTATGTTGCCAGATAGACTAAAGCTTCGGCTATGCGTAGTAGGTACAGAACTTCCTGCGGGAAGGTACAACTAATTTTGGGTACATTTTTAACTAGAACTTTTGAATTTCGTCCGAACAGCGGGCGTTAAGCCTACTATTTTTGATGTATAACTGCCAAGAGGTTTTCTAGCGTGCTCGACATTGGACACGGGTGTCTGATCTCAATGCGCAGAGATGAGAGGAATTTTTACTAAAAGATCCACGTGGAAAAAAATATAGCAAGATATATTTGCAACAGTAGGTCATAGCAACAAAACTATATACCTTAACAACATACCATTCTAACACCATAACATAGTAGTCTACCATAGCATCGTAACAATGTCACACCACAATGTACCAACATAGCAGTCTACCATAGCATCGTAACAATGTCACACCATAATGTACCAACATAGCAGTCTACCATAGCATCGTAACAATGTCACACCACAATGTACCAACATAGCAGTCTACCATAGCATCGTAACAATGTCACACTTCATAGCAACAAAATAGCACACCTTAAAAACATAACACCACAAATATATAGGAACATAACATAGCAATATATGGGTATAGCAATATTACAATGTAACAACATAACATCATAAAACAACATAACAGCAGTGCAATGTTGAAGTTGTAGACATTAAAAGTAATGTCAATAGGAACGAACGTAAATTCAGCAAATACCAATGTTGTTAACTTAACTTAACTTAACTTCATTATGCCGGTCCAGAAGGCTCAACAGAGTCTGTATACAACCAGTTTCTTTCACTACATCGATACTGAAAATAATGTGAACATCGAATCTAGTTTTAGATGCATTTAACTGACTCTGCCTCCATTAATTCAAGCGGCAATGCTTTCAAAGAATTACTAATCACTGACTAAAAAAATGTGTCCTATCTTATCTGGACCTCTGTTTAAACAATTTCTAGCTGTGCCCTCTTGTTCTTGTAGTCGGTCGTACTTTAAATAACTTGGTATAGCCTAATTTATCTTTTCCATTTATTAATTTATAAACTTGTATTAAGTCACCTCGAACTCTTCTCTGTTCGAAACACTGAACACGTTGTTTTTAGTTCTGTTCTGTTTCTAAGAATCTACATCACTGCACTCCAGGCATACCCATAGGTGCTCAGTCTCTCTCATCAAATAGCGTAAGGTATGGATGTTGATAGTCCCTGTAGCTCGATGGTTGTACACTTTCCTGCGCCGTCCTCTCATGCGCCCCACTCCGCTCGAACATCGTGTAATGTCGAAACATTGCAGTCTGTGGATTACTGCTTCATCCATTGGGTTGTCCTCATCCAACAGGTGGTCATTGATTGATTTCAAAATGTCACTTCTATCCATTACTAATGTGCCCATGATAAGAGCTTGTGAAGCAACGATGTTAACTCTTTCATGAGCAGCACAGTAGATCCATGCCAACGCCTGGAGGTTTGAGGCTGCTTTCCACTCGTATCTAGGCCATTCCTTCTGTACTTTCTACGCGTCTGTCACGATGACTGCCCTTGTAATAGAAGTCTCAGATATCCATTTCACTTCTGAGGTCACTGCTACCGTCTCCATTCTCATACTGCAGGTTGTTGACATGTATGCCCTACTGCGATCAGCAACGACCTCTCATGTCACAGTCTAGCAGAGAAACCACAACTTCACGTTCCACTGCGCACGACTGATCCGTCGGTGTATATGACTTTGTTTAGTATTTCCTCATAAATATAATGCTGAATAACTGATCATTTGTGAAAAGCATCTTTGTTAGTTTACTGAAAATTCTTATAGTTGAACATAATTAACCAACAACGGTGTTCCCCTTTAAATTTTCTGATCAAAGTATCTTTCCTTTTTCTGATCAAAGTATCTTTCCTTTTTCTGATCAAAGTATCTTTCCTTTTTCTGATCAAAGTATCTTTCCTTTTTCTGATCAAAGTATCTTTCCTTTTTCTGATCAAAGTATCTTTCCTTTTCCTGAAACATAAGTCCACAGTACAGACGCTTGCGCAATAGAGCGATTGCTGCGTCAATTGTCGTTTGATAGATTTCGTTTCAAGCGTCCACGCGTTCCTAGCGTTGTTTTAACTCAGTGGCCTTTCTTGTCGTCGAACGATTTACTTTCTGAACCATTAAATCCCAGTTTACATAGCCAGCAGTGTAAAGGTCGGGAAATTTGGTGGCCAAAGTGTTTGTGGTATAAAAGTAAGAGTATGACGTTCAAGAAAAACATATCGCGTGTCTTTCTTCTGGAGCGGATACAATTTTGGAGCTGGCAGATCTAATGACAACGTCATCCAAATACGCAAACGTTTAAACATTAGAAAACAACTACAATTGTACTATTTTTCTGTACATTTCGTGAACACATAACCATATTATGAAGAATTTATATTGGTTCATGTTTTCCCTGCTCGTACTGAATTTGGTTTGGCTTGTTTTCGTTCGTTCTCAATCTCCCGCTACCAAACCGTAAATGGGCTTAAGTAGCAAATACAGTCAAGAGAACGGAATGCGGTGTTGTAGTTTACAGCTTGACTGCGATATTTTCACCTTTCGGTCCAACACATCCGACTTCAGCAAGCATTTTTTTAGTACCGGGTTAGCATTCCCTCTTCGATCTCTTCTCCTTAGCCAGTCTGCCCTACTGCAGCCTGTTATCCAGGATCACTGCGTGTAGGTGTAGAAGGGTCTTGGCAGCTATGGTTCGCTGGCCCTGACGCTAGCAGTCAGCTATGGGTCGCTGACCACTGCAGCTCATGCGCTGCTCAGCATCTTCGTACTGAATATAAAAATACAAACCCACCGTAACAACTACTTTATGAAGCTCTCACAATGAGGAGGCACGAATGAGCGTTCCCACGTCTAACCGATCTGTTGATACGCCACTGATATTAACATAGTCTCTAGACCTGCAATGTAGCTATTGGCCTGTTGATCCATTTGGGCTCACAATAGGTCTTTAGGGAAATGAATAAGGGACCCAATAATGAGTATCTTTCTGTGCGCATATACGTTTCACTTATTTGCTTGTTATGGGTATTCGTGAGCGTATTAACGGGTTGACTGACTCGACTTAAACTGGCGCTCCCTGTGGGGTAATGTTATCAGCGTGGAATTAAAATCGATACAATAGTGAGCGCTTGCTTTTCACGGCGAACTAACAGGTATGTGCCCCTTTATCACCGTGCCCCAGTCGACCCGATGTAAATGAGCATGTACTTACTGTTAGGGAAGAAATTACATGGAGGTATATAATTGGCAGCTCCACATCATAAAAAGTGTATGGCGTCTGGCAATTAATTTTCTAACACGTGACAATATAACATCATTTATAACAGAACAACATAACACAATAACAACATAATAATATAAGTTTCTGCTGTAGAACCACCGTTACCTTTTTAAAAATTAATACTGGCTGGTTGTTGTTGTTGCTGTTGTTGTTGAACGTACTCGTACTAAATTAATTAATACTGGCTGGTTGTTGTTGTTGTTGAACGTACTCGTACTAAATTAATTAATACTGGCTGGTTGTTGTTGTTGTTGAACGTACTCGTACTAAATTAATTAATACTGGCTGGTTGTTGTTGTTGTTGTTGTTGAACGTACTCGTACTAAATTAATTAATACTGGCTGGTTGTTGTTGTTGCTGTTGTTGTCGAACGTACTCGTACTAAATTAATTAATACTGGCTGGTTGTTGTTGTTGTTGAACGTACTCGTACTAAATTAATTAATACTGGCTGGTTGTTGTTGTTGTTGTTGTTGAACGTACTCGTACTAAATGAATTAATACTGGCTGGTTGTTGTTGTTGCTGTTGTTGTTGAACGTACTCGTACTAAATTAATTAATACTGGCTGGTTGTTGTTGTTGCTGTTGTTGTCGAACGTACTCGTACTAAATTAATTAATACTGGCTGGTTGTTGTTGTTGTTGAAAGTACTCGTACTAAATTAATTAATACTGGCTGGTTGTTGTTGTTGTTGAACGTACTCGTACTAAATGAATTAATACTGGCTGGTTGTTGTTGTTGCTGTTGTTGTTGAACGTACTCGTACTAAATTAATTAATACTGGCTGGTTGTTGTTGTTGTTGTTGAACGTACTCGTACTAAATTAATTAATACTGGCTGGTTGTTGTTGTTGCTGTTGTTGTTGAACTTACTAGTACTAAATTAATTAATACTGGCTGGTTGTTGTTGTTGTTGAACGTACTCGTACTAAATTAATTAACACTCTTGAAAACGTTTCTCTAATGGCCGGATGCAGTTACTCTTCTTGATATATCCAGACGTTTTTGATAGGGTAGACCCTGGCTATCCTAGCTGTAATGCAATGCGAGGTTCTTCAGTAAGCTCGCCACACTGAGGATTAAAGTGTCGATTCCCATCTCGTTTGGTCAGATTGTTGTGACAAAGCCTGTTTTCAAGAACCAGGACGAAAACATGAGGTGGTTGTCTTGATCAATATATTTCACCTGGCCCAGACGTTAGTCTAGATTGCACCTGACCAGGTATATCTGCAGTTACGCGAGGTGTGTTTGATGCACTTATTCTTTGCATGTCATCTGAATGTCTTAAATTCATTTCATTGATATAGTTTTGTCACTTCTGCTTCTTCTTCTTCTTCTTCGATTACTGATGGTATGTTTCAAGCACTGTGATTTTCACGAATTAAACTGTGCATTTAAGATCTTTGCCGGTTCACCACAGCTGTTCAAACATGGTGGCTTCACCAGGCATGACTGTCTACCTTTGATTTGCATAAATACGATATTCCTGCAAGATATGTTCTGACGGTTGCTTGGGTGCTCCACGATCGCATGTGACAGTGTATACAAGACGCATTATAAATAGGTGGGCTTTGAATCTGCAATGCCCCGTTTTGAGTCTGAAGATCTTTGTCTGTCCATTTGTTATTTGCTGGCCTGTATTTCTTGTGCTGGTCTCTTCATTTCTGCCATAGTGGATCGTTTGATGAGTGTCTTTGCTTCTGTATAGTTCTGCAGATGGCGAGTCTGTGTGCCGCCGCTTCCGGTTTTTTTCTAGCGCTAACTTATTCCTGCATCTCAATCGGACGAACATAGTCCGTGGAAATCGATGTGGCAAAGAATATGATTCATGATACTTTACATGCACGTTGTGCAAGATCACAAACGATTTTTATGAACTTAAATTAATTGCCTTTTTCCATAACAGTAAAACAGGTACCAATTTACAGCTGAATCGACAGGAGTGTGACTGTAACGGGGATCTAGTCGGGTACCGTGGGTACAGGAGACTAACTTTTGGTTCGGTAAAACCTGTAAATCAGACATGTTGGTCAGGGTCAGATAAAATATATTGGCAAATACCTTGACCTCACTTCCACCAGTTCTTCTTGGAAACGGACTGATGTCATGACAGCCTGGATAACGATATGTGTATGTTTGTTGGGAGGGACATGATACACATAGTAATGAGCGAAACGCTGATGAAACCAAACATAGCATAACCGCCTGGATGATCACGGTCCACGTTCATCAGCACGAGAGGCTGCTTTCTGACGGAGCCACGTAAAACGGGGGCGGCTCCTCGCACGCCCCCAGCCGGCCGGTGGGAGACCGTACCTGATTGGAAAATGATCTGGTGAAAAGGAACGTCCTGGTCCAGTTGAATCATATGACTGGATCAAGATGCTGAGCAGCACAAGAGCTGCAGTGATCAGCGACCCATAGCTGACTGCTAGCGTCAGGGCCAGCGAACCATAGCTGCCAAAACCTTTCTACACCTCCACGCGGTGATCCTGGATAACAGGATGCATCAGGGCAGACTGGCTAAGGAGAAGGGATCGAAGAGGGAACGCTAGCCCGATACAAAAAACATGCTTGCTGGTCGGATGTGTTGGATCGAAAGGTGCAAATATCGCAGCCAAGCTGTAAACTACGACACAACGCATTCCGTTCTCTGACTACATTCTGCTACTTAAGCCCTTTCAGTGTTTGGTAGTGGGGGATTGAGAACAAACGCAGAAGAAGAAGAAGAAGAATCACATGACCAAAAACAGGAGGCAGCGAACCAGAAGGTCAGAGATGGAGGGAAGAGTAGTCTTTGCGGAGACCTTGACATTGCGAACAATATCAGTCCACCAGATATCGAGGATGCGTCGCTGGCTGCGTATGTGAAAGGTATCGAGTCTTGATATGTCATGTATAGTCCAAATCCCTGAACCATACAGGAGGACAAGAATCACACACGTCTGATAAATTCAACAAAATACAGGAACTACAAAGGGTGGTGTCAGACTGATCTAGCCGGAGAGCATTGAGTTATGGCGTACGTGACTAGTTCAGCGAAGAAAAAAAAGATAGAAGATGATGCAGTGGTTCTATTCTTCCCTCCTCTATAGCGATCCCAGAGTTCACTCGAGGAATAGGTGGCCATATGCTTCGTAAATAATCGAACAAGATCTGCAGATTAGCTATTGGTCTGTGGATCCATTTAGGTCCATGATTAGTCTTCTGGGAAATGGTGAACAAGTGATCAAGTAATGGCATCCTTCTGGTGTGTGTGTGTATGTGCGTTTGTATGTATGTATGTATGTGTGTGTGTGTGTATATTGTATAAATAATTTGTATGTTTGTGAAGGTGCACTTTCTTGAGTTTATTAAAGTGTTGAATGTCCTATCTTAAACGGTCTGCCTTTAATGAATGTTTTCAAAATGACGTAAATAATAAATATAATACTAAATCGTTCTCCCTCTCTCTCTTTCTCTCTCTCTCCCTCTCTCTCTTTTTTGTCTCTGTCATTTTTACCTTTTAGTCTTTCTATCTTCCTCCATATCTCTTTGTCTTTCTGTGTTAATGTCAGTCCGTCTTTGTCTTTCTGGATCTCTGTCAGTCCGTCTTTGTCTTTCTGTGTCAATGTCAGTCCGTCAGTGTCTTTCAGTGTCTATGTCAGTCAGTCTTTGTCTATATGTGTCTATGTCAATCCGTCATTGTCTCACTTGATCACGTTATGTCTCTCTTTCTGTTTATCGCTTTCTCTGTCAGTCTTGTTATTCATTGTCATGTCTGTTTCTATCTTTTTATCTCTCTTTCTCTCATCTTTTCTTACCTCTCGTCTGCTTGATGTTACTATATGTATCTTTCCGTGACTCCTTGTCTCAACATGTCTTCCATAGTCTCTCTCCTTCGCTGTACTCATCTCCTTCTGCATGTATCCATACCAGTCTATGTATGACTGTCTTTCTTTATTGTTCTATCTCTCTGTCTTAATTTGTCTCTATATTTATCTATCTTTAACTATTTCTATGTCTCGCTCTTTCATTTTCTCTACCGTACTGTCACCCTCTTTCTTTCTCTCTCCCTGTTCCTCTCTGTCTCTCTCTGTGTTACACTCTTTTTTTTCTCTTGATGTTTCTCTCTCATTGTCTTCTGCCTCCTGTTTCTCCCATGTCTTTATTGATGAATATATATATGTATCTACCTGCCTTCTATATCTCATCCTGTCTCCATCCCTACAACTCTCTCTCTCTCTGCCTTCTATATCTCATCCTGTCTCTATCCCTACAACCCTCTCTCTATCTGCCTTCTATATCTCATCCATCTGCATCCCTACAACCCTCTTTCTATCTGCCTTCTATATCGCATCCTGTCTCGATCCCTACAACCCTCTCTCTCTCTGCCTTCTATATCTCATCCTGTCTCCATCCCTACAACTCTCTCTCTCTATCACCCATTTCCTTTCTCCTCTGCCTCCCCCAAGTCCCTCACAAGTACTCTTTCCCTACAGATGGTCGGAACACCATATATGACCTCACAAGACTGAAGCTTTTCGCGCGTCTCGCCGAGTAAATTAACGATCATCTGTCTCATTTTCCTAGCTCGTGTGGAACCATAGAGGGTTGTACTTGGAACTAGCGACTTTCTAATTTATAACAAATTGCTTCAGAAACCCCAACCGCCCTAGCACATAAAAAGCTTTTGTTTAAATTGGGCCTCTAACGGGAAGACAACTATGACGTCTTCATTCTACTTTGTATGTAGTACATTATGACATTATGGTGTTGAGCATAAAAATACACCTTCTTTAGCGAAAGCTGTCCGCTATGTACAGTAACATTGCTAAATTACATACATGATTTACTTGGTTGCATGCCAGTGCAGGTCAATTGATGTTGTAATTTCGTGCTCGCTGTGGGGTAAAAACTGGAAATGATGAGAAATGACGCCAATCTTAGTATTAGTCTGTTGACCTGCACTTCTACAGAGGTGGATGCCCCCAGGCAGGTGTCAGCTCTGGCATTAGCTGGATGTAGCCTGAAAGAGGATGCCCTGCTTACCGGGCTAGGATCGAGCAGTTTATTACTCCGCTGTGTTGGGACAAGTGCCGCAGAGGGTCGTTATCTTATGTGCGAATCCCTCTTAATTAGACTCAAACACTAGAGCAAAGTAGACCAGCAGTATGTTAGGCGCCACCTATGCTGCTCTTAACAAGCTGCCTAACCATTGGCTGTGTTATGCCATGTCACACAGTTAGTCGACTCTTACAACATGCTCTCTGCGAGGCAGTGGCACTATTCTTGCCTGTGTCACACACAAAGATCCCAGCAGACTACGCGTCAATCTTGAAAATGTAATGTCGTAGACAGAAATCGTGTCGTCATCGATTTTGACATCCCTCCGAGAGGTCATGGTTGGAAAATAGTGAGTGAGTCGTAGAATTAAAGTAAAAGAGCGATAAATAGGCATATATTTTCACAGGTATAGAGAGAAAGGGACATATATAGAGAGGCAGAGAAAAGTTAGACGTTCGAGGACGTGAATCAGAAAGAGACAGATAGACAGAGATTCACAGGAAGTTAGAGGAAAAAGCATAGAGAGGAAGAGAGATAAAAAGGCAGAGAGACAGGGAGAAAGCCGAGGAATGTGTGCCAGAAAGAAACAGAGATAAGCGCAGAGAGAGAGTGGAAGGGAGAGAGACAAAGAGACAGGGAAAGGGTCGAGGAAAAGGATCCAAAAAGATACATAAAGAGTCAAGCAGAGAGAGAAAGACATAGAGGTGCATGCAAGGAAGTGGTCTCCTTTAACAGAAAAAAGAGCAATATAAACTAAAACAATCATGGACAGTGATCTTCTCATTTGATTTTCAAGTCAAAGCAAAGACAAAACAATTAACAATGTGTGAAGTACAAAGCAATGATGTATAAAGATGACTTCTCTACCTTATGTCTCTTCTAGTCCTTGGAGGACGGCGTACGAAAATGACATATATGAAGCACGGGTGTGAGACCAGTCCTAAAATATGGCACGGCGCATGGGAATCTTCAGCCAAATCAAACTTTGACAAAATAAATAGAAACAAAAACCAATCAACATGAAGCATAACAGGGGGTACAGTATTCGATCTGGTGAAGCGATTTGGGATATGGCCCACAGCTTCAAATTTCCACTGTTCGAATTCTCGAAACAGTATGTTTGTACTACTATTGGAGATAAATCAATTTATAAAAAGGTGGCTGAAGTCGGATACAGCCGTTATTGGAGGCTGTGCAGAGTGCACATTAATGAAATTTAACGAGCGCAAATAACAATTATGCAAGATATAAATGAACAAAATAACAATGGCATGATAACTACGCCTTTTCGAAAGGTACTACAGATTTCAAACCTGGAACAGAAGGAAGATATAAAAATGCGGCTAATATACTACGCAATGTAACAGAGAGTTAATGATTTTGGAAAAGGAGACTCAAGCTGATCAACTTCACAGCAGCAATAGAAGCAAAAAGGAGAACATATTCCACGAAAAACACATCATCAATAAAACTCATCGCATTACACACCTGCTTCCCACCTGGAGAAAATATCGCTGTCCAAACCTGATGGAACATACGAGAAGGCTTAAAATGAAAACAGTATATATTTGTAGGGGAAAGGGGGGGGGGGGTGGGGGGCGTAAATTTATTCTGAAAAAGTGAGACATCTGTAACATTTTCTCGACATAAGCACCATTGTGTTCGACACAACTCTCTCAGTGCCTATAAATTACATGAATTCCTGTAGACAAAAACACCATTCGTTTCGTGTGTAACCACTCATACACCACTTCAGACCTGGAAGTATTTTTTCCGAATGCCTCTTTTAGTCGTCCATACACGTGAAATCACTTGGGGCTAGGTCTGATGTGTTAGACACTGAAAGTGGAGGTCCTCGATAGTTACAGCCGTTGCACGGGCAGTATCGAATCAAACATTGCCATGTTGCAAAAGGACACCTTTACTCCGAAGTCACTCCATTTTGATTTGATTGCGAGTCAAAGAGGATTCAGGAGAAGATCTGTATACGTGGCACTGATGACACCGTTCCCCCTGGGCATGTTTTGCTCTAAAATAACACCTCGTTCCTCCCAAAAAGAGTCAGCATAACCTTCTCTACAAATTGCTGAACACGAAACTGTTTCTGGTTCAATGAGCAGGGATGGCTTAATTCCTTGCTCACTCTCTTCGTTTCAGGTTCGTGGCAGTGAACCTAGGTTTCCTCTCCAGTAACACGCATTGCTGTGAAACTATCACTTCTTCTTCAAAGCCCGTCACAATTCATGGCATCAATGCGTGGTTGTTTCAAATCTGGAATAAGCTGTCGTTACACCAACCTTGCAGACAATTTGTGGTACTGTAACCTACCATGGCTGATGAGGTGTGCTGAAGCTTCACTGATATCCAAATCTGCTGAAATTTTATTCACAGTCAATCAGCGATTTTCCTTTACGAGGTGGTTAACGGCTGCAATGACTGAGGTGACTACTTGGTCTACCTGGTCCGGTTGAGAACTGTCACAGAACTGATGACGTTTTGGAACTTGCTGCTCCTCCTATACACTTCCTGGAGTGAAAGGCATGCATCCCTGATGAATCTCTATAGGTTTCACCCATTCGCTGCTAAAACAAAAAGAATATCCGAACGTTGCGCTTTCTTTCTAGTAAGTAGCATGTCCTTTATAGAACGTCGTGTCTTGCAAACGCCATCTATCTGGCTGTTATAAGTTTCTTGGCAAGTGTGCAGTACGGTAGGTTGGCATTACTTTCCGTACATGGAGGAGCATTCCTTCAAGAAAAAAACCAGTGTCTGCCAAACTGAACACAAGTAGGAATCGAACCCAGAACGTTGGGATTGTGAACACCGAGCGAGTTTCACCGCTAGGCCGCTCAGCCTCCTCCGCTCCTCTTTGGTGCATTTAATTCGCTAGGCGGCCGTTTATTAACTGCAATTATGACGACATGCTGCTTGTCTGCACCATGAATGTACGTGCAGGACACTCTTGACATCCTTAGCAACCATTCGTTAACGTGGACACGTTACAGTACAAAGGGATGGGTTTGTTTTTTTTGTTTTTTTTTAATTTCTATTCCACTTTTAAGGTTTTCTTGTGAAGCCCCCTCGTACTGCCGACCTTTGAATGAAATAACAAACCAAACAGCAAGAGAAAGCTGGAAAAACAAAACTGAAAGCCTCAACCTAGACAAAGAAGGGAACAAACTATGGAAGCTAGTCAGAGCCATGAATGACGAAACCCCTTCAAACAAACAAATTACCATCAAGCAGGGCGAAAACTTGCTCACTGGAAAAAAAGCCGCAAACGCTTTTGTCGAACACTATGTCAGAGCAAACCACATCGAGGTCCCTGCAGATAAGCATACATACATTAGTGAAGAGCAAAAGGGGCACGACAACATCAATACGGCACCAGAAGAGCATATGATGGCCAAATTAACAATGAGTGAAATGGAAGAGGCCATGAGAACATTAAAGAAAAGGAAATCTCACGGAAAAGACGGGATAACAAACGAAATGCTGATGGGGCTGGGCCAAACAGCGAAGAGGAAACTGCTATCAGTCCTGAACCAAAGCTGGAAAAGGGGTATTGTACCCCAGGCATGGAAAGACGCAGTACTTGTACCAGTACCAAAGAAAGGACAAGACAAAACAGATCCAAATGGATACAGGCCTGAGCTGTGTCGGCAAACTGATGGAACGTATGATAAACACCAGACTGATGTGGCATCTGGAAGAAAAACGAATACTTATTCCACAGCAAGCAGGCATTAGACAGCAAAGATCCAATGAGAACCAGGTCATCATCATAGCCCAGGAAATAGAAGATGCCTACCAGGCACAGAAACACACAGTAGCGGTTTGGGTGGACCTGGAAAAGGCATTTGACAAAGTCTGGAAAGACGGACTTAGAGTCAAGCTAAGGAGAAGTGAAGTTTGTGGGAGAATGTACTTGGATCAACCACTACCTCAAAAAAAAGAACGGCCAGAGTCCAAGTACAAGGGCAGATGAGCAAAAGGGTGACACTCGAGCAGGGAGTACCCCAAGGGGGAGTACTGTCACCCACACTCTTCCTGGTGTAAATAAACGACATTACGGAGAATATACCAAGAAGAGTCCATAGCTCAATGTTTGCAGACGATCTGGCTATGTGGACCTCTGAAAAGAATCTCACCATAGCAAGAAATCGGATGCAGCAGGCCCTAACATCGCTGGAAGAGTGGGCGAACTCATGGCTGGTCAAAATAAACGAGAAGAAAACCACATGCACAATATTCTCACTTTCAATCAAACCCCAAAATACCAAATTAAGTTTAAATGGCAATTTACTGCAGCCAAACGACAACCCAAACTATCTGGGAGTCACATTTGATCGGCGAATGACATGGAAAAGTCAGATCGAGAGAAACGGAATGAGAGCCAGAGAAAGAATGGCAATCATGAGGAAACTTGCTGGCACAAGCTGGGGAGCAGACGAAAGCATACTAAAGAAACTGTACACTGGAAGAGTGAGACCAGTTCTCGAGTATGGCATTGTGGCATGGACAACAGCAGCAAAGGCGAACTTCGATAAAGTTAGCAAACTCCAAAAACCAAGCCATGAGAGTTATAACAGGAGGCATGAAGTAAACTGACTGACCATCCAATGCACCAGAGACTAAACAATTTCGGAAATGGGAAACTAAACCGGAGAAACTTTGCAGAAATAGCCAAAGCAAAGATGCACGAAGATCACATAAACGCACTAACAACACCAAAACCCATCACTACTGTACGAAAAACTACCTGGAGGCAGGATATATTTCCAGAGGTGGTAGAAAATATACCAGGTATTGGAAACAAAAACTGCCAGACTGAAAAAGAAAGGAGAGATACTACCCTAAGCTTTATATCGAAAAACTACCCAAGCATGGACTGGACCCATGCATACACCTACGGTTCTGTAACAAACACTACACAGAACGGAGGGGCAGGAGCATTCCTGAACCTACCAAATGGCAGAAAAATAACACTGTCATTCGCTACTGGTAAGTACACAAGCAATTTCAGAGCGGAGGCAGAGGCACTGAGGGCGGCAGTGGAAGAAATGGTGACACATAAAGAAAATAAAAGCCATATAGTCCTGCATTACAGATGCTCTCGCCGTAGTCACAGCGCTAAAAAGCCAGAAAAACACTGAGCTTAATGACAAGAGTAGTACTCTGTCAACTGTGCCAGTAGTCCGCACCAAAAAGGGTAGTGGTACAGGGGGTCCCATCACACTGCAACATCCAAGGCAACGAGGAGGCAGACAGACTGGCAAAAGAAGGTGCAAGACTACCACAAACAGATACTAGTATGACGTACGAAGAGTCAAAACGGCTTATTAAAGTCAGATATATGACCAAATGGGAAACTGAACATACCGGCTACACCAAAAATGATGCCTAATACCAGTTGAACAGAAGAGAGCAGGTCGTTGTCTTCAGACTTCGCACTGGCCACAATAGACTGAGGTACCACCTATTCAACAAATTGAAGATAGGTGGAACCGACGAATGCTCGTGCGGTACCGGGAAAATGACCGCTGAGCATCTGTTGCAGTACTGCCCGACATACGAGGATCAGAGAGAGCAGATGTGGCCATCAACAGTGGAACCACAAGACAAGCTCTATGGCAGTGGCGACAGCCTCAGGATGACCGCGGCTTTTTTCGAAAAAATAATGATTACTGTCTGACTGCGTACGAAGAAGAAAAAGAAGAAGAAGAAGGATGAAAGAACATCCTGACAAAATATAAATATGAGTCGAATTCGTATAAGAAATAATGAAACACCATCCAAGCAAAGTTGAATATATTTATAATATGGAATTTAATCACCAACATATAATAGGTGAAGTAGTGTGTCTCAGTTTAAAATGTTTTTCCTTTTCTTCGTTTGTAATGAAACGGACGCTTTCTAACGTTGTGCTGTAGTTTACATCTAAGCTGTAGAATGTGCTCTTTTCGGTCCGTTACATCATGTTTCAGCAGGTAGCATTTTTTAGACCCGGTAAGAATTTCCTCTTTGAGCGTTATTCTCAAGCCAGGCTGTACAGATACATCGTGTTATCAGGGCCGCCTAGTTTAAATATGGCAGACAGAGAAAACTCAGTGAAATGGATTATTTTTAAGCAACTTCAGTGCACAATCAACAGTGCAACATACATTCAACAGTACAGCAGACATTCAAGAGTACAGCAGATATTCAACAGTACAATAGACATTCAAAGGACAGCATACATTCAACAGTACAGAATACATTGATTACTACAGAATATATTCAACAGTACAGAATACATTCAACAGTACAGCATCCATTCAACAGTCGATCAGACATTCAATAATGCAACAGACGTTCAACAAGACATCAGACATTCAGCAGTAAATCATACATTCAATAGTATAGCTTACACTCAACAGTTAATCAGACATTCAACAGTCGATCAGACATTCAACGGTGCAACATACATCCAACAGTACAACATACATTCAAAAGTACACCAGACATTCAACAGTACAGAAGCCATTCAACAGTACAGCTGATATTCTACAGTACAGACGACATTCAATAGTACAGCAGATATTCTACAGTATAGAAGAAATTGAACAGTACAGCAGATATTCTACAATACAGAAAACATTTAACAGTACATCAGATATTCTGCAGTACAGAAAACATTCTACAGTACATCATATATTCTACAGTACAGAAGACATTTTAAAGTACAGCATATATTTTACGGACTTGAAAATACAAAGAGATAGTGATAGTCTTCTCTGACTATCTGTCTGTTGTCTTCCATTTCCCCAACAACGACAATAATGATAAGGTTGCCTTGGCTTCCTCTTTCATTGTTTTTCTCCAAGTATTCTTGTGCCCCAACTACCTTCTTCCCCTACACGTTCCTGTCCAGTACATGCGTGATTGCATTGTCGGGCTGTTTTCGCGAGGGTGTGTCCAATTCATTTTTACTTTCTGTATCGGTTAATGCCCTATTTCTACATATCTAAAGCGAAGAAAGTCACATACCAGACACTGATGTCGGGGAGGACGGGTTAAAAACGTCTGGGTACTTGTCCACAATTTGTTTATATGGTGGGTGTGGCACTTCTCTTCCTAACTGCCCTTATTTCCCACAAAGTAAGCCATGTGTCCGTGTCAATACCTTTTATCGAACCACGAAAGCGAGCTCTCTGCCACTGCTACACAGATGATTACTTCTCATTTGTCAGTGTTATTGCATCTGGACACGCAATACGAAGTGTGCGACGGGGACACATTAGTAAAGGTCTGCTTGCGTTGTTTAATACTCTTAGTGATACACTGTGTGTTAGTGCCATAAGGTAGAGGACTGCATTTACGTTAACGATGAAATGCATTTTGTGCAAAGAGATTTGAAAGCGTATCTCTCTTGGGTTTTATTTGCTGCACATTCTTGATCTGTTTTCATTACCTTTAATAATTGTGTTTTAACTGAAGCATTCTGTCGTTTCCTCATATGCTGTTGTATCCACCATGAATAAGTTTACTTTTTTTGTGCGCCCTGGAAAGAACGTTAAGTGGCGGGTTGTAGTAGCTTTCCTCACATCCCGAGCGTGCGAATAAGCCTACACCAAACAACTTTTTGTGATCTGGTTGTGGTGAATATACATTTATGGGATGAAATAGAGAGAGAAGGGTATTCAGGATCAGCTGAAATAAACTGACTGTTCAAGACTCTTACCTCGAGTCGCCACATTTCCACCTAGAAACCGGCTGTTGCAGTAGCTTGGTCAACGAGATGGGGATCAACACTGTTATTCATATAGTGATTAATCTTCTTAGGAGCATTGCATTGCACTACAGCTTTGAGGTCCCAGGTCTACCTTCTCAAGTACATATAAAGAGCCATTGTAACTCGCCACCAAAGAAACTTTATCAAGAGTTATCTCAGTCCAGCACGAGCAGTTTCCAAACATGACTACGATTCACTGAGAGGATTTATAGAAATGAATAATAAAGAGGTCTACCCTTGCAGTCGCCACGCAGTGTCTTTGTGTACGACGAGGACGTGAATGGGAACACTACCCAACAGACTAACTGTTTGACATGACAAAACACCGGCCAGTATTAAGTGATTTGTTAAGAGCAGCATAGATGACGTCTATCAGGCCGCATATCTACTTTGCTCTAGTGTTGGAGTCTATTAAGATGAACCTAGAAGTCAGTTAGCCCCCTCCGCGGCACGTGTCACAGCGCAGCGGAGTAATACAAACTTTTCATCCCGCCCTTTCCATGGCTCCTACATTATTTTACCTGGCGCCTAGATCCTACACAATTGTTTCCCTCACTGGACTGCACTGTCAAGCGGCCTTTATTCCTCCGTCTTATAAATCCTCCAGCTGGGTCTCAGCAATCGGAAGAAACTCAGCGACGATGGTTATTGTTGTTTTTTTAACTGACCTCATGCGTGACTCTCTTTAGTTATATTTAAATTTAGGTGTGGTAGACAGTTGATTAATTCGCTTAGTTCTTTTTAGGGTCGACGAAATCACACAAGGGAACTCACGTGGCATCGTTGTACGTTAGTAGCAAATAAAGTAATAAGACACTAATGTATTTACATTTTTCTCTAATGAGGAACTTGTACAACTTTCAGAAATATATATATATGTATATAAACATATATATATATATATATATAAATACATATCGTCCATTATTCGTGTGCTTCCCGCTGGCGTGTAGCTCTAACACAACAAGCTGTGCCTGTTCGAATATTTATTAATGTACCACACGAGTTTCGCCTACATCCTTGCCTCAGACTTGCACATTGGTAACCTGCTGTGACTTTTTATATCCAAACAAAATAGATACTCAGAACGTTTGTGATGTGTGTACTGTAAACTAGAGTCAAGCTGCGTGTAACGGATTATTACTGCAAACAGAACTATCTGCACGTCCGCCAGCAAACAGATGAAAAGTACAGTAATAACTACTTCAATTTTTGGTTCGATAATACAAGCAAGAATGTGTGTATATCTAAGCAATAGATTTTTTCAATAGATCTCCCGCAGGCCCGCCCAAAGACAACTGGCAGTCGAATCAGTTTAAGCGACACACTTCTCTTGATCTTCTTCCAGTGTTTTTCAGCGAAACTACAAGTGGCTGGCCTTGATGACGACTATTCCACGATGGCCTTTATGCCATGGTATAGACAAAATGACTGTGTGAGTGTTGGAGAGCTACTTGAGTTAGACACAATGAATACTAGCTTCTAATTTAACAACATCAATGTTTAGCAGGTGTTTCTGAATCTCATAGTTCACGTCCACGAGGGAAAAGAAAAAACAGAAATCTAGAGTATTTATTCACAATGGATTCTCGGTTATACTCCGACTACTCGACAGCTGCTTGCATTCTCAACCGGCAATGAGATTTCGGAGACTAGCATGAGTAGTAAATACAACTATTGTGATAATAGTTGATAACAATGTCGTGTGTAGGTGATGTAATTAACGATAATGAGCGGTGTGCCCTATTGTCGATGGAACAATATCATGCGTGTACATCTGTGACCAGAGCTCGCGGGTTCACTGAGACTGCACAGTTAGCACAGTCCCTGCTGTGGTGTTTCAGTGATCTGTGATGGATCAACTGTTGTCGCTCAGCCTAGGTCAGCCCGTTACAGTTCTGATCCTACTCAGTTCTGTCTGTGTTACTCGGTTCGGGTGTTCTCTCATCTGAATG
Organism: Ariolimax columbianus; assembly: GCA_036924085.1. Classification (NCBI taxonomy): domain Eukaryota; kingdom Metazoa; phylum Mollusca; class Gastropoda; order Stylommatophora; family Arionidae; genus Ariolimax; species Ariolimax columbianus. The sequence continues at coordinate 30,525,568 of JAVGWX010000017.1, forward strand.
TTACACAGTGATTTGTAATTTGAATTGATTGTTATTTATAATGATTCCCTGATACATAGTTTTCAAAGATGTATATAAAAGTGTGAAGTATATACTATGCATGTGTCAATGTATCAGATAAAGAAATATTATCGGTAGTGTTTCACGCAAGTCAGGCAGGTGCGCGTGTCGATATTAAGTACTCTGTGATGTATTCACATTATCGCTTTGTTAAAAATCGATACCTGTTTTGGCACAAGTCAAAGGAATAAAGTGGCGTCACCTGTTCTAACGTTCTGCCATCGCAATATCAAGTAATTTATTCAATACAAACAGACACTATAACATTGTTCTGTTATCAGAAAAGGTTACACTGATATCTGTGAGAACGGCCAAAATAGCTTAATATTAGTAAAATATACTTTTTATTTCGTTCCATTGGGGCAGCAACACGGACAATACCTTTTAAGGTTAGTATCACGTGACCTTGTAAAGCTACTATTTCTACAATGTTTATAGTTTGGATATATCATTTCTAGAAAAACAACAGAAGCAAGAATAACGAAGATTATTATTCCATTTATAGTTTTGGTGCAAATTTATATACAGCTTGGGAAATTTCTTTCTTCGTTCGTGTTATAAATCTGAACGCAGTTGCGAAATCGAAAATGAATAGCTAGTTGTAAAATACTTGGTTGAAGTATTGTTTGATCACTTTGAGGGCGACCGTGAAGTTATGCATTTCGTGGTCATTACCACTTCTTGTTTTACTTCTTGCTGTAGTCTACATTTTTTACTGAATGTTAACTCCATTCTAATCGATATCGATTTTAGTTTCTCTTCAAATGGGCCTTTTTAAGCCGTGCGTTCAGGTGCGTTTTCGTTTTTTTTTGTTTTTAAAAAAAATAAAAGAACGTTCCTTGACAATCGACGGCATATACATTTTAGACACAAAGTCTGTCTTTTGTCTTGAGTGTGGACCTGTCTTCTAGCTTTTGAACCTAATACCCACAATATTATAAGACATGTATTCTTCCTTATAACCATCATACATCCAAATCCATGACTCCAAATGCCTTGACTGTGACTGTGACTGACTTTATGAGCCGGGTAGCGTTGCAATCCACTTTGGGGGTCTGGTTCATCCGTCGTAACCTTCAATTTGTTACGGCTGCGTACCTAACAAACCTAATTTGTTGACAGAGTTGTCACTGATATGAAGCTCCGTCTTGACTACCCGGTAGATGCTGAAATGGTAACACAAAAAGGCCATCTTGTCTGCTGCAACCAGGTCTTCCTCTGGAGGCTAACTGTGGTAGATCAACAGCAGATCTGGACGAGTTTTTAATCAACCTGATCCACATTGACCATATTGTGACTACTTTTGTCGATGCAAACTTTCAGACTAATTCAGTTGTCAAGGACGCTCGCAGCCGTTTGTAGTTTTAATTTGCAAATTGATGTATACATATTTAATAGCAACGAACTCGTGTTCATATCTGCATATTTAACAAAATGCAGAGTGAAACACGATAAATAAATGTAAATCTGATATATTGCATTGCAGGTTTTCTACATCAACACTGCATCTCACTAGCCCATTAATTATTATTTAGTTCAGTCGTAAGTTTTAAGTATCGGATTATGACTGACCTGGCTTGTATTCTTACCGTAAAAGAAACCTCAACGAAACATGTGGGGTATGGCTAATATTTGAATAATAGTGAATAATAGTGGAATAAACATATTTTTTTATTTTGACAAGGCTGTTTCATGTCTTCCCAGGATTGACAATATATGTCCTACCAAAGTAGTTGTACACATGTCATAATGATATGAGTTTCGCGATAAACAGCAGCAATCATGTAATAGTAAAGACATTAGATAAAGTGAAAGATAGCAGGAAAGAGAGACAGAGAAAGACAAAGAGAGAAGTTGTTGGACGGCCTCAGAGAATGGCTCGGACGACAATCGACAACAGAGTTGGTAAACAACACACGTAATAGAAGCAAATTTAGGCCCATGATCGTCAACGCCAACTAGCAAGGAACCTCATGAGGATGATGATGATTAAATAGAGGTTGAATACTGAAATCACGTAATAATGGAAACATTCCATACAGAGCCCATACTGAAATCACGTAATAATGGATTCATTCGATACCAAGCCCATACTGAAATCACGTAATAATGGAGACATTCGACAAAGTGCACATACTCGAATCACATAACAATGAAGACATTAGATAAAGGGCACATATTGAATCACATAATGGTGAAGACGCTAGATAAAGAACACATATCGAATCACATACTTTTGAAGACGTTAGATAAGAGGCACCCATTTAATCACATAATAGTGAAGACATTAGATAAAGGGTATATATATATATATATATATATATATATATATATATATATATATATATATATATATATATATATAATGAATCACATAACAGTGAAGACATTAGACAAAGGGCACATATTGAATCACATAATAGTGAAGATGTTAGACACGCACTGAAATCACATGAGCCTGCAGACATTAAAAAACGGACATTGCCGTCGGGAATAGAGTGATTTAAACTTTATTGTACGAGGTCTAATTTTTAGGGAGGTTGGACAAACAGTTCTATTTTACCGTGGTCTTGTCTTGTCTAGCAGTAAGGCAAGTACCAATTGACGTATGGGTAAACTGAAACATTCCAACATTGCAAAATTAACCTTGTGTAAGGGCCATAACTTTGTGAGCAAGTGATTGTATAACAACTAAAACACGGAATGCAATTTGAACACGCTATTATTAAGTACGCTAAGTTTAGCGTCTTTTCCATTTTTCTCATCACAAACGTGAGTAACCAGTAAAGATTTTCCCATATATGAAATCTGTATAAAAACTGCCTTTTTTTGCTACTACAGTGCCGAATTTTATATTTATTTATTTGTATAGTGAGGTTGCTAACTTCATGCGTAACTCCCTTTACGCACGTTTAACATGAGCGTCAAGCAGCAGATATGTTCATTGGTTTCCAGTAACGGCCTTTAGGATTCAGACGGGAATTGTGGTTAGCTTAGTGCATTTAAATTAACGGATTCCAAGTTCAAATGAGGGTAAATACAGTCGCATTCCATAAACTGCTTTCTGGGATTAGACTTTATTTATAAAAAGATGATATGGTAATTTTCTTCCTAGCAGCCTTTTCTACAAGGACAATAAACAGGTACCCATTTACTGCTGGGGCGACTGAGAAGTGTTGATAACGTGAGTCGAGCCCAGTACAGTTGCCGCGTGATGCGAGAACTCGTTTATGTCGCTCTGACGCTCATAACGTATTCACGAAAGATGCTAACACTATATTTATATCTAAACAATATGCGATGTCTATTTATAGATTCCCATAACTTCACAAGTTAGTAACTTCTTCTTCTTCTTCGTTCGTTCTCAATCTCCCACTACCAAACACTGAAAGAGCTTAAGTAGCAGAATGTAGTCCAGAGAACGGAATGCGTTGTGTCGTAGTTTACAGATTGGCTGCGATATTTGCACCTTTCGGTCCAACACATCCGACTTCAGCAAGCATTTTTTGAGTACCAAGTTAGCATTCCCTCTTCGATCCCTTCTTCTTAGCCAGTCTCCCCTGTTTCAGCCTGTTATCCAGGATCACCGCGTGGAGGTGTAGAAGGGTCTTGGCAGCTATGGTTCGCTGGCCCTGACGATTGCAGTCAGCTATGGGTCGCTGACCACTGCAGCTCTTGCGCTGCTCAGCATCTCGATCCCACAAGTTAGTTACAAAGCGCATTGCATTCAGCTGTTTAGTTATCTGATGATCTTTTTCTATCCAGAATCGAATGTTAGCAAGAACGTGGTTTATTAACAATAAATTACTCAGTTCGTACTCTGGAGCTAACACAAACTATTATATTGGGAAGCTTCAGTGCCAATGATGTAAATGTGTAGTTTCCCTTTGTTTTACCTTAGCGAAATATGCATAGCATGATTGCGGTCAAAGATGCAGCACAATGAATGAGCTGACAGAATTCAGCGGCTTTGAAAACAGGCTCCAATAGTGTAGTTTTGCTTAGAGAATAGGGATCGGTATTGGAATGCAAACCAAGTATCCAACAAGCAAGCTAAAACTGAATGTGTCTGGTCGAAAGGCGCAGATATCGCAGCGTCGCTGTAATTTACAACACAACGCCACAACATTGTTTTTCAGGGCGAGCGGCAAAGAAGAAAATGAAGAAATCATTATTTCGGATTTTGCGCTCCAAACGAAGCATAGGGTCACTACTGCTAATGGATAAATTAGACTATAACAAGTTTTTTTTTAAATGCAGCCACACACAATGACAAGTTAACTAAAGAGAGGTCCAGATTATAAATAAGGAAATATTTTTTTAGTCAGAGAGTGGTAAATGCTTGGAATGCATTACCAGGGGAGGTAGTAAAGGCAGGGACAGTTAATGCATTTAAGAATAAATTAGATGCTCATAGCTTTTAAATGAAACTAGTTGTATACAGACTCTGCAGGGTCTTCTAAACCAGTATAACGACGTTAAGTTAAGTTAAGTTATAGCTGACATCTTTACATACATCCTGTACTCGATAATTTGCAGTAATGTTTTAAAAAGTTGTTTTACCCGTTATTATGCCAGACCCATACACAACCCTCTTTAGACGCCTTTACGACCTGTTTTGGAGGTTACAGTTGTCATATATTTTCAACTCGAGTACTATCTGGGCTGCTTTGTATTATATACGTCCGCATATTGGAAATCCATAGCAAGGGGTTCATAAAGTATTTTTGTAGCGATGTCATTGTGTCATTTCACTGAAGATAAAGTATTTTTGTAGCGATGTCATTGTGTCATTTCACTGAAGATAAAGTATTTTTGTAGCGATGTCATTGTGTCATTTCACTGAAGATAAAGTATTTTGTAGCGATGTCATTGTGTCATTTCACTGAAGATAAAGTATTTTTGTAGCGATGTCATTGTGTCATTTCACTGAAGATAAAGTATTTTTGTAGCGATGTCATTGTGTCATTTCACTGAAGATAAAGTATTTTTGTAGCGATGTCATTGTGTCATTTCACTGAAGATAAAGTATTTTTGTAGCGATGTCATTGTGTCATTTCACTGAAGATAAAGTATTTTTGTAGCGATGTCATTGTGTCATTTCACTGAAGATAAAGTATTTGCATTATATACATTTATTTAAACCAATAAGTAGCTTCATAGTCAGATCAATATTACAGAAACGTTTTTTTTTTACAGGATACTTTGACAATTTCGTTCATTATTTCGTCTTATGTATTCCTAATCTTGCGAGAAATGTCACACGTCCCCCTGAATGAAGGTTTTTTTAAGTTGTACTTTTTTTAAATAGTTTTGGTGCATGCTACTAGGATTAATTGAAGAATGAATTATTGAACTTCATTCGCGTTCCTTATGAATAATTACACTGCATCGTTCGATTCATGTTTTGTTCAGTCTTCTTGGTTGAGGCACCTAGTTTTCTTGTATAATGTTCTTTTTTGAGGTGACCTAAGTAAAGTAAAGTAACCCATTGCATACTGCCGTAGGGGTGTGAGGTGTTATAAATCTCACATTTCAAAGGCTCGGCTATATGAGGGCAGTAGCCATCTCCTCTCCCTTTTCGCTTTTACTTTCCGGACTGAACCGGTACCCATTTAAGGCTGGGTCGACGCGGGACCGTTGCGGTCTGAAAAAACATTTCTGCCTCAACTGGAGAATGAACCCAGGACCACTCAGATGCGAAGCCAGCTCGCTAACCACTGCGCTACGCGGCGCTCTAAGATTCCCTGTGAATTACTTCTCCCGTGGGGATACCAGCCTATCGATTATCTGGTTAAATTGTTAGGCAACTTTCTGGATCATCTCTTTTTTCCTGAATCTGTTTTCATTGTTGCGTTATTCTCGTCTACAATAATCTGCGTTTTGTTATTTTTTTTATTTTTTATTTTTTATTATTAACTTCTGTGAAGTATTGGTTAGTGAAGGTCTGAAATTATCGGTGAGAGCCCTTTTATTTATTTAACAAACAACATGCTATTTGTAGCTACATTTCACAGCCCAATACACGAGCATGGCATCATCTTATTTTTGCATTTGTGACTCCTTGCCATAAAGAACGACTAGGACCACAACGTTAGCTGAATTCCTTTTATGAAACTTGTTTCAAAAATAATTGACGTTTTCCTTTTCCAACGTTCGTTTATTTAGTAATTTGTGTTGCATGATGATGTTGCTCGCCATATAGAAAGTCTTTGCGGTTACTACAAATTTAAATGATTACAAGTGTCGATTGTTCATCACCGTGTAAAACTCTCACAATTATCTGGTAAAAACATTACGGTCAAACTATAGTACGATCGAACTACTCAGTGTCGAATGAATGGATTCGTTCATCTCATAGCATGATTTATAAGCATAAATAATGGCACACAAAGTCAGCTATAATTACTAAATGTCTTACAGATTGCCGTAGGCAACCACGATTGTGTATTTCTTAGTTTACTTGTGGTAACTATTATACATATGACTATTTTTGTATTCTCTGTTCTAAACAATTCGTTCCATATTCTCATATTGTAGATTTTCTATCCCCCTTCTTATCTTCTTTTTCTTCTCCGATAAACTGACGCTATGCTTCCAGCCCACTGAGGCTCACGAAAGTGAAAGCATGATTTAGCTTGTCGCCGGTCACCACAGCTTGTCGCCTGTCCCCCACAACTTGTCGCCGGCTCCCACAACTTGTCGAAGCCCCCTTCCCCCCTCCCCCCAAGCTTGTCGCCTGTCCCCCCAGCTTGTCGCCGGTCCCCAATAGCTGGTCGCTGGTCCCCATAGCTTGCCGCCAGTTCCCTATAGCTTTTTGCCAGTCCCCCATAGCTTGTTGCCGGTTCCCCATAGCTTGTTGCTGGTTCCCTATAGCGTGTCGCCGGTTCCCTATAGCTTGTCGCCGGTCCCCCATAACTTGTCGCCCGGTACCCCATAGCGTGTCGCCAGTTTCCTATAGCTTGTTGCCAGTCTCCCATAGCTTGTCCCCGGTCCATCATAGCTTGTCCCCGGTCCACAACAGCTTGTCCCCGGTCCCCTATAGCTTTTTCCCGGTCCACAACAGCTTGTCCCCAGTCCCCCATAGCTTGTTCCCGGTCCACAACAGCTTGTCCCCAGTCCCCCATAGCTTGTTTCCGGTCCACAACAGCTTGTCCCCGGTCCCCCATAGCTTGTCGCTGGTCCCTTATAGCTTGTTCCCGGTCCACAACACCTTGTCCCCGGTCCCCCATAGCTTATTCCCGGTCCACAACAGCTTATTCCCGGTCCCCCATAGCTTGTCGCTGATCCCCCATAGCTTGTTCCCGGTCCACAACAGTTTGCCCTCGGTCCCCCATAGCTTGTCGCTGATCCCCCATAGCTTGTTCCCGGTCCGCAACAGCTTGTCGCCGGTCCTCCGTCCCCCACAGCATGTCCCTGGTCCCCCACAGCGTGTCGCTGGTCCCCCATAGCTTGTCGCCAGTCCCCCATATCCTGTCGACAGTCCCCCATAGCTTGTTGCCAGTCCCCCATATCTTGTCGCCAGTCCCCCATAGCGTGTGGCCAATCCCCCATAGGTTGTCGCCGGTTCCCCATAGCTTGTGGCCAGTTCCCCCATAGCTTGTTGCCGGCCCCCCATATCTTGTGGCCAATCCCCAATAGGTTGTCGCCGGTTCCCCATAGCTTGTCGCCAGTTCCCCCATAGCTTGTTGCCGGCCCCCCATAGCTTGTCGCCGGTTCCCTATAGCTTGTCGCCGGTCCCCCATATCTTGTCGCTGGTTCCCCATAGCTTATGGGCGGTTCACTGTAGCTTGTCGCCGTTTCCCTATAGGTTGTCGCCGGTTCCCCATAGCTTGTCGGCGGTTCGCTATAGCTTGTTGCCGGTTCCCTATAGCTTGTCGCCGGTTCCCTATAGCTTGTCGCCGGTTCCCCATAGCTTGTCGGCGGTTCCCTAAAGATTGTCGCCTGTCCCCCATAGCTTGTCGCCGGTTCCCCATTGCTTGTCGGCGGTTCCCTATATATTGTCGCCGGTTCCCCATAGATTGTTGCCAGTCTCCCATAGCTTTTTGCCAGTGCCACATAGCTTGCCGCGAGTCCCACATAGCTTGCCGCCAGTCCCACATAGCTTGCCGCCAGTCCCACATAGCTTACCGCCATTCTCAAATAGTTTGCCGCCAGTCCCACATAGCTTGTCGGTGGTTCCCCATAGATTGTCGCCGGTTCCCCATAGATTGCCGCCAGTCCCACATAGCTTGCCGCAAGTCCCCTATAGCTTGTCGCTGGTCCTCCGTCCCCCACAGCTTGTCCCTGGTCCCCCACAGCTTGTCGCAATTTTGCAGCAGATGTTCAGCGGTCATTTTCCCTGTACCACAGGTGCATTCGTCAGTGCCACTTATCTTCAGTTTATTGAATAGATGGTACCTCAGCCTGTTGTGGCCTGTGCGGAGTCTGAAGACCACGAACTGCTCTCCTCTGTTCAACTGGTAATATGCATCATTTTTTGTGTAGCCAGTATGCTCTGTTTCCCATTTGGCCATATATCTGGCCCTAATAAACCTTTTGGACTCTTCCTAACACCTGTATACAGCACTCCATTCTAGGTCTGACTTATGCTTTATACAGTTTGACTATCACTTCCTTGTTCCCATGTTTAATATTTCTTTCTATGATACCTAACATTGCATTTGCCTTCTTCACTGCTGCCTGAACCTGCTCCCTCACCCTACCTGTATGATCTATTATGACCCCTAGGTCTCTTTCCTTATCTATCTTTCTAAGATTGTTCTCTCCCATTCTGTAATTATGTTCCATATTGGATCTACCAATGTGGATGACTACATTTATCTACATTAAACTCCATTTTCCAGATTACAGACAATTTTCGAATTTTATCTAAATCTGACTTCAATATATCCACTTCTGCTGTAGAAGTATTGTGTTTCAGCTCTCCAGCTTGCATTGCATGTCCCAGAAAATTATGAAATGTACGTGCTAGCAGCATTGTAAGCCTTTAATTTTGGGTATTTAATTGAGCCTTAGATTTTTAGAGGAGCGAGTGGCGAAATGGTTTCGATGCCTGCTTATCGACAAGAAGGGCAGTGGCTCGAACCTCCGGCATGCATATGCTGTTTTTCGGTTGTGGGTGAAATACACAAACATAGCCAGCACCGTAGTTACCAGTCTAAATACCCCTCGACTACCCAGCCATGGGAAAAAATCTCATGACAGTTATTTTTCCCCGTCTTACTCTGGTTGAGCCTTTGATTATAATTTATAAGTTTCGAGATAAACTGTGCAATATGTATGACAAGGGAAATTATAAATGTGTGAATGTATTACACATGTCAGATAACAGCTGGTATAATAAAACGTAAGTGAATGTAATTGAACATTTTTTTTTAAACCAGAGAAATGGAAAACACTACAACTTATCATCCATTCAACCAGCACGGAAAGAGGAAGAATAAAATGCTACACGAATATTGGACAAGACAATATGATGGGAATAACGAACATGTAACACAATCTAATATAACACAAAGAAGAAAAGTGTGTGAATTAACTGAATTATCTTTCCCAAGAAAAATTAAATGTAATTTTTAAATGACGAATTGATTCACTGCGTCTTTCTTCAGACCAGTTCATTACATTTTTCGAGGCCGTGTTTTCCATTCAGTCGTTGTGTTGACTGTAAGACAATCCATCTATATTTCAGCTGTGTCCACCGCATCTGGTATCCAAACGTAAGGTGCCTTGTGTTGTGTATCTGTTTCCCTCTTTTGTATTTCTGATGCCACACTTCTTCGTGTCTCAGATGGTGCTACGATGATTATGGAGCACCTTTTTTTTACAAATGGAGTAGATTTTATTTCCAATGAAGCTTTCCGACAAGTATAATTGATTGCTGTAATAATAAGTTTTATGTGTGCACAGTTTCTTGCGAACCGGGCTGCGTACTCCTCACGGAGAAATGCAGGGTTTCCTGCGGATTTTAGGGATTTGTTTCGTTGCATGTGTTAACATATCTTCAACAACCATTAGATGATTTCTGGTTCAAAGTTTTGAATTTGCTCTGTCCTCAAATTATCAGGGTTGGCTAACTTTTGTTTTCATATTTTGTATTTCATCATTTAATTCATCTATGGAGAAGGGTGTTGCCAATAATTCGCTGTCATTTTTTATAATCCCGCTAGATTTTTAATTGGTTTTCCCGGCAGTAATGCACTGCAAAGTTCTTTGGTAAGCTCAACACTAGAGGGATCATCGTGTCCATCCCCATCCAGTTTTAAAGACTTCTGTGGCACAGCCTGCTTTAAAGAACCTCGACGAGGTATATTTCATTTGACATTGACACTGGTCTGACCTTGACGCTTGTCTGACCTAGACGCTTGTTTGACCTTGACGTTTGTCCGACCTTGACGCTTGCCTAACCTTGACGCTTTTCTGACCTTGACGCTTGTCTGACCTTGACCCGTGTCTTGGTTCCCAGCTTTCGTACTAACAATATTCATCTCCTGGTCTGTTCTTCTTCTTCTTTCATTGGACGATGACTGAAACACAGCCAGGGGAAGGAAGACTAACGTTTAGTCAGGTAAAATATACTGATCAGACATGTAAGTCAATGTCAGGCAAAACATACTAGCCAAAACCATTTCTCTGCTTTCTAGTAGCCCTTCCTGAGCTGTTTTCGTGGCATCATGGCTAACGATCTGATGGATCAACTTAGTCCCCATAGTAGTCAGTGACACGAATATGTATACCATCATCGCCTGCAGGACAACGGTCATCCTTCATCCTCACGCTCGGGATATGAGGCAAGCTATGACAACCCGCCACATAACGTTCTTCTCAGGGTGACCAAAACAGTAACCTACTCTTTGTGGCATTCGCAAACAAGAACGACACACAGCTGGTGGCCATGACACGTGTTTTTGTGTGTCAACCTTCGTTCTTGCTATTCTTCTGCTCGGGTTCATGCTTATCGTGTCGGCCGCAATGGCTTTGATGCTCTGAGTACTTGGGATACTGGTTTTCTTATTCTTCTTCTTCGTTCGTTCTCAATCTCCCACTACCCAACCCTGAAAGTACTTAAGTAGCAGAACGTAGTCCAGAGAACGGAATGCGTTGTGTCGTAGTTTACAGCTTGGCTGCGATATTTGTACCTTTCGGTCCAACACATCCGACTTCAGCAAGCATTTTTTTTGTACCGGGTTAGCATTCTCTCTTCGCTTCCTTCTCCTTAGCCAGTCTGCCCTGCTGCAGTCTGTTATCCAGGATCACCACGTGGAGGTGTAGAAGGGTCTTGGCAGCTATGGTTCGCTGGCCCTGACGCTAGCAGTCAGCTATGGGTCGCTAACCACTGCAGCTCATGAGCTGCTCACCGGCTTGGATCCTGGTATTCAATACGGTTTTTAATGTTTGATATCAGGTATTTTTATGCCTTCCGTAGTACGTTCTTTATTTTACAATGTTCCGTTTCCGTCCGTGTCAAACTCCCTGTTTTTCCCTGTCCTAGCGCCGAGGCTTCTGATTGTGTCCGCCTTTTGGTCACCTTGACCTTGCTGTGCTGCGAATACGAGGTTGGGAGAGGTATCGTGTAACCTCTGGTAGAGGGACGGGCGGGCAGGAGGAAGTTAGCTTCAGTCCGATTAAAAAGGTCTTTGAGTAGTGGTAATCTGGACTGAATTCTGGTGTGCAGTTAAGCGGAACGTTGAACTCCGTCAGGGACTGGTATCCAATGTCTTGAGTCCGGCATGTAATGCAGCAAAATACAATATAACAAACAAGATAACCAATCGAAATCACATAAATTCCAAAGAATAAAGTCCCTGATACCACCTGGTGAAGGAGTTGTTAAATTAATCCGAACAGGAACCACAAAAAATCGGAAAACGGCACAAACATCAGAGCGAGTCGAGAGCAAAGCCGTTAAGGCGCGGCCGTGTAACTTTTTTAATTAGTGATTAGTGGCTCTGGGGATAGTTCAAGATCTCGTCTGGTGTTCATTTGTGGTTTCTATTCTTCAATAAGCGTGCAAACAATACAATTATTAAAAGAAATACAAATCTCAAAATCGACTGCGGATAATATTTGTAAAAATTCATTAGCAAAAAAAAATATTATAATAACAGCATGTTTTAAAGATTTAGAAGTCAAATAGGATATTCCAAGCAGATAAGACAGCATGCCATAATGTGTACTTTCACCCGATCTGGTCTATCTAAGCAAAGAAAACATAACGTGGTGCTTTGTGGATATGCCAAGAATAGCAGCTAGTAAGCGCATTATAAATAGCCAGCGATTACAGATAATGAAGCTTTATTACTGCTGCTGAAGGTGAAATAGGGGTACATGAAACGATGAATATGGTAGTCACAGAGCGTGTCAATAGATGCAAAAAAAAGGGGATAGGAATAAAAACGCAGTAGCGATCGAGTTCGGCTAGAAGAATCATCAATATAGAGGTAACGTATGTCGCATTGTGCTCGATTATCAGCACTGATATTGTTTTATTTTTGTTTTTGCGTTCGCGATATTTCTGTTTTCCCCAAAACGATGTGCGTTTCACCAGGTTTTTATTGTGCGCAAATCGGCTCAGTGTATCCGACTTCGGCATACATTTTTTGTAAGAGTCTGCTTCCTATCTGATTTATCTAAGGGTTTGCTTCATCGGGGTAAAGTCCGATGCTGTGATTGAGAAGCGAACCTAACACCATCGGGCTGTTTGCCTTGTCACTAAACCACTAGCCCACACCGTCTCCCTAAAGCTGTAGAACAATGCAACCATCTTTAGAAAGCTTACCACTATGTAGATTACACTGTCGATCCTCACCTCATTGACTATACTGCTGTAACATATCATGTTTCCTGGAGCATGGGCCTCCCTCAAAATGTATTACTCGACGACCCCTATGGTTGCGTCAAACGCTGGCATCAGATCCTTCATTGAATACAACAGCGTGGCTAGTGCATTAACACCAACACATATCCCTGACGGTTAGAGTCCTCCGTGCATCCAGTTATGCTGTAACTATCTTGTCAGAACATCTTAAAGCAGGGGCTGAGAGTGCTATACACGGACTACCTCTCATTCTAACATTCTTGCAATGAACGCAGCGTCAAATATTTATACCAAAAGTCTAAAACAATTAATTACATTTAAATAGATATACACAAGCAGAATAAGTTAGACTAAATGAGCATTTAAAAGAAGAATCCTCTGCAATAAATATGTGTAAAATAATAATGCGATGCAAATTCCTTAGGGAAGGAAGCCTTAACGTCAGGCAAAATATGCTGATCAGACGTGTTAGTCTGGTTCAGGCAAAATATACTGATCAGACGTGTTAATCAGGTTCAGGCAAAATATACTGATCAGACGTGTTAATCAGGTTCAGGCAAAATATACTGATCAGACGTGTTTGTCAGGTTCAGGCAAAATATACTGATCAGACATGTTAGTCAGGATCAGGCAAAATATACTGATCAGTCGTGTTAGGCAGGTTCAGACAAAACATACTGATCCGACGTGTTAGTCAGGCTCAGGCAAAACATACTCAACAAGACCCTCACCCACCTGGCGTCCTCGTAGCCCTTCCTGGAAACGAGCTGTTTTCATGCCAGTCTAGCTAATAAGGTAAGGGATCGGCGTGATACTCGTATTAGTGAGCGACACACAGATGAAGCTAACCAAAGCACAACCATCTTGATAACCCCTGTCCACTTTCAACAGCACGTTCAGGATATGAGAAAAACAACGACAATTTAACGTCATTTTTAGAGCGCACAAAGAGTAATTTATTCATAGTCGGCATCCAACAAAACATGAATACGATAGATCCTCACTGTTACGTATTGGCCGTACAGTCAAGTTGACGTACATTCCATGATATCTGAATTGAATATAAGGCAAAATAAGTTTTCAATTCTTTTCTTTGGGCCTCATTTTTATTGACAAAGTCGGACTAAGCTAAATTAAAATCATCCATTTTGTTTTTGTCCACGTTTAAATTGAAGATACGTTAAATAAATGTCACCTGTCGCTGAAAAGCATAATAGGATAAGCCAAGTGTAAGGAAGGAAGAAGAATGATATGTAAAACATTATTTATTCTAGTGTTATTTTATAAATTGATGTGTGAATTTGACTGCATACAATCTTCATTGAAAAGATGTTCTGTTATCAGGAGAAGAAAGAGTTCATTTAACGTCACATTGATATAGTTTTACAATAAAACGTTTAAAACCCGATTGATTCTATGAAAATAATGATACGGTGGCCAAACCCAGTAAGAATATTGAACAAAATTACTGACATTAGAACGTATAACTTATAATTGTTGTGACAAAAGGGAAATGGGAATATGATGAGACACATTCACTTTGTGTGTATAGATAAACAAAAACGAAACATAGGAATACATTTGATAATCTATCAACAGCAGACTGAAGAAAGACAAAAGCTAAATTAACAAAAAGAGCAAATATGAAAATTGGTTGCTAACATGAACCTGCATGTCTGTTAAAGAAGAAAGACAAATTTGACATTTTGTTCATTCTGAATCATGTTAAATTAGCATTAGAATCTAATGTATTATCAACATTATAATAACGCATCTTATCAACATTGTAATCTAACATCTTATACGCATTATAATCTAACATCGTATCAACAATATAATCGAACATCTTATTAACATTTTAATAATGCATCTTATCAACATTATAATAACGAATCTTATCAACATTATAATAATGCATCTTATCAACATTCTATTCTAACATCTTATAAGCATTATAATCTAAAATCTTATCAACAATATAATCTAACTTCTTATCAACATTATAATCTAACATCGTATCAACATTTTAATCGAACTTCCTATCAACATTATAAAAAAAACCTTTTCAACATTCTAATAACGCATCTTATCAACATTATAATAACGCATCTAATCAACATTATAATATAGTTACCTTTCAACATTCTTATATAATTTGCTCTTAAGAGTCCAATCTAGCTTATTATCAACATTCTAATATAATTTCCTATCAACATTCTCAGCTACCTTTTTATCAAGATTCTAATTTGGTTTTCTATCAACAATCTTATCTAGCTTGTTATAAACATTATGAAATAGTTTCCTATTTGCATTCTAATCTAACTTCTTATCAATATTATAATATAATTTCCTATCAACAATCTAATCTAGCTTCTAATCAACATTCTAATGCAGTTTTCTATCAACAGTCCAATCTAGCTTCCTATCAACATTCTAAAAATGCATCTTATCAACATTCTAACAACGCATCTAATTAACATTCTAAAGTGTTTTCCTATCAACATTCTAATATAGTTTTCTATTAACATTCTAAGTTAGCTGCTGATCAAGATTCTAATATAGTTTTTTAATAAATATTAAAATCAAATTTGTTATCAACATTCTCATCCAGTATCCTTTCAACAATCTAATCCACCGTCTTTTCAACATTCTAATAATCATCGTATTAACATTGTGATCTACCTTCTATTTAAGATTCAAAAAACGTTTCTTATAAGCATTAGCAGGGGTCAGCAACCCATAGATGACTGCTAGCGTCAGGGCCAGCAAACCATAGCTGCCAAGACCCTTCTATACCTCCACGTGGTGATCCTGGATAACAGACTGCAGCAGGGCAGACAGGTTAAGGAGAAGGGATCGAAAAGGGAATGCTAACCCGGTACTCAAAAAATGCTTGCTGAAGTCGGATGTGTTGGACCGGAAGGTGCAAATATCGCAGCCAAGCTGTAAACTACAACACAACGCATTCCGTTCTCTGGACTACATTCTGCTACTTAAGCCCTTTCAGGGTTTGGTAGTGGGAGATTGAGAACGAACGAAGAAGAAGAACGAAGAAAAAGATATAAGCATTATATTCTAGCTTCTGAACAACTATGCAATAATGCATATTATCAACATTATAATAGAACCGTATCAACATTTTAATAAATTTTGCTATCAACATTCTACGCTAACTTCTTATCAAAATTATAATTACGTTTCCTATCAATATTCTAATCACGCTTTCTATCAACATTCTAAAAACGCTTCAACATTTTAATCTAGCGTCTTTATATACATTGTAATCTAGCTTCATACCAATATTCGAATCTACCTTATTTCAACATGCTAGTCTAACATCATATCACATTCTAATAACGTATCCTATCAACATTCTTCTTCACGCATTCTGTAAACATTTGAATCACTCTTAACAGCAACATTTTTATTCACGCATCCTCTCAACATTCTGATAAAGAAATGTATAAACATTTAAATTGCGCTTACTATCAACATTCTATGCAGGCTTACTATCAATATTTTCTCACTCTCTCTATGAACATTCGTATCACCTTACTTACCAATATTATTATCATCATTCTCTCCCACGCTCCTTATCAACACTCTTATCAACTTTTCTTATCAACATGTGTATCACCTATCTTATCAACAGTGTTAAAGTTGAAAAGAAAGATATGGTGAGATACCACAGCCAACATTGTTATCGCCTTACTTGTCAGTATTGCATATCATCCTCTTTCCCCACATTCTTATCATGCTTATTATGGGGAAAAAACATGAAAAAAAACTAGTAAAAGTTGATTAAGGTTGAGCTTAATCAAAATTTAAAAATGGGTATGGTCAGATACCGCACCGAGACGAGAACACAAACAAAACCTACGTTACGACCAATAGGCCTTCATCAGGGACAACAACACTGAACTAACAAATCAACATATAAGAAAAAAAGGGTCAACTCATCTGTTTCAGGTAGGAGACCCTTTCTGTCTAAGTGACCGGTTGTGCCAAGTACTCGATAGAAACTGAAATAGGAGCCGTCAAATAAACAGTGGCGGAATATGCTTGATAAGCCAAGCGTGGCCAAATAGTGGTCCAGATAGGAGAACAATGAGAAGGCAATATAAGCCGGGAGGGCGTGATATTGATATAAGAGAGGGGGGAAGAGAACTGATGGAAAAATGCGGGGGGGGGGGGGGAAGGAAGACACATAGATGGGAACCAGTGTGAGGGTTTAAGAAAAAGTATGGAAGATATTAATACCATGTGGTTGGAGACAGCCCATACTCGAGATAAGTCTGTTCTCAAGGGCGAATCGATGACGATCGTCAGAGAAGCACGAAACTAGACCAGTGACACTGACGTCAGCCATACCCCGGTGCTCAGGACCATTGAAGTGGCTGGCAATTGGGGAACCAGTGCGGTTGTGGGTGTCGTTGAGGTGTTGGTGGAAACGCTCCCGTAGTTCCATACCAGTTTCCCCAATGTAAGTCATACCACACTGGCGGCAGATGATGGAATAGATGAGGTTACGAGATTTGCATGTGAACCCCTCTTTGATGAAGAATTCAGCCTTAGGAAAGGTAATGGAGCGAGAAAGGATGACATGAGAGCAGGTAACACAACCACGTGAATATTTGCACGGCCTGGTGCCTGGGAGGCTATGAGGGCTCATGTGTAGTCGGCGACTACTGACCAGCAAGTCCCTCAGGTTCCTGTCACGCTTGTAGGCGACAAGGGGTGGATCGGGAAAAACTTTGCGAGTCACGCTTATTATCAACCGTCGCACACACTTATATCACTACAAGAAAGGGTATCATCATCATCTCCGGTTGCTTGAATTAGCCAATTATGCCCTCTTGCCACCTACATCTCCCGCTGCTGGTGTTTCTACTGCTTAATGTTTAAGCCTCGTGGTGAGATTCACCTACTCGTGTGGTTGAGTATGCAGCTCAATACTTTGAGCAGTCTTCTACGTTAGAGAGTTTGACTAGTACTTACAGTGAGCTTTCACGACGTGTCCGAAAATGGGTAATGACCAAATGCCTGAGTCTGTCTCACATAGTAGGGATGTGTGGCAACGGTTCCTCATCTGACTTTTTTCGCAAACCCCCCGCCCACACCTCCACCCCAGCCCCGAAATGTATATAGTAATTATAATTATAACAAAAATAATATAATAAAAATATAATTTAAAAACAACATAATAATAATAATATTAATAATAATAATACAAATAAAAATGGAAAAGAAGCACTAATAATTGTTGTTGAATGGCACAATGAGTAGGTTACTCTTTTGTGTGCCCTAAAAAGGACGTTACAAAGCGGTTTTTTTGTAGCTTTCCTCACAGCCCGAGCGTATTGATGAAGGGGCCCGCGGTTCTCCATGTGGTTGTCCTACTCTTACCTTCACCTGCGTGTCGCTCACTACTACCGGGATCACAACAATATACGCCTAAACTGGTCTCGGAAGATCGTTTGTCAACTCACATTCTTCTTTTAAATATCGTTGTCCAGTTCTTCACTGTTGTCTTCGACACACTTTTGTCACCATACACTGCCTGCATTCTGCGATGAATGTCAACTGGTCGACATGATTCAGCTGTTAGACACCGCTCGCTGATGAACTCTGGTAGGATTCGATAACACACACGCCATGTTTTTAACGGTCCGCTGAAGAAACTATGAGTCGGATGATTATGAAATATTGCAAACTTGACGGTTGGTATGTGCTGTTTACATTAGAAGTGACGTAATCATGCACATCGTAGGTATGTTCACTTGTTGCAGGTTGGTCAGGTTTCATTTGAACACGCCTCGTATATATATATATATATATATATATATATATATATATATATATATATATATATGTATCATCTGTTCATAACCTCTTTATACACTTCGATCTTTCTGGCAGGTTCTCGAGTAGCCTTTACAATTAGGAATCATAAATTTATTGATAATATTATTGAATTGCAATAATGGATTCATTTAATTGGTAAAGACATGTTCGGGAAATGTTATTCAAGTCAATTTTTCAGCTTCATACGATAACCACAGTTTAATTCCTGGACTATGGTGGTCTTATATTGTGATATGGTTGGCAATGTTTTAGTTGTTTGCATGAGGTTTTGCATCCAGTTAATTAATTCATAAGAAGATTATATTAAACTCATTTGTATATATTAAATATAGATGAACAGCTTGCCTAGTTGGTTGCGTTTATCAACTGTTTTATAACGAGATTGTTAGTGTACACACGAATTCTTGTCTTAAGTCCCCTGAGTAATCCTTGGGGGTACATATACCACATGCTGGGAATCTTTGATGTATATACAATTCATGAGTCCGTGTTTCTTGCTACTCTCAGCGCTAGGCACTTTGAAACATAATAAACGTAAACATCAGACATATGTTAGAGTCAAGTAGGGAGTAATATGTCGTGAACAACACATTGAGTAGTCCCAAATGTTGACACCATTTACTAATATGTCAAGACAGAAAATTAGACAACATTACCCTCAATTCCCTATGTTCTATGTCCTGCTTTCTCTCAATACCAGACTACAGACATGTCTTCGACGATAAACAATATTCTCAGGAGAGCTGTCCTTCTGCGAAATTTTCAACGTAGTCCTTACTGGTTTTTCGTGCTCAGAATTATCCATACTTCGGTTCTTTCTTTCGCACTATTCGAAGGATAGATCGGCCCCTCCACTGCCATCACCCTCCCCCAGCTCCTAATAGGAAGTCTGATTCACAACACTTTTTGTGCGGTCTTGCAGCAGTGGTTTCTGTAGCAATTCCTTTCACGCCACGAGGCTGCTAACCTCGTGCGTAAACAAATTCTCTTTACTCGTTTTTACTACAATGCTTATAAAGTTATAGTGTCCCCCTCTCGTTCCACTGCAATTATCCATTCCGCATCAATAAATGGGGAATTATCCTTCCCAACGCGTCATTTTCTACAAATTAAACTGACCTAGCACATTACTTCTTGCCTGGAAATTACATTAGTCGAGACAAGTCTGTTATTTAAAAGTAGAATACACTTCTTCTTCCTGTTCTTCTACCAATTCCTGGAAAACGAGTGATTACCTATTTTTCTCACGTGCCATACACGTGATATTGATTTTATAGCTATGTTTTACATCCAGAAAGCTATTCCATACTGAAAGACTGTAGTAGCTTGTGTCAATGGCGCGGTGTGCAAATGTGATTTAAAGAGACTTTTACCCTGGAGTGGTTAGACTGCACTGTTAGTGTCCTTTTAGGGCATGCTCTTGGCGTTACAGCTGTCATATTCACGTCTCTGTCTCAGACAGAGTATCCCTGGAGACGAATCGTGTGATTTCAGTCCACAAACGAAATTACCTGCCCATTTCAGCGATCTTGTGCGAGGAAAACATTGTTAAGTATTGCTAGGTGTTCATATGTAACTCTGTTTTTCGTCCGCATAATCAGTTGTGTTTTCTGCCAGTCATTGTTGTGTCCCTGTGGTGGTCAACATATCAATATTACTAGGCTTTGCCTGAGATCATGTGTTTGCAACCTTCGTGGATATCAATCCTTGATCTTTTTTAGCGACACGGGTATCATGGCACAGTATACCTATTACTTTATCCTCAGTAACCACCTCCAGTATCCTAACAGATATATACACATATATATATAAATATATATATACATATATATATATATATATATATATATATATATATATATATTTATATATATATATATATACGTGTATTGTTATAAATCTGGTCCCTAGGATACGCAAATGAGTATTAATACATTCGTGAGTTATTATAATACATCGGTATCATAAGTATTATCATATACAACCATAAATACAGAAAGCCAACATCAAATGATGAAACGCAGGCGGCGCCCAACTAACACAGTTCAAGGTTGTGGAATTAATCCTCTCTATAATCGGATTATAAACCGCCATCCTACGGTTTGAGACTTTGATGGCTTCGGTAGTATGTAACACAGGTCCGTATTGCTAGCTCACACTAAGGGCACTTGTTTCATGTTCTCATGTGAGGTTTCCGCCTTCCACGTCGGGTGTGAGGACCGGCTTGTTGTAGTGCTAACATTCTCGATTGGAGTACGGTAATGCTGAAGATATAGCCGGCTGCTTGGACACGTTCAGGATTGTGTGTGATTGGTTGACAAGGATCTAGAAGGAATAGGATTATTATCATCAGGATGAGTATGCTCTCATACAGCACGGGGGTATGTATTTATGTCATACTATTCTGTTATTTTTGTCTGTAGCTCATTCTTCTTTTTCTTCTTCTGTTTCTTCCTCTTCTTCTTATTTTTATTATTATTTTATCATTATTATTATTGTTACTGTTACTATTATTGTTATTATTAGTATTATTAGTATTATTATTATTATTGCTAGTTTTATTGTTATTATTGTTAGTAGTATTATTAGTATTGATATTATTATTGTTATTCTCGCAGAATAACAGAGGTTCGCAGAAGGACAGTTCTGCTTCTTCTTATTATTATTATTTTTATTATTATTTTATCATTATTATGATTATTATTGTTACTATTATTGTTACTATTGTTATTGTTATTATTATTATTATTATTATTATTGTTATTGTTATTATTGTTATTGTTAACATTACTATTATTATTATTACTATTGTTATTGTTATCACTATTGTTAATAGAATTATGTGATTATTTCTGCATGACTGATTTCATAATGAAGTGATTTTTCGTAGGGGCCTTAATGTATGCGACCGGTGCGAGACTAGGGTCACTGACATGATGTGTTCGTTTCTTAAGACTAACATTACAGTTGAAACCTCTAGGATAGAAGACTTTCCACTTTATTGTAATGAGTGTCAAGTAGTATTTTTGGCTTGAAGGACAGCTATAGAAATAATACTGGTATACAATACATATAAACATAGTGAATAACTGCCTTTTTTCTTTTCTGGGAAATGGAAGAAAAATTGAATACATTATAGTAGTAGTAGTAGTAGTAGTAGTAGTAGTAGTAGTAGTAGTAGTAGTAGTGGTATTAGCAGTATTAGCAGCAATAGTCGCAGCAGTAGTAGTAGTAGCAATAGTAGTAGTAGTTGAAGTAGCAATAGTATTATTTGTTGTTGTAGTTGTAGTAGTAGCATACTAGTAGAAGTAACAGTAGTAGCAGTAGTAGTAGCAAAAGTAATTGTAGGAAAAATAGTAGTTGTAGTAGTAGTATTAATATTAGTAAATAAAGTACCAGTAGTAGTTGTAGTAGTAGTAGTAGCAGCAGCAGCACTAGTAGAAGTAATATTAGTAGATGTAGCCGGAGTGTTAGTATTACAAGAAATAGAAGAAGACGATAATGAAAAAGCAGAAGAAGAAAAAGAAGAAGAAGAAGAAGAAGAAGAAGAAGACTGCCTACATGTTCGTACAAAACGTATGCCTTATTGCATGCTTGTCATGCTCTCAAAGAACACTGTAGTGTGTACATGTAACACTAGTCTATGTAAATATCTCTGTTTATCAGTCTGTGTCTATCTATATGCCAGTCTGCATTATTGTCTGATTTCTCTACGCCGGTTTGCAAACTTTCCACATAATTTGTAGTGTTGGCATTGTACTTATTAATAAAACAGAAAAAAACGAGACTGCTGCGGTACTGTGGGTTAAAATAAAGTATAAGCAAACATGTATAAGTATGATTCACGTATTGCACTGGGACAAAAACTAAAACGAAATTTTCCTTTTCGACCATAAGGACTTTTTCTGAGACAAAGGCCAATAAACATATAAACTATCAGATCATGTTTAGGTAAAAAAAAACTGGCTACCTACAGCACACATATCTTACTGTTTATCTGTAGTTCTGCTCTACTGGCATATCTCCTCATGTATGTGTGTGAATAGTTGTGATACACACATACACTGCATGTAGTAAGCTTCCGGTCGAGCACCGTGACTGGCCGCTGACACGTCAGCTTCGGATATTTTGTGATATTTCATCTTCTTCCAAAACTCCAATGAATTCAAGAAGTGTTTTATCGACGGAACACCACACGAGGACCGTACTATAATTAGTATGTGTACATTAAGATACACCTATTTGATAATGGCCCGTATTATAATTGTGGTCGAACTCTAAGCCTATCGTCCCCTATTCCCGACAACGCGTGAGCGCAAAATCTCTGGGCAGCGAAAATGCACACGTACTGTCGAGGCACCTTGCTGACACTTAGATTGGAGGTGTGTAGGGGTCACTCGTTACCGTAGGAGGTGACAAGACGTCTTGCCTACCTCAGAGTCCTTGTCAGTGAGAGACTCAAACAAACGTACGGAAAGAAGAAGGGAAGGAGAGGTGGTAAAAGAAAGAGAAGGAAACCAAGAACAGGAAACAGTTTTTTAGATGTGCCCTGCCCTGCTCAAACCCAGCCAGTTAAGCAGGAAATTCTTCATCAGGCTACCACGACAGCAAATGTCCTGATCGGTGTTGACAGCACAGAACACGGCGAGGCACTCGAGTAGCTGTGGTCATTCACTGCACCCAAGCACATATCCAGTCGTCCTGACTTGTCTTGCCCTGTGTTAAAGTTTGACTCCGGTGAGACAGTGAGGTCAACGAACTGTGCAACCCTTCCTCACTTAATCAAATTCATCGCGCAAGTCATTCTCTTTTCTTCTATCCAGTACTGACATTTCATACACCAAATTGACACTGTTTGCAGCTAGGGCGAAAGGCACCAATCTCGTAAAGTTCATCCGTGTGAACTAGGCCATGACATTCGACCCAGTTTTAAGCGTGGTGCTATTCATATAGCTGACGTCCAGATCAGGATAATCGGATGTAAGAAGACAGGAAAAAATTATCAATTTAACCAGTCCAAATGGAAAACATAAACACATTTTCGTGAACACAATTGTAAGTTGTCGACTAGTGTGAATTCCAGGAGATCTGTGGTCTGGCAGCATCCATAATGAACTAAAACAGCGGAGCAATGTAGATCCGCAGCCGATTACGGCGCCATCTTTGCTGCATCAAAACATTTTAAGTCCATTTAGTAACATACATTTTATGAATGGCTTTTTTTCACAATGTGCGAATCTGAAGTTTAGTGTGTCCTTTTTGTTTGACATGTCCTCTTGCCTCCCAACACACTAGGTACACATGTCCTCTTGCCTCCCAACACACAAGGTACACATGTCCTCTTGCCTCCCAACACACAAGGTACACATGTCCTCTAGCTTGTGGGTGCCTTCTGACTGCTGCTGTAATGTAAGGAATGTACACAATTGGTAGATTTACCATTTTGTGCGCTCAGAAAAAGGATATTTAGCGGCGCTCTGTTGAAGCTTTCCTCGCATCCTGAACGTGCTGATGTAGATAGACTTGGGTCCCCCGGGCGGTTGTGCTATAATAATAATAATAATGTTCGCTTAGGCGTCAAAGGCCCGTTGCAACGATCTACCACTAACTATTCACAAACTGCTGACGATTGTTTGTGCGTAGTGTGTCGACCGAAATCCCATCAGACTCCCTAGGTGGAGCCCAGTACTCCGCAACCTCGGGATGAGGGCGGCGTGGAGTGTGTGTTGAACCAATGTTTGTGTCGGCCTTCCTACTCTGTCCATGTCTCCATGTTTCTTCGCGTTCCACCCAGAGGTCTCAGGATTGCGTTCAGCTTTGGTTAAGCGTGACTATTGCTGTGCTAAGAATTCAAGGTTGATAGTGGTATAGTGTAATAACCGGTAGAGGGCAAGAGGACAGGAGTAAGTCGGATTCAGTCAAAACAGGAAGAGCTTTGAGAATTGGAAACCTGTGCTGAATTATGTGGTGCAGTCAAGCGGAACGTTCGAGGCAAATGTCCTGAACGAACTGTTTTCTTGAGGTTCAAGCGAGGCACAGCTGTAGCAAGATGCAGCATAGCAACAGGATAACCGAACGAAAGTTTCCGCTGTAGATACTCTTCTGTGCGCGTTATACTGAAATGCATGTTAATTAATGACCGTGCCTAGTCTGTATGTATGCGAGTTAATATATGTGTGTGAGTGTGTGTGTTCGTGCGTATATGTGTGTACCACTTTCTTTAAACATTCTAATTTACATAAACGTTTATCTATCTATTTTTCAAATTCAAGCACACCCCCCCCCCCCCCACCCTAACCTCCCACGTTCTCCTCCCTGGAAACAGTAAGTGTGTTTTAGCAATCTGGCTGGCGAGGTGGGCGAACGACGTGATCCCTGTAGTAGTGAGAGACACGCAAATGAAGCCAAAGATAAACCCAACCACCAGGCCCTCTCCTCTCTCTCTCTCACACTCAGGATATGAGGAAAGCTACTGAAACCCGACAGTTGATGTACTTTGAAGGGCACACCTAGAGTAGATTTGCTCATCGTGAGCATTCAATAACAACATGCATGTCTACATGTCTCTCTGGACATAGTATCTTGTATCTAATTGATCGTATGTCTATCTGTACCAGCGTCTACCTAGCTGAGATTATATTTGTATGTCTGTACTCATGTCTGCCTCACTGTATACCTAAATGCATGTCTGCATATATACAGACGGCATACTCTGTGACGGCACCTGCGCATTTTAGCTTGCCATGCTATCACGTGTTAACGTGTTACAATCCACCTGTGTGTTTATTTACACGTATGTATGTTTATCTTTTTATCTATCTATATATTTTATCGTATCGTTTCTAATCTATCTATCTATCTATCTATCTATCTATCTATCTATCTATCTATCTATCTATCTATCTATCTATCTATCTATCTATCTATCTATCTATCTATCTATCTTTCTATCTATCTATCTATCTATCTATCTATCTATCTATCTATCTATCTATCTATCTATCTATCTATCTATCTATCTATCTATCTATCTATCTATCTATCTATCTATCTATCTATCTATCTATCTATCTATCTATCTATCTATCTATCTATCTATCTATCTATCTATCTATCTATCTATCTATCTATCTATCTATCTATCTATCTATCTATCTATCTATCTATCTATCTATCTATCTATCTATCTATCTATCTATCTATCTATCTATCTATCTATCTATCTATCTATCTATCTATCTATCTATCTATCTATCTATCTATCTATCTATCTATCTATCTATCTATCTATCTATCTATCTATCTATCTATCTATCTATCTATCTATCTATCTATCTATCTATCTATCTATCTATCTATCTATCTATCTATCTATCTATCTATCTATCTATCTATCTATCTATCTATCTATCTATCTATCTATCTATCTATCTATCTATCTATCTATCTATCTATCTATCTATCTATCTATCTATCTATCTATCTATCTATCTATCTATCTATCTATCTATCTATCTATCTATCTATCTATCTATCTATCTATCTATCTATCTATCTATCTATCTATCTATCTATCTATCTATCTATCTATCTATCTATCTATCTATCTATCTATCTATCTATCTATCTATCTATCTATCTATCTATCTATCTATCTATCTATCTATCTATCTATCTATCTATCTATCTATCTATCTATCTATCTATCTATCTATCTATCTATCTATCTATCTATCTATCTATCTATCTATCTATCTATCTATCTATCTATCTATCTATCTATCTATCTATCTATCTATCTATCTATCTATCTATCTATCTATCTATCTATCTATCTATCTATCTATCTATCTATCTATCTATCTATCTATCTATCTATCTATCTATCTATCTATCTATCTATCTATCTATCTATCTATCTATCTATCTATCTATCTATCTATCTATCTATCTATCTATCTATCTATCTATCTATCTATCTATCTATCTATCTATCTATCTATCTATCTATCTATCTATCTATCTATCTATCTATCTATCTATCTATCTATCTATCTATCTATCTATCTATCTATCTATCTATCTATCTATCTATCTATCTATCTATCTATCTATCTATCTATCTATCTATCTATCTATCTATCTATCTATCTATCTATCTATCTATCTATCTATCTATCTATCTATCTATCTATCTATCTATCTATCTATCTATCTATCTATCTATCTATCTATCTATCTATCTATCTATCTATCTATCTATCTATCTATCTATCTATCTATCTATCTATCTATCTATCTATCTATCTATCTATCTATCTATCTATCTATCTATCTATCTATCTATCTATCTATCTATCTATCTATCTATCTATCTATCTATCTATCTATCTATCTATCTATCTATCTATCTATCTATCTATCTATCTATCTATCTATCTATCTATCTATCTATCTATCTATCTATCTATCTATCTATCTATCTATCTATCTATCTATCTATCTATCTATCTATCTATCTATCTATCTATCTATCTATCTATCTATCTATCTATCTATCTATCTATCTATCTATCTATCTATCTATCTATCTATCTATCTATCTATCTATCTATCTATCTATCTATCTATCTATCTATCTATCTATCTATCTATCTATCTATCTATCTATCTATCTATCTATCTATCTATCTATCTATCTATCTATCTATCTATCTATCTATCTATCTATCTATCTATCTATCTATCTATCTATCTATCTATCTATCTATCTATCTATCTATCTATCTATCTATCTATCTATCTATCTATCTATCTATCTATCTATCTATCTATCTATCTATCTATCTATCTATCTATCTATCTATCTATCTATCTATCTATCTATCCATTTTTGTAATGTATCCATAGATATGTCTACCTTCTACCTATTTGTCTATCTGTATGTATGTCTGTCTGACTGCCTGTCTGTTTTTTAACCAACGTGTCTATCAGTTTGTCACTTTGTACATACGTATCTAAAATACAAACACAGATTGGTACTTACCTGCACAGTGTAATGTATGTTGCTCATTCACGCCAGCAGCTTGGGACCCAGCATCATCAAATTTGTGAGGGATTTTTTGTTGAATCTATGTACGATTTTATCGTATGTTACAATACCCACACAAAAAAACAGAACATAAATGTTGTACGATTGTTTCGAAATGTTAAAAAAGGAGGTATAGTGAAATATTAATTGTTAACCAAATCAGATGGCTGGGATGAGGTTGAAACATATGGTATGACGGGATTGGTTGGAAGGATGGAAGTGTTGATATGGGAATTATGTATGGAGGTGAATGGGTAGGTTGGTGATACATTGGGAGGTTGAATACACTGTGCAGTGAGGACGATATATTTACACGAGGGTAGCTCCGAAAGTAATGCCTCTTATTTTAGTATGATGTCCTACATCGTATGAAGTGGATGTTGACAGTATGGCAGTACAGTTTGAAACTTTCCACCATTATCCGTAACATTCGGTTTTCGTAATACAGGTGGAAGTGGAGGAGCAGTCTGACAAAATGGAGGAAATGTGTCGTAAAGAGAAGTACGTTATTGAATCCTTCCATTCGAAAAAATGTGCACACATTGACACTCATCGACTCTTCCTGAACGTTTACGGAGATCAAACTGTGGAACAGTCCATGTTAGCACAGTCAGGCGGTGGGTTGTGCGTTTCAGTAATGGCGAAAGCAACATGCAGGAAAAGCCATGTTCGGGACGGCCATGCAGAGATACCGTGCAATAAAAAACGTATCGAACAGCCCATCCCCATCAAATCGGAAGATTGCGGTCAGGGAACTGTCTACGGAGTTGGATATCGGCTTCAATGCGTTGGAAAAGATTGAATTTCACAAGGTTTGGGCCAAGTTGGTTCCATGAATGTTCACACAGGAACAGAAAGAACATCGCATACAAGTTTGTCATGACCTCTTCCACAATTACGAAGATGAAGGTGACAGTTTCCTGGATCGCATCATCACTGGAAATGAGACGTGATGCCACCACTACGATCCTGAGTCGAGATGGTAGTCCATGTAATGCGGACATGCGAATTTCCTCCTGCAGGAACAATTTCAAGACGCAACCCTCAGCAGGTAAAGTGATGTGCACTGTTTTTGGAATAGGAAAGAGGTAATGCTTCGTGATTTCCTGGAACCTGGATGATAAAACCATCAACTGTTGACCGTTATAAATCGACGATGACTAAGCTGAAGGCTCGAATTTCCAGGATCACGCCAGAGAAGAAGACAACATGTCTTCTCCAACATGATAACGCCAGGTTCCATACTAGTTTGAAGACCATTGAGCACATTGTCAACCTTAGTTGGACTGTCTTACTACACCCACAGCGTAGTCCGGATTCGGTGCCTTCTGATTTTCATCTGTTCGAGTCGAAAGAGGGACTGAGTAGGCAACAGTTTTCTAGGGTTGTTCGTCCATCACGCGTGATGTGGACCTTTCCCTGTTCATTTTAGCCAGTCCTTCCAGTCGAGTATACTGTATTTCCGGGTTGTGGATGGATGCGGAGATGGCAGACAAGTCCGATTTGGAGTTTTCTATTTACGACGCCGTCATAGCAGCTATTAAAAAGTGAAAGACCGCAACTGAAGCAGATTTTTACGAGCGCGGCATGTATTCTCTTGTTAATAAATAGAGAAAATGTATAGCCAAAGGTAATGACTATGTTGAAAAATATTTTTTTTTAAGATTATTGTGATATTTTTATATTTTATGGTTTTCATGGAACAAAATAGAAGACATTACTTTCGTTGCGCCCCTTGTGTGTGTGTATATATATATATATATATATATATATATATATATATATATATATATATATATATATATATATATATATATGTGTGTGTATGTGTGTGTGTGTGCGTATGCATGGATGCACTTGGAATTCTCGTATTCAGACAAGTATGTCATACTTGCTGCCACGTAACGAAAACTATCCATAGTGCGATCTTTATTCTACAATGCGTACTACACGAAGTATAGAAGTCCTGTGCGATGTAGGCTGCGTATTCGGTAGACATTTCATTACTTCTTTCAAATATTGCCCGTACACCGACTAACACCCAAATTATGCCAAGAGTTCTTTTACGTACATATAATTTATATATAGCTTTTCGTCAATATCCATAATGACAAGATTCTGGTCTCACTTCCTTTGAGACAAAGAGACGTTTGAAACTTGTTGATTCGAAATAACATCGAGCAATTTCTTTCACTTACCGTTTTTCAAAACGTAATTTAAAATAGTCCACTATTTTCTATCATTTAAGACTTCTTCCGTTTTTCCGTTTCAATGTTACCACAATTTGCGTGCTCAAATTGATCTTTTATTGATAGCGTGTCTCAACAAATATTCATAAGCAGACAAGAAACTGTATTTGTTTATTAGTAGCACATTTCTGTTCAATGGTATGGTGGTCTTCTTGTTTGTTTCCATATTGCATCCGATTCACTTCTATATGAGATTGCTGGGAAGATTGATTTTAGTTAGTTAGTTGACTATCTTGTATCCGATTCACTTCTATATGTGATTGCTAGGAAGATTGATTTTAGTTAGTTAGTTGCCCATCTTGTATCCGATTCACTTCTATATGAGATTGCCGGGAAGATTGATTTAAGTTAGTTAGTTGACTATCGTAAGCGACGATGGCGATATTATCAGGCGAGTGTGTCTTGGTGGTGTAACTTTCGCTGTATTTGGATTAAAGTGAGAAAGAAACTGCGTTGGTCATCAACCTCACTCTCTGGTCCCGAACTACCTTGGACCAGTGGCATGACATAATTCAAGACGACTTGAAGTAACTCAGTATACATGCACACTTTTCATCTCCCTTGAGTCCATGGGTGGCTTGAAAACTTGCTGGATTCGATCGCCCACCGTTTCCGTTCATCGCTTTGACAGGCGAGTTACTTATCTCTCGACCACATCGCCCCACGGATTGATGTTTTCATGGATGGGCAGACGCGCAGACGAAGTGATGGATACATGTATTGGTGGATGACATGGTGGATAATTCAAGGGCTGTTTTAGTGAATTGATCGATATATGCCTTCGTATGTGAATGACTTGGTGGATGAGTGAAGGTATTGATAGCTTGGTGGATATATGGATGGTTTAGTGGATAGATCGAAGAATGGATTGACGGCATGATGTTTTGATGGATGTATTGTTTTGTGGATGGATAAATGGGTGCACTGATGCATTGATGGGTGGATGTTCTGATAACTAAATGTCTTGATGGGTAAATCGATACATGGATGGATGGACGCATCTATGAATGAAAATATGGACGAATACTGAATTGATCGATGGCTATATAGACTTGATTCACACTTTAAAGTATCTCGTTTCGAAACGCCATCGTCTAACCATCAGTAAATTGGTCCTGGCTTACGTTTGGGAAACCAAATCAACAAGAAATTGAATTAATCAACCAACGTCACAAAGATCTATCATTCTCACTCTCCCTTGTGTGTTCCATAAAATACCTTTAATTTTCTGCGAAGCTGTTTACGCCTTGGTTAGTCTATTCTTCACGTACGAGTTGTATCTCCCATCTCTTGTTATTGAAGTTTCCAGTTACTAAATTAAAATGTCTGGCTCTGCTTTGGCCTGTATCTGAACTGACTCCCATGAGAACTGCTTATTCGTTCCTTGCACGATATATTATTGTATCGTATCGGGTATGTTTATTGAGCTTTATTTCAAAACATAAATGTTACACACAATTCAACATGATGTATTTTTCCTGTCTGATGACAGATTTTGAATTGAAAAGCTCTCTTCACTAAAGGGGTTATACAACACTGTTAGTCGCCTCTAATAGCGTTCATTCAGTTTGCTAGTAAACCCATTCCCCGCTCTGTTGTAAACTGCTTTCTCATGGGCAACCGCTGGTGTGCTCTAAAATTTTATCATTTAGTCTTTCATTTGACGAGTGTTGGTTCTTACAGACCTTCCTTGATCATTTAATGTGGTGGTTTCCTCTTGTCTTAAACATCCACATA
>JAVGWX010000017.1:30562389-30892389 GCA_036924085.1 Ariolimax columbianus
AACGACAAGTTCTCCATCTAGACCCAGAAATAGACAATTACATTGGACAAGCTACGGCTACATTTTCTTTCCACATAACGCGTGTTTGGGAGAATCAGAAGCTGACAATGATAGCCAAGAGGACAGTTAAAATGTATGTGTCGTCAGCACCTTTCTATATGGCGTGGACTAGTTATGCCAAACAGGAGCACATGCTGAACACCTTCCATCTACGGCGCATGCGATCAATTCTTGGAATTACACATAGGGAAACATTGAGAGGTGCATTATGAAGTCAGAGTTCCAGTCATGTACATTAGCCTTATATCTATCTATCTATTTATCTATCTATCTATCTATCTATCTATCTATCTATCTATCTATCTATCTATCTATCTATCTATATATCTATCTATCTATCTATCTATCTATCTATCTATCTATCTATCTATCTATCTATCTATATATCTATCTATCTATCTATCTATCTATCTATCTATCTATCTATCTATCTATCTATCTATCTATCTATCTATCTATCTATATATCTATATATCTATTTATATATCTATCTATCTATTTATATATATATCTATCTATCTATCTAACTATATATCTATCTATCTATCTATCTATCTATCTATCTATCTAACTATATATCTATCTATCTATCTATCTATCTATCTATCTATCTATCTATCTATCTATCTATCTATCTTTCTATTTATCTATCTATCTATCTATCTATCTATCTATATATCTATATATCTCTCTGTCTGTTTGTCTGTCTGACTGCCTGCCTGCCTGCCTGTCTGTATGTCTGTCTGTCTGTCTACCTGCCTGCCTGCCTGTCTGTCTGTCTGCCTGCCTGTCTGTCTGTCTGTCTGTCTGCCTGCCTTCCTGTCTGTCTGTCTGTCTGCCTGTCTGTATTTCTTTATGTCTGTATAAATGCCTGTCTGTCTGTTGATTTACCTTCTTACCTACCTATCATGGCCATTTGTAGTTTCTGTTACAGTTGGCCATGCACCTACCTACCTACTTATCCCAATGTATCCATCTGTACATGTGTCTATATATACATGTACACACAGCCACACACACACACACATACACATACATACACGCACGCACGCGCGCACACACGCGCACACATGAGTATAAATATATATATATATATATATATATATATATATATGTGTATATATATATATATGTATATATATATATATATATATATATATATATATGTGTATATATATATATATATATGTATATATATATATATATATATATATATATATATATATATATATATATATATATATATATATATATATTCATCTTGCTCACCTATTCCTCCGCGTAGCTGCGATTCCAACTTCGTCTCCCGCATATCCTGTCTTAGGGAACAGAAGTCAAGTGGGTGGTAAGTGCTCATTCCACTTGTGAAACATAAACTTGTGAAAACATATGAACGGCTTCCTTATACCGAATAGCCCATACACATCTGCACAACATTTGTTCGAAATGATTTAAACACCAGCGAAGACACAATTTAACATTACATGTTAAACGTATGCATAATTGAAGCTATTTATAATATATTATTGTTCGAAAATGTTCTTTCTCCATGACTGTCTCTTAGCTTTCTGAAAGAAACTTGTGCTGGTGTCTTTGTTTTTTTTTGGTTTTTTTTGGACAATAATGGTTTCCTTGTTATTTTTTTAAAGAAATATTAACGTGGCAAGCTTGCATATCAACAGTCGAACGTGAAAAGTGGCATTTGAGTTAGCGCATAGTTAAATACCAATACTAAGCCGTCTACCAATCAAATGCAGAGATAGACTTGATTAATGCGAAATGATATTCTAGGGCAGAAGTCCGGACTACATTCAAACAGAGTTTTTGGTTTACTTTAATAAGAAATAAAATATGCCCGATAGAATAGCAGTAGGTAGAAAGTAGCACTTTGGTTTACAATAGACGTTTGATGAGGAAGCTTAACGTCTGGTCAGGCAAAATATACTGGCCAAGATCCTCACCTCGGCGTCCTAGTAGCCCTCCCTGGAAACTGGCTGTTTTCATGGCAGGATGGCTAAGGGGAGGAGGGATGGGCGTGATCCCAGTAGGACTGAGTGACATGTAGATGAAGCCAAGCATAGCACAACTGCCTGAAAGAACCTGGTCCACCTTTATAAGTACGCTAGCGATGTGAGAAAAGCTACTGCAACCCGCCACTTAACGTCCTTTTTCAGGACGCATACAAGCGTAACCTACTCATGGTGGGCATTCGCAGCAAACAACAACAACAATAGAGGTTTACCAGTTACCTGTAAATACCTGCGGCATCATAAAACAATTTACTTGACATCAGAGGTTTGCCAACTACTTGTAAAAGTCAGCAGTGTCTTAAAAAACTTTGTTTTACTCTACAGGTTTGCCAACTACCTGTAAAAGCTTGCCTTATCATAAAGTCCGTTGTTTTACACTAAAGGTGTGACAACTATCTGATTTGTTACACAAAATGCAATATAGTTTACGCTAAAGATTTGCTAACTACATGTAAAACCACTTTGTCCTACACTATTTGTTTGCCAGTCACCTGTAAAGACCTACCTTGTCACAATTTACAGCAACAAATGTAGTGTCAGGCAGTCCTTTTTTGTCTCCTCAGTACAAGGCTCCTGGATTCATGGGGTCTTAGGGACGGGACATAAAGTCTACAGTAATTGCCAGTTCTTATATTAAATCAGATCCCAATGAAAACTTGTCACTCATTTTTGTATCGATGTATAGTAAGCGATAAACGCTGACAATGAGAGGGTCATTCATCATGTAGCATGTCCTTTATAGAGGGTCGCTCCCATCACAGTCTGTCTGAAAGAAACTCCTTTCCTTTCCAAAACTCCAGCCTCTGCCACAGTCATACTCAGGCATTCCTGGATATCTTGGTGCCATCGTCTTCTTGGTCTACCCCTTCCTCTTTTGCCTGGCACCATACCTTCCATCACCATTCTCTCGAGACCGTTGTATCTCTTGATGTGACCAAAGTATTTGCATTTTCTAGCCAAAATGGAATTGATAAACGAGTTCTCCTCTATGCTCAACTCTTGCCGAATGTCTACATTTGTCTTTTTCTCTGTCCGGTGTATTCTGAGGATGTTTCTGTAACATTTTGATTCGAAGGATTCGATTCTTTGTCTTGAAGTTTTGGTAATCGTCCATTATTCGGAGCCATAAGCTGCCACAAGAAAAACACAGGCTCTCAAGACTTTTACTTTTATCATTTCGTTGGTGCTCTGCCATAATTTCTTCAGGCAGTTCAGTCTTTGCATTGCCATTGCTTTGGGGAGGGTAGCCGATAAAATCCCCGGTAAGGCATATATTGTTTGTCTGTTGAGGATGAAATATATGAACAAACATACCCAGCACGCGACGGCATCTAGTCCTCAGCCAATAATCCAACGACAACACCTAAAATGGGAATAAAGTCATACGACAATTTTTTTTAATGGTGTTATATACCACAAACGGTTTCATTTCTGCGGTTTACTTTCAAAGCCTTTTCCACATGCTTTAGGGAAATGAAAGGCTCCAAATGTCATGAGTTAGAGAGTACTGCACCCTCGAAGCATTAGACAATCTGGTAAGTCGTCGCTTGCGTGGTGGTCTCAGTGTAGCAGAGGTATATTCTGTGATCTGTCACACATTCGGAACTCACTTTGATACCATTTCGGAGGAAGTTGTGCATCCGGCAAGCACTATTTTGTAGAGGCGCTGGAGGGGGTGGTGGGAGATGCAGGCAGGTAATTGGAGGAACCGCGAGCGGATCAATTCGACGACGATTTCTGACCACCAACAAATATATGCGTTCAAAACACGGTTTTTCTTTCTTCAATGTTACGTTGAATACAAAAATCTCATCAATGCAATATTTGGCCACTTTGTTTGCGTGGTTAAATGTTTTGCTTTCTGGATTCTACTGATGTAGACAAAACCCTTTTTACCCCAGGCCGTAGTTCTTTAGACGATATCAGGACGTCTTGGCCAGTGTATCGATGCGTGTGATTAGCTGTTAGTAATGTCGACGTATTGGCCAGTGTATCGATGCGTGTGTTTATCTGTTTGTAATGTAGATGTATTGGCCAGTGTATCGATGCGTGTGTTTATCTGTTTGTAATGTGGACGTATTGGCCAGTGTATCGATGCGTGTGTTTATCTGTTTGTAATGTGGACGTACTGGACAGTGTATCGTTGCGTGTGTTTATCTGTTTGTAATTTGGACGTATTGGACAGTGAATCGATGCGTGTGTTTATATGTTTGTAATGTGGACGTATTGGACAGTATCGATGCGTGTGTTTATCTGTTTGTAATGTGGACGTATTGAACAGTGCATGCGTATGTGTATTGTGTATCTGCTTATAATGTGCAGTTTTACAGTACATTAGTTTTTCCAATCATTTCTGTACGTGGAAAAATGGTCATGCAGAGCAAAATATCCGACATGCTCAGAAAACTGGGCACGAAGTGATTTCGAACCCGGAATGTTGGGATTGCAGAACAAGATTGCACTCGACTTATACCCCTACACCATCAATAGTTCTTTCCGTCTTCTCAGACGATAGTTATTGTGCTTTGAAAAGGTATGCAACTACAGTCCATAACGGTAACGAATGTGACTCGTAAGACCAATTCGGGCAAGAAAAATTAGAACCGTTTGCGTCATGGTGTGGCGTGTCTTCTCAAACTCTGAGTCTTTAGCCTGTCAGCAATCACTATCTCCTTTGTCTGTATTCTATGTTTAATCCTGCCCCTCCATGTAACACGAGCCATGGTGTCCTGTTCCCATGATTCCAAATCGATGCCTGCGGTATTCATATCCCGCTTGCATACATCCTTGTACCAAAGTAGTGGCCGGCCTCAAGACATTTTCCCAAACTGTAATTCCCCATAGAGAAGATATTTTGGTATTCTGCCATCATCCATCCTCCGAATGTGTCCCAGCCAGCGGAACCTTCGATGACTAAGCATGAAAAACATTGTGACAGTGCCTGTTCTCTCCAACACCTCTGCGTTGGTGATCTCGTCTTGCCACCCAAAGCCCAGGATTCTGCGCAGGTCTCTCATGTCATAGCTGTTTAGACGTCTCTCCTGGTGCATATAGGTAGACTATGTCTCACTGCCGTATAGAAGAGTGCTGAGGACACAGGCCTGGTAAACAAATGTTTTTGTTTTAACAGTGAATTTCTTGTTCTCTCAGACCCTTTTTGCTAATCTGCTCATTGTTGTTGCTGCCTTCCATATCCTGATATTGATCTCTTGGTCCAGGGACAGTTTATTATTGACTGAGGATCCCAAGTAAAGTGATCTACTACATCCAGAGCGTCATCATCAATTGAGATTACTGGTGGTTTGTTTGCACCCTGGACCAAAACTTGAATTTTCGTTTTGCTTATTGTTAACCCGAACTCACAGCAGGCATCCAAAAATGCAGAAAGTAAGCTTTGCAGTTCCTCCTCTGAGTGAGTCATAATTTTGCATCATCCGCAAAGAGCAGTTCTCTTATCAGCACCTTTTTTTTGGTCTTGGCTTTCAGCCTTTGGGAATTGAATAGGCCACCATCTGTGCGAGAGTGAATGAAGATAACACCTTACTGGTAACGAAATGCATGCCTCAAGAGAAGTGAGAACTATATTCCAAAGAGGGTTGGAGCAAGTACACAGCCATGTTTAACTCCGCACTTGATTGCGAACTTCTC
The DNA here is from genome assembly GCA_036924085.1 of Ariolimax columbianus. Taxonomy (NCBI): domain Eukaryota; kingdom Metazoa; phylum Mollusca; class Gastropoda; order Stylommatophora; family Arionidae; genus Ariolimax; species Ariolimax columbianus. Next base: position 30,568,128 of record JAVGWX010000017.1, read on the forward strand.
TGATCGATGGTGCCTTTCATGTCAGTGTGGAACGACTCGATGATGCTCAGAAGAGTCGGTGGGCAACTAATCCTCCCGAGTGCTTTTAACAGACCCACACGACTGACCATGTCAAATACCTTCGTGAGATTTATGAAGACAATGTACAATGGCTGCTTTTCTTTTCTGCATTTCTCTTGCAACTGTCGTAACGAGAATATCATATTTGTGTCAGACCTATTCCCACGATAACCACACTGTGAGTCTGAGTAAACCTGATCTCCTAGGACCTGGAGTCTGGGAAGAACAATTCTGTTAAGTATCTTCCCAACGTTACAAATTCCTCTGTAGTTGTTGCAGTCACTTCGGTCCATCTTGTTCTTGTACAAGGTTACAATGCGCGGATCTTTGAAATCCTGCGGGACCTGTCCTTCATGCCAGCATAGAGTTATCAACTGGAGTGTCTGTGGAGCAAGTATGTCCTTTCTACTCCTGATGACCTCTACCGGGATTCCATCCTTTCCTGGAGCCTTGCCCTACACCACACACTCGATTTATACCCCTACACCACGCACTCGATTTCTACCCCTACACCACGCACTCGATTTATACCCCTACACCAGGCACTCGATCTATACCCCTACACCACGCACTAAATTTCTACCCCTACACCACGCACTCTATGTATACCCCTATACCTCGCACTCGATTTGTACGCCTACACCACGATTTCGATGTATACCCCTACACCACCCACTCGATGTATACCCCTACACCACGCACTCGATGTATACCCCTACACCAGGCACTCGATTTATACCCCAACACCACGCACTCGATTTATACCCCTACACCACGCACTCGATTTATACTCCTACACCACGCACTCGATTTATACCCCTACACCACGCACTCGATCTATACCCCTACACCACGCACTCGATTTCTACCCCTACACCACGCAATCTATGTATACCCCTATACCACGCACTCGATTTGTACGCCTACACCACGCACTCGATTTATACCCCTGCACAACGCACTCGATTTCTACCCCTACACCACGCACTCGATGTATACCCCTACACCACCCACTCGATATATACCCCTACACCACGCACTTGATGTATACCCCTACACCACGTACTCGATTTATACCCCTACACCACCCACTCGATATATACCCCTACACCACGCACTCGATTTCTACCCTTACACCACGCACTCGATTTCTACCCCTACACCACGCACTCTATGTATACCCCTATACCACGCACTCGATTTGTACGCCTACACCACGCACTCGATTTATACCCCTGCACAACGCACTCGATTTCTACCCCTACACCACGCACTCGATGTATACCCCTACACCACCCACTCGATATATACCCCTACACCACGCACTCGATGTATACCCCTACACCACGCACTCGATTTATACCCCTACACCACCCACTCGATATATACCCCTACACCACGCACTCGATTTCTACCCTTGCACCACGCACTCGATTTCTACCCCTACACCACGCACTCGATGTATACCCCTATACCACGCACTCGATTTGTACGCCTACACCACGCACTCGATTTATACCCCTGCACCACGCACTCGATTTATACCCCTGCACCACGCACTCGATGTATACCCCTACACCACGCATTCGATTTATACGCCTACCCCACGCACTCGATTTATACCCCTACACCACGCACTCGATTTCTACCCCTACACCACGCACTCGATTTCTACCCCTACACCACGAACTTCCCTCTACAGCTTTTTTTTCTCAGCCATATCAATCCTCCAAGTGGACATCAACAATGGAAATTAACCCCGACATAGATATGCCCTTTTTTTATAGAACAATCAACAATATATCAAACATTTACGTCATATGACGTTCGGGAATCAAATATAGACCTTCTTCTTCGTTTTATTTTTCTTCTTCTTCTTCTTCTTTTTCATCTTCTTCTTATTCTGTGTTCGCTCTCAAACTCCTGCTACCAAGCCTGAACAGGACTTTACAAGTAGCAGTATGTAGTCGTGTTAGTGTTATTTGTGCACGTACATAGTTCCTTTGGTACATAACAATCAACAATATACACTTGTATCAAACATATGCATCACTTTACAAAGTTAATTGTTGGATCATCTTCAACGCTCTCGGGACAAGTCCATACGCGCTCAGATCTCATCCTCAATATGTCTGCTAGCACGTGATGACCGACCGCTACGGTCCTGTGCTGGTAAACCAGACGTCTTTGGATCCCCGTGTGGTGTTCCTTCCTCGCCACCCCTCGTTGCATACACAATTCAACCAGTCCCGCAAAGGACGTAGAGTCTGGATCAACTTCCGAATCTTCCTTGCAGCCAATTTCGGTAACGGTGTTAAGAATATCGGCTTGGTCCATTGAACTCCCACCCTCCACTATAGCAGTACTCGCTAACCTATCAGCTCTCTCGTTCCCTCAGCATGACCCGGAACGAGTATGAAGGTGACTATCTGCAACCTTGACCGCCCTCCCGACTCCAACCACTGGCGCTGCACGCAACCTGATTCCGCCTTCTTGAGCATTCTCATTGAATCGCTGAGGATGCACACATGTGTTTATTTTACACAAAGTAATGGCAACCTAAAAGGGTAGCATACTTGCAAAATAAACTTTTAACAGCAAAATAGTTTGGCGGTTGTAAGAAGCGACTTTTTCCAAAGTGAAATGCTACGTATATTTAGGTCACTTGAAGATTTAGAATCAAATATGGCCCTGTTTCATGTTCCTATTATATGTACACCTGCATTGTGCCTTTACTACAGGGCAATCAACAACATATCAAACAGTTACATCACTTGACCAGCAACCCAGATCCGTATCAGCCAAAACATAACCACAAGGAAAACGGTCATTCTAACAGACTCTAGGAGTGTACTCCAAGCCATCTCAAGACCTAAACAACATGAAATCAAATACAACATAGGATTGCTGTCTCAAATAACAGATTTGGCTCTACAGTAGATTCCGGCCCACTGTAGGATCCCTGGAGGCGAGAGGGCAGATGAGCTGGCAAAGGCCGGAAGTGGAGGCACGCAGACCGCCCATCCACAGAGCTATGGAGAGGCAGGGACACTCGACGGGCGACCCGTTGAGATATGGTGGAGAGACCAGCACTGGACATACGGGCCAGGAAATGATAGCATGGACAGGCTTGTCAGAGATGGACGGACATGGATCCTCAGACCCAGAACAGGACATTGTAAACTCAAGGCCTACTTTCACATAAATGGGTATCAGAGACATTTTGACATGCGATTGTGGATCACCCAAGCAAACACCAAAACATATTCTGCAGGACTGCCCTACCAATGCAGTCCAAAGAGAAGCAGTCTGGTCGGGGGGGGGGGGGAGGGAGCGACCATGCTCGAAAAGCTGTGAAAAGGGGGGGGGGGGCAAAGACCCGCAACGTACAGTATCCTTTGTGAACCTCGTCGGACTAGAAGCATAGCATCATTTGATTGATAGATGAAGACAAAGAACATCACTTGACGACTTAGAATCAAATACAGACCTGTTTCATGTTTGCCTTAAATGTACACGTACAACATTTATACATTGTTTTGCCCACAAGATAGAGCTATTTCCTACTCACAAGCACTAATTGATGATTGGCAAAGACAATAGAGTCAGTTTCTGCGATTCATCCTGGCATTTCTAGAAAAAGTACTTCCGCTGTTATTACTAACAGCTGTTAGTCCAACAACACTAACTTACGGTATAGTTAGTTCCGCTGATGAAACTGAACTCGAAATAATGAGTATTTGGAGTAGATATATAACCAGCAAGACGCCTTAAGAATACAAACTAGATAGAGAGCCAGCAAGACGCCTTAAGAATACAAACTAGATAGACAGCCAGCAAGACGCCTTAAGAATACAAACTAGATAGACAGCCAGCAAGGCGCCTTAAGAATACAAACTAGATAGACAGCCAGCAAGACGTCCGATGAATTAAAACTAGATAGACAGCCAGCAGGGCGCCTTAAGAATACAAACTAGATAGACAGCCAGCAAGGCGCATTAAGAATACAAACTAGATAGACAGCCAGCAAGGCGCATTAAGAATACAAACTAGATAGACAGCCAGCAAGGCGCATTAAAAATACAAACTAGACAGACAGCCAGCAAGGCGCATTAAGAATACAAACTAGATAGACAGCCAGCAAGGCGCCTTAAGAATACAAATTAGATAGACAGCCAGCAAGACGTCCGAAGAATTAAAACTAGATAGACAGCCAGCAAGACGTCCGAAGAATTAAAACTAGATAGACAGCCAGCAAGACGTCCGAAGAATTAAAACTAGATAGACAGCCAGCAAGACGTCCGAAGAATTAAAACTAGATAGACAGCCAGCAAGGCGCCTTAAAACGAGATAATTAAGTGCAATACTGATTTGTTTTCTTATTCACTTACATTGATATTTTCTGTGTATCGCAGAGCCACAGAGTTGAAGGCCCTTTTTATGATATTGTGTTGTTCTGGCGGGTTATGTAGCTATATAAACGCCGCGTTTTGCTTTTAATATGTGTAGTCGTGTGCGTTTACTATACAATACTCGTAATCCTTGTAGAATCGAACAGTATCCCATTTCTAACATTACTGTACAAAACCCATGATCCTTGTGAGATGATGAGTATTCCATGTATATCATTACTTTAGACTACACATGATCTTTGTAGTAACCAAGAGTATCCCATTTATATCATTACTATAGAGTACACATGATCTTTGTAGTAACCAAGAGTATCCCATTTATATCATTACTATAGAGTACACATGATCCTTGTAGAGTTGAAGAGTATCGCATTTATGAGATGACACAACACGCTATTCAAATAGACCAAACCTATACTAAATCAGATTTGAAAAACAAATTCTAGAAAAATAAATCATTTCTGAAACTAATAATGTTGTGAAAATTTAGTTCTCTCCGTGACTAGAAGCATATATGTGTGTGTTTAAGTGTATATATGCTTGTGTGTATATGTGTGTTTATGAATCTGTGTATATGTGTACACGTGTGTGCATGTATGTGCGTATTCGCGTGTATGTGTCTATGTGTGTATGCGTGTGTGTATATACACATGCACGCGTGTGTGTCTATATGTGTGTGTGTGTGCGCGTGTGTGTGTATAGTATGTCATTGGTGACAAGATAAGACAGCATGTATGTGAGAATGAGGCTGTGAATGTCGAAAACAAAATGTATTTACACCAAAGTTTAATAAATATAACGCCTTGTGTGGAACTAAACAACTATCACACACGCGCAGAAACAGTTGCCTGGCATTGGACGAAAGGACCTGGGAATGAATATCACTGGATCCATTCATTATCAACATGATCAAAAGTCACGTAACCTGAAAGATCATTGGTGCACCCATACTACAGATTGATGGGCTAGTTCCCGCCACTCCATTCGGTTTTGTGCCAGGATATTTGTTTTAGCTATGGACATCCCCGTCCACTCTCTTTTTCTGTTTCCCTCTATTTCGCTTCCCAGGCACAGTACTTTGCAGAATCGTCTTGGTCAACCTAAAAGATCTTGAAACGTACATGCCCATACCATGTTAGCTTGGGTCTTTTTACCATAGGCAATAGGTCTTTATATTGGCCGACCTCTCTCTCTTAACGGTGTCCCGAACTGCCTTATTCGTGACGTGGTCTAAATACGAAATGCCGAGAATTCGTCGCAGACATCTCATCTCCATTGCACAAATTCTTCGCTCAGGAGCATGCAGTCGTTGTTGGATATATCAGTACTCATGATCAATCAAGTAAAGTCGACATCCAGAACGAGCTCCCATGTGGCGCTATACTTGCGCCATAAAAGAACCTGTTACGCCATGCAGGGCATAGAAAATATGGTGTTAGGCCCATATTATTTATAACTACCAACAACACTTAGTGGATGATGTGGTCAGCATCACGCCGGTCGCCTTTACTTCCCGGACTGAACTGGTACCCATTTAAGTCTGGGTCGACCCGGGATCTATTGCGGTCTGAAAAAAACAATACCGCCTCAACTAGGGAATAAAACCTGGACCACTTAGATGCGAAGCCAACGCGCTAACCACTGCCCTACGCGGCTCCCCTACACCATGAGTATGTCTATTTGTCATTGTATATTTCTCTTTCATGTTTTATTGTATTTAGTTTATTTATTCGTTAAAAAATTAATTAACGGTTTTGTGTTACACCCAGAAAAGATCTGAGCTCCGAGCAAACCACATTACTGTTGAGTGTGATGTTCTTCTTAACGCTTGTAAACTTGGTGAAGATACGCTACTTTCAACCGAAAACAGAATCTATTTAGTTAAACGAGTTTTAGATAGTTCTTGTTCTTAGTCGACCTGTACTTCTACAGGGGCAGTTGGACATGTGCAGGTCTCAGCTCTGGTATGAGCTGGATGTAGCCTAGTCGACCTATACTTCTACAGGGGCAGTTGGACATGTGCAGATCTCAGCTCTGGTATGAGCTGGATGTAGCCTAGTCGACCTATACTTCTACAGGGGCAGTTGGACATGTGCAGGTCTCAGCTCTGGTATGAGCTGGATGTAGCCGAAAGTAGGATTTCCTGCGTAGCGTGCTAGGCTCAAGCAGCTTAATACTCCACTACGTTGGAACACTCGCTTACGAAGGGTGGTTAACCGATATGCGAGTTCATCTTAGTAGACTCAAACACTAGAGTAAAGTAAACCCGCAGCCTGTTAGGCGTCATCTATGATGCTCTAAACAAACCACCTAACCATGGTCGGTCTTATGCCATGGCACACAGTTAGTTATGACATGCTCTTTGTGAGGAAGTGATGCTATTCTCGTTCTTGTCATAAACAAGGACCCCGGCAGACTTCTCGGTATTAGATAGTCACATACAAAGTAAACGTTTTATATGCGTAAATTGTTGTGCGGCGTTTAAAGCAGTTCGCTCTGAAATGGGAGGCAGCACAAGCCAAGCAAAGGACTTAACTTAACCTAACCTAACCTAACCTCACCTTACCTCAGCTCACCTCACCTCCCCTCAACTCACCGCACCTCATCTCACCTTACCCGCCTCGCCTCACTTCACTTCACCTCACCTCACTTCACTTCACTTCGTCTTTATACTGGTTTAGAAGACTCTACCAAGTCTGTACGCAACCAGTTTCTTGGAATGTTGTTTAACCGGTGTGTGAGTCCATCTTCATAGACTCAAACACTAGAGCTAAATAGACCCGCAGCCAGTTAGGCACCAGCTATAGCTGCTCTTAACAAACCACCTGGGGAAAGGTACAAATAACTTTTCATTTGAATTTTGTCCGGGCAGCGGCCGTTAAGCCTACGCATTTTGATTTCCTCTGCCAAGGAATTTTTCACGTGCTCGACACTGAACACGGGAGTCCGATCTCACTACCCAGAGATCAGGGGAAAGAATACCTAAAGGACAGTGCAGGAGTTATTGACTTTCTGATAAGCTTGCAACAAAGACAATTATACATATTCTCAGTAATTGCAAATATTGCACTTTTAATTTACGTTTTCAGTCAAATATCTCTTTGTCCAACCCTCAGTAGTCGACTCGGACGGCTTGCTTGTCAGGTTGCAGTATTACTATTCTTTGTTCTCTATTCGGGTTCTGGCAAAACTTAGGTGACGAACCTCATTATTGCTATTTGGCGACTATGTTTGGCAGCGAGCAGTGTTTCTATTATGTGCTTGCCAGTAATGAGCTTCGGGGCTTGCATAGACGAGGGCAATATTTGGTCGGCTGGAATTGTCAACAAATCTTCCTAATCGACTCGATTAATTCCCTTGACTAATTGTATCCCCTTAATGACTACACAAGTCCCTCAGATGCGCCCTTGGATGATAGGTTTGTATAAAGGTCTCTTAGTATGGTGGCATTGGTTCAATCCCAGTAAGGCATAGTTTATGTCTGTCAAAGGTAACATTAGAACTTGCACACTAGGTGGAGAAATCTGGTCGAGCAAATTATGTTCGTCAGCTTTAGAAATCCTTCCTCAACTACACCATGACTGTTCACATCGATAAGGAAAATAGTGTAGTTATATTTCAATGTGTGGTAGCAAACTGATATTTGTTAAACGCTAATCGTTGATTTGTTCAAAATCAATGAACGTGTTTATTGTCTGCACTCGCAGCATCGTTAACAGCAAACCATACTAAAGGACATCATAAACTGCACTGTGAAGTGCAGTAGTATAGACTGGGCAATAGGCAAGTCTTTTCTTTTTGTGATGTGTTCGCCTTATTTTCTATACCCCAAGGCGGTATGCTTTGCACTTATTTTATTATGCTCCTGTCGAACTTGTGCATCCGACTTCGGCATGCATTTTATGTAAGGGTTTGTGTCCTCTTGCACTTTCTAAGGTTTGCTTCTCCGGGGCAACGGTCGGTCTTGTGATTGAGGAGCGAACGCAGCACCTTCGGGTTGTGAGCCTTGTCACTTAACCACTAGCCCCCGCAGTCCCCGAACGCAATTCTGACAATAGAGAAGCACATTGCGGGGCTGTCTGGTGGCCATACAATTATACACCTTCGCTCTGCCGCCCACAAATAAGATGGAGAGATGGAATGATATAAAGATGGAGAGATGGCCAGATGGATGGATGGAATGATGGAGAGATGGAGTAATGAAAAGATGGAGAGACGGAGTGATGGAAAGATGGAGAGATAGACAAATGTAATGATGGATAGATGGAGTGATGGACAGATGGAGAAATAGAGAGAGGGGGTGATGGAGAGAAGGAGAAATGGATAGATGGATAGCCGTAGAGATGGAGTAAGTCTAACATGGTACTTCTAAACCCAATTCCAGAATTAATTTAACAGGTACACAGTCTGGCTGATTGAATGACAGGATTATAGAACTTCGTTCGATCTGGAAGACAAAAATTCGAATACTTTTTTCTATTGTTTCATTTTCCTCTAGTCAAGCTACCTTAGCCCTTTCATTGATTGATTTGATTCAGTAGCTTTACGTCTCTCTCTGGCAGTAGCTCATTGATTTCTGAATGGACAAATACGACTTGAGAACTACAGGCCACTCGACTATTACAGTAGTACAAAACGATTTGCAATCCTGTAGGGAAACTTCACCTTCTTGTTATGTGGTTGTTTTTTCGGCAGTTTACGTCACTGAACTATTTATTTAGGAAAGCAGTTTTTTTTTCTTCATTTTACGTCACTGAACTATTTATTTAGAAAAACAGTTTTTTCTTCATTTTACGTCACTGAACTATTTATTTAGGACACGTTTTTTTCTTCATTTTACGTGACTGAACTATTTATTTAGGAAAGCAGTTTTTTCATCTTATTTTTCTGCTCCTTATTTTTACTTCTTCTTCTTCTTCTTAGGCTTTCAGATATCATTTTAAATATATCTAAATAAAACCGTGGTTAGTCTGAGGCTATTATTATCTCCAAACAGCGTGTCCTGGAATTTGTGTGGTGGTAGGAGCTCGTGCTTTCTCTGTTTGAAAGGTTCGTTTTCTTATCAGAGGCGAATAAATTCTTAATTTGCGCACCGCTGGACGACTCGTTGGACAAGCATACTTTATTTTTCAGACCCTGTAAACCTGGTTCTTCGGACTGCAAATACGAAAAGAACTTAGTATCACTATTTGATTTTAATCAATACTCATAATTCAACCAATGGTTCAGAACAGTCAAATTGGTCTGTCCGTCGATGGACCAAAACAGAAACTAATCGTCGGTTTTGGACTAAAATATATATTACGAGAGCTGCACGAATGGTACGCTTATCACAAGAGATAACAGCCCGACGAACCGCGACCGACGAACTGTATCCCCAAGGTTACACGTGTAGGTCATGTCAATCAAAAATCACCACGGTCTTGTTTCCCGTACCACACAAATGTGTTACGATCGACATAACATCATCAAACAACTCTTTTCAATACAGAAGCTGCAAGGGCTAATCACTACAACTCACGACCGTTACGTCTACTATTCTCGATTTCTAACTGCAAAGAGGTTTTGTAACGCGCTCCACACTGAACTCGGGAGTCTGATCTCACTACCCAGAGATCAAGAGTCCGATCTCACTACCCAGAGATCAGGAGTCCGATCTCACTACCCCAGAGATCAGGAGTCCGATCTCACTAACCAGAGATCAGGAGTCCGATCTCACTACCCAGAGATCAGGAGTCCGATCTCACTACCCAGAGATTAGGAGTCCGATTTCAGTACAAAGAGATCAGGAGTCCGATCTCACTACCCAGAGATCAGGAGTCCGATCTCACTACCCAGAGATCAGGAGTCCGATCTCACTACCCCAGAGATCAGGAGTCCGATCTCACTAACCAGAGATCAGGAGTCCGATCTCACTACCCAGAGATCAGAAGTCCGATCTCACTACCCAGAGATCAGGAGTCCGATCTCACTACCCAAAGATCAGGAGTCCGATCTCACTACCCAGAGATCAGGAGTCCGATCTCACTACCCAGAGATTAGGAGTCCGATTTCACTACCCAGATATCAGGAATCCGATCTTCTTCTTCTTCTTCGTACGCTGTCAGACGAGGAGTCCGATCTCACTATCCAGAGATCAAGTGTCCGATTACACTACACAGTGATCAGGATAATCTTTACGAGAAAATCCACGTGAAAAAATCTAGCGTGATTCGAACAAGCGACCTCCGGCACCAGATGCGGATACCTTACATCGAGACCAATGAGCCTGTGGACATGCTACGTACTGGTATATATATATATATATATATATATATATATATATATATATATATATATATATATATATATATATATATGTTGACAATAATGTCACATTGACATGTAATACTTATATTAAATAAATATGTGGACGATTTCCAAAACTTCCAGACAAAGAATCGCATCCGTCGAGTCAAAATATTACAGAAAATTCCTCACAATATACTGGACAGAGAAAAAGACAAATGTAGACATTCGGCAAGAGTTGAGCATAGAGGAGAACTGGTTTATCAATTCCATTTTGGCTAGGCAATGCAAATACTTTGGTTACATCAAGAGACACAAACGTCTCGAGAGAACAGTGATGGGAGGTATGGTGTCAGGTAAAAGAGGAAGGGGTAGACTAAGAAGACGATGGCACCAAAATATCCAGGAGTGCCTGGGTATGACTTTGGTGGAGGGTAAAGTTTTGACAAGGGAACTAGTTTCTTTCAGACAGACTGTAATGGGAAACACGTTGTATAAATGCTTTATGATGATGGTGATGATGATTAAATAAATTCGGGCTTTAATGAATAGAATACTTAAAAAAATTTTCTAAATATATTAAATTTGTTGGTGTGACTCTTCCTTCTCTACAAGAATACCTTCCGAGAAGCCAATAGAGATGACATGTATTCTTAAATTTGTAGACTGACGTCACGAAGGTTACTTTCATAAAAAAAAGTTATCAATACATGTACGTAGAGCAGCGAAAAATTAGTAGAACCAGCGATGTAGTGGAAAATGTTAGGTCGATGGTTCCAAACTGACAAGCAGTGATCGAGGGGTAAAGGACAGAGATAGAGAGATATACACCTTGTGTCATCAAGGTAGGCTATGGAAAGTCACGTGCTAATAGTGGTGAACCCAATCAAATGTTTTGAAAGTTGATGCACTTTGCCGCATAGCTACATACGGATCGACACGTTTCTGAGGGATATGCATGTGATTTGTGAGAGTGAACGAATAATAATAATAGTAATAATAATAAGAAGAAGAAGAAGAAGAAGGAAATGGGAAAGATGAGAAGAATGAGAAGGAAGAAGAAAAAAAAGAAGACTAAGAAGCTGATGATGATGAAGAAGAAGAAAATAAGGAAGAATAAGATGATGATGATGAAGAAGAAGAAGAAGAATAAACATAAAAAGAAGAAGGACGATTTGGAATTTGAGGAAGAAGAAGAAGATGGTGACGATGATGATAATAATGATGATGATGATGATGATGAAGACGAATACATGAATTTTTGTTTTGTTAAAACGTGAGGCACAGACTTTCATAAATCAGTGCTAACGAAGAATTGAAGAATTACAAATGTACGCTAAGTTCCCTGAGTGAATATGTTGGGAAAACCCAGACAGATAACAGTGAAACAGGAAATGACATGAAGATGTTGGCACTGGGTGGACACACATTATGTAAACCTATTGATAGTATTACAAGACATCCTCTAATAGGGAATTCCCAGGGCAAGAGAATTAGAGAAAGGTCGAAACAAATATGTGGCTGGAGATAAGCTTAAAGTAAACAGGACAAGTGTGGGCAGAACTGGGGCGGATGGCACAGGACTGAATAGTTGGTGTGTATATGTCGAAGACCTGGTTCCCAGGGAGCTGAACATGTTTTAATTGACTAAATGTAAATGGAAGATTAAATTATTCGTAAAACAGATAATGTCACCGGGATAATGTTTTATAGACTACATTGTCAGATTCACCTTTTCTTCCCTAGATGTAATTCAAGTACCCATTTAAAACGCGTAGACTTTATCATTAGACCGTTAGTTTCATGTCTCCAAATGTTCAATCCAAAAGGTAAATTTGTTGAAAGTCAGTACAGTTTGTGTTACCCGAGTGGATGAAAGCAAATAAGCCCATTGTTATCTTCTAATAATTAGGGACTGAGTGGTCTCGAAGAAGACGTCGTCCTTGGGTGCTGGAGGTTGCGGGTTCAAATCACGATGGAGACCTGGACTTTTTTTTTCCGTAGACTTTCTGGTATTTCCCCGAATCTCTGGGTAGTAGAAAACGGACGGCCGATTGCAGTGTCGCACACGTTAACAATTCCTCGACAGTTCGAAATCGAAATGGGTAGTAGGCTTAACTGCCGCTGCCCATGCAACATTCTAAATTATGTTAAAAATCTACCCAAAAATATCAAAAAGAACAGAACACTTATCAATGTCGATGATTCTTCAACTAAAATAAACTAAACCAATGTCGTAAAAGACTAGCAACCTTATACTGCGAAATCACTGCTATTAAAACCGACGCTGCAAATGGTTAGGTACATGTTACCTGAATACGTCATCTGTGGCAGTAGCCCAATGCTTAATTTGGAGCGAAAACGTGAATCATTACAGTAGTTATACTAATCGTCAGAAAATCAAACTAGCTTATTATTGCAATAAAGTCTACAACATCCACATAACTAAGAAATCGGACGTCGCGTTTAAAGAAACCCGAAAGCAAATGTAAGTCTATGGCAACCGTCCCAGACCGAAGTACAATGGCACGATCGACTTTCTTGAAGTAATGTCGGCTCAGGAATGGCGGGGAAGAGAACTTGTGTGTGCTGGACGTTTCCAGACAATGGATGACGTCACCGATAACTGATTCCATTTGGCAAGACACAAGAAGATACGTGACATGTCCGCTGATAACAGAAGCACAGTTCGACTGAGTCTGTGTAATTACCCGAAGCACGTTGTGGCAGGAGATTCTGGGGAATAACATAAAATGGTGACAGTTGTAGATTATAACATTCAAAGGTGCAGTCTTTTTCAAAGCAAAAAGCAAACGAGTTTATCGGGTTAGGATCGTCCGTTTTCTACTACCCAGAGATCCGGGGAAATACCAGACAGTCTACGGGGAAAAAAATCCCGGTTTCCATCATGATTTGAACCCGCAACCTCCAGTGGTTCTCTCTTTTTTTAATTGTCGATGTCTCAGTCTATATGGGCTTGGTTTCGTTCATTCTCAATCTCCCACTACCAAACACTGAAAGGGCTTAAGTAGCAGAATGTAGTCCAGAGAACGGAATGCGTTGTGTCGTAGTTTACAGCTTGACTGCGATATTTGCACCGTTCTCTCCAACACATCCGACTTCAGCAAGCATTTTTTGAGTACTGGGATAGCATTCCCTCTTCGATCCCTTCTCCTTAGCCAGTCTGCCCTGCTGCAGCCTGTTATCCAGGATCACCACGTGGAGGTGTAGAAGGGTCTTGGCAGCTTTGATTCGCTGGCCCTGACGCTAGCAGTCAGCTATGCATAGCTGACCACTGCAGCTCATGCGCTGCTCAGCATCTTGATCCCGTCCTAGGCTATATTAAATAACTAAGAAGTTGATTTCTGTACTTCTTATTTGTGTTCGCAGTTACTCGGGCTGAGTTGAGTTAACTATTTCGTAGCGGGTTACATTGGTTCTTCTCAGGGTGGAACGGGGACCTCCTTGAAGAAATGTAATGAGATACTTCTCAATACGCTTTCTACTGTACAGATGACAGTGTCGATCCCTATGTCGTTGGTCAGGCTGCTCTAATACGGCCTGTATACCTGAACTTAACCCTGAATACTCTTTGCCCGTTTGTATGAGATACTTTTGTCTAAAAATGATTGCAATCTTCATTCATTCATAGGCGTCTGAGTCTTCGCAGATCTTGCGCGTCGCACCTTGTGAGTAGCCTCTCGGGGCGCAAACCTGGGTGCTGAAAATGAAGACTATGGGCTGCCCAAACTGCAGGATCCCTCTCTCGGCCTAATCCAAAGGAATGCAAAGCATGACAATTTGGCACCAGCTCAGCTGCAGGAGCTGCCGGAATGAGTTCGCAATTTTAAAATCATCCACCTTAGGTGCTATCACTCTGGATTTTCTGTATGGGCATACTCCCGTAGCCCTACCCTCTCTCAAGGTTTACCCTAGGCAGTGGAGTCGTTGCCTGCAGATGCTAGTTACTCGAGACATCCGATGAAACTCTCATCGTCCAAAGACTAACCAGCACTCTCTGGAAAGTGTGGGTTTAAAATCAGAGTTTCTCCTCTCCTAGGCGAACTGCCTGAACAGGCTAACGAGCTTCGTTTACCCGGGTTTAGAGTCAGAGTTTACCTTCTCTTAGATGATGAACCCAATCTGTCCGCCCAGTTATACCGCTGGGTACTCGGTCGCGCCCCACAGCACGCTCTGTAAGAAACAGGGGGCCCCTCATGAAGGTGCTGCTGGGGACACAATAATGTAGGAGAGGCTATTGGCATGGAAACTCCTGAACGACAAGCCGAACAGTGAGTCCAGCGACGATCTCTACACCTGGAAAGGAGAGGCTATATCAGACGCTTCACTTTTGTTTAACGAGCGGTACGTTCACCCCCCAAAAAAAACCTCCCCCCCCCCCCCCAAATCTTAACAACTATCAAACTATACTTCTTTTTGTTTGTTTTTGTTTTTATTTTATTCTTTTAACCTCAGATAAAGGTCCTGCTTTCTCTTACAATGTTCACTGTTGTGTGTAAAATTATTGTATCTCCGTGCAGCGATTGTCTGTCGTTTATTTCACGAGACCAGTATTGTTCTCTATCATCCGATGTAAGTGTACATCTCTACAGCATGTCTTTCACGGTCACAGTATACTTACAGCGTAGACATGTGACATCTGCCCCAGTCCTCACTTTTTTGTAAAGATGAGACTTGAGACAAGTATGCCAAGTTCTAGAACTAACGATGAGACTTGAGACAAGTATGCCAAGTTCTAGAACTAAAGATCAGACTTGAGACAAGTATGCCAAGTTCTAGAACTAAAGATCAGACTTGAGACAAGTATGCCAAGTTCTAGAACTAAAGATCAGACTTGAGACAAGTATGCCAAGTTCTAGAACTAAAGGTGACAACTTGCTCTTCGCAAGTTAAGTCAATGACGTTGTCTTATTTTCGTAAGTGGGCTTGTTGATCATCCAGTTTCCACTTAAAATGGGCTTCTTCTTCATCTTCTTCTTCTTCTATTTCTTCTTCTTCTTCTTCTTTTTCTCCTTCGTCAATTTTTTCCTTTGTTTATTCTTATTCTCCTTCATCTTCTCTTTCTTCTTCTCTTCCTTCTTCTTCTTCCCTTCTTCTTCTTCTGTTTCTTCTTCTCCTCCTCCTTCTTCTTCTTCTCCTTCTGTTTTGTCTTCATCTTTTTCTTCTTACGCTTTCAAGTTGAATGTCTATAAAGAAAGCAGTACTCCGCACAGGGTCTTGGGTATCTCCATCGAGCGTGTCTTGGATTGGAGAAGAAGATGGCCAAATGTGCCTTCTCTGTAACTTGTATGTTGGACTCGTATGTAACTCGTATCTGCTGCAGCAGATATTCAGAAGTCGTGTAATAAATGCCGAAGAAACATTCATCTGTATGTCCTACGCTTAACTTATTATATAGATGGAATCACAGCCAGTTGTTGCCTGTGTTAAGTCTGAAAATCACCACGTTTTCCGCCTTGAAGTAAGCGTAATTTTGTAACTAACCACTCGATCTTGAATCTGCATCTGACAAACCTACTGGCCTCTTCGTATGCTATATATATATATATATATATATATATATATATATATATATATATATATATATATATATTAGGTTTAAACAGCTTTCTGCATCTAATGTCAATGTGTCAGCCTCCTGATTACTTAGTATGTGGCAATGAATTACTACTTTCCTGAATCGGAAGATAGTTTAGAGATTACCTCCCATAGTTCGTATTCGTAATGCTCAGATCTATCTGTGAGGAAGCTACTCCACACTTTGCTGGCATGTTTCCTAGTCTGTCTGCATCTTCATTCCTTTGATATTACAGTGGAAGGGCAAACACTACATAACTATCCATCACTGTATGTATTGCTCGAGATCGTTATCTTCATGTTGTATGAGGGCTGCTATTGCGGATAGGAATACTAAGTTTTCTTGGTTATCTTCATCTTGGATTTCAAGCTCCGCAATAGCCGTCAACAATTGTTTAACAATAGGACATCAAATAACAGACATTAATACAATGGAAGATAACATTATTGAAGAAACGAAAGGGGATACTACAAATGATTTGTTGTTTATCTTTATTAGTGATCCGTGTCACTGCGCCATACCTCTACCGTGTAAAACGTAAAACTATTTCACCTAAAACTTTCATTGTGGTGCTTATTCCGATTACTGTAGTCTTCCATATGAGATGTATATAGCTGAGGAATAAAGGCTGCTTGTCCGTGAAGGTCACACTTCTTGTGAGAGAAGGTATTTATTTCACACACGATAGAAAAACAATGTATACCACAACGAGGTTTTAAACCTTTGCCACTTTATTGAGAAGAGTGGAACTTAACCTTCTCGGCCACCTGCTCGTGATCGTCTGTGAATGTATAGTGAAGCTCAAGGTCCCCAATGTAGTCCCAAATTATGGCATTACCATCGAAGACAAAGGGTCAGTCTCTTTAGTTAACCAGATCAGATTTATTTTAATAGATGGGGCGGGGGTTGGGGGGGGAAGACTAGTTTTCTCCCTTGCCATCTTACCTCCTTTACTTGGAAGTTAGTTCTCAATTTACACCTGGGTAAACTATTAAACGCCGAGTCCGGTTATCGAACTCAGTTTTGAGATCAAGATGCTGAGCAGCGCATGAGCTGCAGCGGTCAGGACCCATAGCTGACTTCTAGCGTCAGGGTCAGCGAACCATAGCTGCCAAGATCCTTCTACACCTCAGGGCAGACTGGATAAGGAGAAGGGATCGAAGAGGGAATGCTAACCCGGTACTCAAAAAATGCTTGCTGAAGTCGGAGTGTTGGGCCGAAAGGTGCAAATATCGCAGCCAAGCTGTAAACTACGACACAACGCATTCCTTTCTCTGGGCTACATTCTGCTACTTACCCTTTCAGGGTTTAGTAGTGGGAGATTGAGAACGAACGAAGAAGAAGATGAAGAAGAATTCAGTTTCTTTGCAGCGAAAAACAATAGCTCTATCTCGCCTGCCGATCAGAACAGAATGTGCTGTAAAGGGAGACAGACTCGATCACAGTACACAATTAGAGAATAAAGGCAATTGAATTATTTCCATTGACTCCAACATCTCAAACAGTTCCGTATCACTTCACTCGAAGTTTTTTTATCATCATCATCTAAATCAGTCGGGAGACTGGTATTAAAGTGATCACCCCACGATACTGTCATCTATTCTCGACAAATCTCTTCAGCTCAGCACAAGCTTGCATTCCGATGTCCTTGTACGCCTGAGTGATGCACTTGTTTCTTGAACGCGCTCTTCTCCATTTCACCTCAATTTTGCATTTTAATATTTTTTCCATTTAGTCCATTTTTCTGAACCGTACATTTTGAAAGGTCAGAAGTGTGTTGTGATCAATCTTTCTTCTTCTTCTTCTTCTTCTTCTTCTTCTTCTTCTTCTTCTTCTTCTTCTTCTTCTTCTTCTTCGCTCTCAATCTCCCACTACCAAACCCTGAAAGGGCTTAAGTAGCAGAATGTAGTCCAGAGAACGGAATGCGTTGTGTTGTAGTTTACATCTTGGCTGCGATATTTGCATCTTTCGGTCCAACACATCCGACTTCAGCAAGCATTTTTTTGTACCGGGTTAGCATTCCCTCTTCGATCCCTTCTCCTTTGCCAGTCTGCCCTGCTGCAGCCTGTTATCCAGGATCACCGCGTAGAGGTGTAGAAGGGTCTTGGCAGCTCTGGTTCGCTGGCCCTGACGCTAGCAGTCATCTATGGGTCGCTATCCACTGCAGCTCATGTGCTGCTCAGCATCTTGATCCCGATCATTCTTTCCCCTATAACTTTATATTGATATTCTTTGATTTTCAAAGGTTCTGTTTCTTCTGGAATGCATTTTTTAAAATTGTTTTTGCGATGCAAAGGCCGATTATTATCCTCTGTATTTTTGTTGTCCCCAATATGAAAACATATGCACTTTTTCAATGGTATGTATCGCTATGCTGATATTTATTACTTAGATTTGTTTTACTTTTACCATAGGGTGTATTTTGCTTCAATGAACTTAAATCAAACATCTTGACTGCAGGATTGGTTTTGGTCAGTAGCTATTGAAAATAATGTATGTCCCTTATGTGATAGTTCTTCTTTTACTGTAGGTGTCCTTTTCTTCTTTTACTGCTGGTGTCAAATTCATCTTTTACTGCTGGTGTCAAGTTCTTATTTTATTGTTGGTGTCAAGTTCATCTTTTACTGCTGGTTTCAAGTTCCTCTTTTATTGCTGGTGTCAAGTTCTTATTTTACTGCTGGTGTCAAGTTCTTCTTTTACTGATATTTCTTTATAATTTGTTTGTGCATGACATTGTAGGATGTTTATATTTATCTTCTGCTTAGTAGTTTTGAAAGTACCTAAAAGTATTCTGGATACGACACTCCAATTCTATAAGTTAACTTTGATCTTCCATTAATATCTTTTGACAACACTTTTACATTGATGTATCCATTCATTAATGGGCAATGACAACTGCTGTAGTTCTCCTGTGCTCAGTTGTATCCTCTCCACGTCTTCCCACCTTATTTCCGCCAACTCCAGGATATCAACTTTGTAGCTCTCATCTACACCGCCACATGTACCTTGTACGTACATTCAACTAAAGAGATTTTCTTAGGAAAAATACTCCATATAAGTCAATAATGCAGACTCTGCAATTTGCTCTGCATTGCGCTATTTGCTCTCTTGAAAGAAAATAGAATACCTACTATTTTATTAGATTATTTAATTGAATGTGTCTTCTTAGTTAAGTTAAGTTATCCATATTTGCTGAAGTCTATGTGGCTGAAAGAGTTTATAAGATGACGTAACAGTACATAATGCACAAATCTTCTTGGTCGGATATCGAGTGCTTGGCAGGTGTTACTAGTCTTTGTTCTTCATTTCAGCTCGGACAATACTCGTGAGTATATAATATATAAATATATATGCTCGGATGCACGCATGCATACTTACATACATAGACATATACATTCATTTGTATATACATACATATATATATATATATATTATGTGTGTGCATGCGTGCGTGCGTCAGTGCGTGCGTGCGTATTTTGTTTTTATTGTGTGTTATAATAAAGATATGTAAACTCTTTCTTTGTTGCGTTTCTTTGATTTGTTAAAATGTCAAAAAAGAGAAGCACGTTTCAAACGAGCGTAATTGGTCTCAATCACGTATGAACGTACACTCAATCGTCTTTTGAGTCTACTGTCACTGAGAGAATCTGAAAGTTTAAAAAATAGAACCACCAATCTAGAACATTCGTCAGAATAGCAAATACCAAACACGCTGGCCGATATACAGATGATATCAATGCGTATTTGTTTACTGGGTACTCGCAATGGCAGACTGCCTCGTTCTGGCATACTGTAATGCTGGTGGAATACTGCCCTGGTCTGTCTCTTAATATCAGTAATGATCTCTAAGCTGATATTTATGTCTTCAGCTGTGCTATCTTTCAAGGCTTGTTTTATCGAGTGTGTATTTGTTTTCTATGAGAGTTATTTTTTGTATGTTGTTAACCTTTACAAGATTTTACTACTGCCATTTATCCGAAGGAAAATATTTATTTGGCACGTCAAGATAAGTAAATGCAGATCTTGGTTGATTATAGAAATGATACAACAAAAATACTGCAGATGGGTAGAAGAGATAAAGGAGAGGGCCACGAATTCCCATAGTAATGGTTAAGGTATTCCAGCAGTTAAAGTAGTGATATCCTTGTAGTAATGCTAAAGGTTTTCCATCAGTTAAGGTATCGGTATTCCCAAAGTCGAAGTAACGGTATTCCCAAAGTCCAAGTAACGGAACCCGCATAGTAAAGATAAAGATATTTCCATAGTAAAGGTAAATGTAGTCCGAAAGTAAATGTAAATTTATTGCCACAGTAAATGCACATTATTCCCCATAGTCACATTAACGGTATTTCATAGAAAAGCAAGAGAAATCCCATTGCATACGCTGCTGTCATGGATGACGTGTTAGGTACTTCACTGTTCGAGGTCACAGATTTTGTATGAGGTGGGGTGGCCAGTTTACTTACTAGCTGTTTTTCGTCCCAAACAGTGAGCCAGGTGCACATTAACAACTTGGTTGACTAGAGCGTGCTGTAACGGGAGTTGAACCCCGTAATAACACAATTTGGATTAGCGTGTGTATTTGGAATCGGGTGATTGACTGTTTAATCTTGCAATGATCAAGGTCAAAATGAAGATGACGAAGATGACGAAGATGACCATCAGGAACTCGCTTTTCGCTGATGATGCTGCAATTGTCACCCAGAGTCAGCAAAGACTTCAGAGCTTTACAGATCGCTTCTCCCAGACTTGCAAAGATTTTAGGATCAATATAAGTCTCAACAAATCAAATGTGCTTGGATAGGAAGTAGACGTCATGCCAACTCTTAGCACCGATAATTATAAACTGGCTGCTATTCACCAACTCACAACACAGGGATCTCTCATTAACGACATGCTCTTTCTAGACCCAGAAATAGACAGTCGCGTTTGCAACGCTGCTGCTGCATTTTCTCGCTTCATAACGTGTGCTTTGGAAAAACTAAAAACTGACAATTAAATCCAAGGCCATAGTGTACAATGCGTATGTCGTCAGGACGCTCCTATATGGTAGCGAGACTTGGGCAACCTATGTCAAACAAGAGTACAGGCATGAACACCTATCTACGGCGTCTGCGATCTATTCTTGAAATTACATGGAAGGACACAGTGGCAAAAGTAGAGGTGCACTGTAGCATTGGTCTCTCAAGCATGTACACTCTACTTAGGCAGCGGAAACTACGATCCCTTGGTCATGTTCGTAGCATGGAAGATGGTCGCATTCTCAATGATAACCTCTATGGACAGTTGTGGATTGGCAAGAGACTATTCGGCAGACGACAGTTGAGATGTCTAAGATGTGTGTAAGCGTGACATGAAGGCCCTGGGCATGAGTCTGACATTCTGGAAAGACGAAGTTGCAGATCGATCCTAGTGGAAATGTACTCTGAAGGGGCTGGACATGAGTCTGACATCCTTGGAAGACGAAGTTGCAGATCGGTTCCAGTGGAAATGTACCCTGAAGGGCCACCTCATGCTCGTTGAAGAGTAGCTCTTCCAACACAGAGACGTAAAAATACAACATTGCAATGACAAAGAAAACAAGAAAAGCTAAGTACATAATTTTGTGTTTACCTTTTCAAGTCATACCTTCTTATAGTCAGTCATGCCAGAAAGAGGCTATTTTACTATAATCCAATGTATGTACTTTTTAAAAATTTCTGCTAACCCAATCTATTATAATTTGGACATATTTCTGCTAACCCAACCTATTGTAATTTTGAACTATTTCTGCTAACCCAACATTTTGTAAATTTGAACTATTTCTGCTAACCCAAGCTATTGTAATTTTGAACTATTTCTGTTAACCCAACCTATTGTAATTTTGAACTATTTCTGCTAACCCAACCTATTGTAATTTTGAACTATTTCTGCTAACCCAACCTATTGTAATTGTGACATATTTCTGCTAACCCAAACTATTGCAATTGTGACATATTTCTGCTAACCCAAACTATCGTACTATTGAAACAGCTATAATGCACTATACATTTTCCTTACATATAAACAGACAGTATAGAGCGCCCATTCCCAGCCAGCATAATGAGATCGATACGTGTTGTCTTGGAAGGTTGCTTGGTCGTGAAACAGATGAATAATGGCCTATCCATGAAATGGTAATCAGGCATCAACTCATATCGACATTCGCATTAGGTAAAATACTCAAGTGATCACACAAACATGCATCATCTAATGGAATCTTCAGAGTTGCTCTTATTTTGAACAAAAACATGGGGCCATGACCCTACACTGGCATATTTCTAATTACTTTGACTGTCATAATGCGCGCAACTGGCAGGGAAGAAATCACCATCGCTCTTCCCGTTTTCACTCCACCATGGGCGTGGAGGCTCCCACTGTAATGGTATTATAGATTGGTAATCGTATTATATGTTTCCCGTGTATTTAATATAGAGTCGTATTTGTATTTGTTCTCGATACTTTGTTCTCTGCAGAGCTGGAAAAATTATTGTTTCGATTTTTCGTTAGCACACACTTTGTTTACTGTATTAATACAGTTAGTGTGCTAGCTAATTCGGTGTGCTTGGAATTCTCTTTTCGTTTCAGATGTTATATGGTATTTTATCTGTGGCGAAGTGGTTAAGCCGTAGGCCTCGTGATCAGGTGGTGTGGGTTCGACTCCGGACTCCACTGTTTTTTTTCCACGGGTGCTTGATGCGAAGTCCCCTGCATCTCGTAGCTACCTTCTATTCGTCTTGTCCTTGACTTGCCACTGGGATCGGGCGGCTCCAGACGAGACAGTGAGGATAAACAGTAGCGCAGTTAATCATAACTAAAAATAGCGCTAGAAATATAAATTATGCCATCATCGTTTGCGATGGACGGCGGCCTTTGCCTTTTACTATCTGTGTCATCATTATTATTATCATCAGTACTGTTTTCTGCTCCAGCTCGAGCAGGCGGCCAGCATTACAGTTGGCTGTCTTACGCGAAGATTGCGCCAAAACACGATTGTGTTCTAGTAGTGGTAGTCTCTGTGAAGCATTGTTTTTTTGTGTGTACATGATGAGGTTACCAGATTCTTGCACAAACATACTTGATCCTCTATTTCGACATATTTTGTACTAATGGCTCTAATCTTTCCTTGATCTTAAGAAGATAAGAGTTCTGCACTTACGCAAACGAAAACCGCTAAATTTGACTGTGTATCGCCCTTCCACTTTTCTTTCGCTCTGGCACACTGTTTACATCATTGAACTACCATATGGGATCAAGATGCTGAGCAGCGCATGAGCTGCAGCAGTCAGCGACCCATAGCTGACTGCTAGCGTTAGGGCAAGCGAACCATAGCTGCCAAGACCCATCTACACCTCCACGCGGTGATCCTGGATAACAGGCTGCAGCAGGGCAGACTGGCTAAGGAGAAGGGATCGAAGAGGGAATGTTAACCCGGTACTAAAAAAATGCTTGCTGAAGTCGGATGTGTTGGACCGAAAGGTGCAAATATCGCAGCCAAGCTGTAAACTACAAATCAGCACATTACGTTTTCTGGACTACATGCTGCTACTTACCCTTTCAGGGTTTGGTTACGGGAGATTGAGAACGAACGAAGAAGAAGAACTATCATATTATGCTAACTTTTGACAGCTTCTTATACGTATTTATCAGAAACATAGAGTAACATCATGATCAGATTAAATAATAACCCTCTCTCTTTCGCCTCCAGTTCTCCTCGCACCCGAAGAGACAAACTGTATCCTAGCAGTCTGGCCAACGAGGATTTGAGCGATACTGTAATGCCCATGAGTGGGAAAGACCGGAGAAAAATTCAAAAGTATGTTAACAATCTACTCAATCTATTACGGTATCCTCGCCGGTGCTACGGAGTTAGTGCATTGTGCTCAGATTCCCCAATAATATGGAAAAGAACAGAGCACTTATGGGTTAAACCGTGTACAAAGATGTTTATTCTCCGACTTAATTAAACTACTTGTTGCCCTTACTTAAGCAACTGCCAAACTTCACCTTCTCTTGAGGATGTGAGAAGTGCCACTGTAACCCTCCACTACAGAAACATCAAGAGTGAAGAACTAAGCACGAGTAGCTCCGAGAACAAACTATTTGAAGTTCTCGGCGCTGAAGGCGCATCACTTGAAATTGCACAGAACTGATTGCCCGCAACTATGCACTGCACTGCCAGATTGTGTCCTATTCTAAAATTCAATATAGAAACATGAGATTAGTGGATGAGGGAAGCTATCTCGAGGCCCCGCGGGATGGTGGAGGTGGTAGACCGTCATGGTTTCGGTACCATCAGCATTTCCTAGATATGAGTGTACCAGGACCGACATTGAACTTTGAGAAAAATAACACATGCCCTATTGTCAAGATGAAACACGGTGAAGTTGACGGATATGGAATTCCTCTCTAGGTTCTGTATAGTGGTGGAAATGGTAATGCCTACCAGTGGCTTCTAAGGGTTGTTTAGCTCGGGTTCGTTATCGTGCACTGTTGTCTTCGCTACGCTCACCACTGGGGTCGGATCCAGACTATATATATTTGTGGTTTTTGTGCCGGGTGGAACCCCCAGCATTTAAATCTAGAATAACCAAAAGCGAATTGTTCAGAGTTGTTGATTGAAGGCAAAATAAGAAAAAGGGAAGGAGAAAAAGAGAAAGATGAAGATTATCAAGATGATCAAGATGTTGATAATAAATGTGATGCATATGATGAAAAAGATGATGAAGAAGAGTATGGATAAGATAAAGAAGAGGATTAAGAAAATGAGGAAGTATATGATATGCGGTATACACATTGTGTTAGCTCTGTTATAAAAGTATATGATATGCGGTATACACATTGTGTTAGCTCTGTTATAAAAGTATATGATATGCGGTATACACATTGTGTTAGCTCTGTTATAAAAGTATATGATTTGCGGTATACACATTGTGTTAGCTCTGTTATAAAAGTATATGATATGCGGTATACACATTGTGTTAGCTCTGTTATAAAAGTATATGATATGCGGTATACACATTGTGTTAGCTCTGTTATAAAAGTATATGATATGCGGTATACACATTGTGTTAGCTCTGTTATAAAAGTATATGATATGCGGTATACACATTGTGTTAGCTCTGTTATAAAAGTATATGATATGCCATTTTTAATGTCTTTGTCTTAGCCGGTCTCTACTTCTACCCGGGCGGATGACTCTGTGAATCTATGATGACTATGTTGTGAGCTAAATGAAGTGGGGGGAGGGATGATTTCCTTCTTTGCGGACAAGGTCCTAGCAGCTTATTACTCTGCTGCGTTGGGACAAGTGCTTCGGAGGGTGATTAACCGATGTGCGAGTCCATCTTAAGAAACGCAAACACTAGAGCAAAAAGTCCGGCAGCCTGTTAGGCGCAAACCATGCTGCTCTTAACAAACTACCACCTAAGCATGGTCGGTGTTGTGCCATTTCACACTGTAATTTTTCTCGTACAACATGCACTCTGCGAGGAAATAGAGCTATTCTTGTCATACACAAAGACCCCGGCGCATCATTCGGGGTTATTTGGAAGTATTCTCATTAAATCCCAAACATAAAATTATAATATGTGCTTCTAAATCTGGCAAAGATGGCGCCGTAACTGGCTGCGAGTCTACATTTCTCTACTGTTTTGGATCATTATGGATGCCGCAAGACCACGGATTTTACTGTGTGCAGAAACACCATTACCACACAAGAACTGCATACCAAGAGCAGCCAAGAAGGTGTACACACCGTCAGAAACTGTCGATGGCTCGTTTCAATCGACCAAGTCTTAAGGAGAGAATACGATACCATCTCCAGAACGGCCATGAACCCCCGAGGGAAGACAGGCTTACCAAAACGAGTTAATTTGTTTCTAATAGATTTTCTTCCATCTCAGAGCTTATTAGGCGAAACAATGCACAATCTCAGCATGCTCACTTCTACGATATTTTGCCTTGATGCTGTAACACATCCCATGCCCAGGCTCTCGTGTCGTCTTGTTTTGCATGTTGGGCGTGATACCGACGCTAGCCTGAACACTCTCAGTCACGATTATATTGAGAGAAAAATAAAAGTACTTACCCTACTGCCTCATAAAACCTCTCCATGAAATGGGATTTACTGAGCGAAACCAATAAAACATTTGTTTGAAAGAAGTAGGCGAAGAAAAGAAAAACATAAGCGTGGAATACAAAAACCATTATTTTAAAAGCAGTAAGGAAAATATATTTACTTTATACGCTTTCAGACATCAACTTGAATATATTCGTATAAAAAAAGTAATCTTGAGATTATGTGTATCTCCATAGATCATGTCCAGAGCAGATGTTGGTGATGGTTGTGCTCATATGTTGGAATACTGTTCTTAAAATTAACTTTCGCGCGTCAACTCGAATACAAAGCATGGTTAAGCATACGCGTATCTGCATCTTCATAGAGCTTTTCTAGGAATTGGTACTGCTGATGGCCATGTGTGTTTTCTCTGCAAGCAAATGGCAGGCACATTTCCAGTGCGTGTACGACAACCATTGTCATTGCTTGGGCTTAGCTTCAGCACGTGGAATTCAAGTCCAGTGAGAGCGACATGTTTTTATCTAGTGAAATAGTTTAAAGTGATCATATTTTAAAGAATAAAGTTGTCCAATGCATTTTGATAAAATTATTCCAGTCTAAAGTATTTGAGAAATATAAAATTTACCTGAATGCATGTTTTTTGATAGACAAAAATTACTCGAGCGTGAAGTTGCTAAGAAAAAAAATTGCTCGAATGTATTTTATTTTTATTAAGAAAAAATTATCGAATGTATATTATTTGACAGAGAAAAATTACTCCAGCGTAAAGTATTTGAGAGGGGAAAAAATTACTCGAATGTTTACTATTTGAAAGAGAAAAATTACTCGATTGTTTACTATTTGAAAGAGAAACATTACTCGAATGTTTACTATTTGAAAGAGAAAAAATACTCGTGCGCGAAGTATTTGAGAGAGAAAAAGTAGTCGGGTGTGTGTGGTATTTGTTAGGGAAAAATTACTAGTCTGAAGAATTTGGTACTGAAAAAAATAGAATGATTAACTGTGTGTGTATGTTTGAATGCATGTGTGTTTGTGTGTGTGAGAGAGAAAATGAGAGAGAGAGAGAGTGTGTGTGTGTGTGTGTTTGTGTCTGTGTGTGTGTGTTAAAATTAAAAAATTAACAAATAAAGAGAGACCCATCCTCGACAATAACACAAACACTTACCAGCTAATATATATTATTCAAGGCATATATTAAAAAACTACCTAGGATACCAGCAATAAGTCTTCCTCTTCGTAAATGAAAATGGAGGGATATTCTAAATAATAAAGATAGTAACGGAAAGAGGAAATTGTGTACCTGTCTGGACACTAGTGAGATCATAGGTGGTCACAATAAACAAAGATTCCTAAAGGAAAATGGAACATAAACCAATGCCATTTTAACAAAATGCAATCATAAAAACAAGCTTTCGCAGAAATTGCTTAGCAAAAATGTTGGACCATATCTTTGTCTTTTCCGTTCATCCTCGGGACAAGGTTCAGGTTTCTGTTACAAATATACCGTTGTTTGTAAGGCTGTTTTATCCCTTACAGAGTTTGTCTCACATATGTCTCGCAAGGCAAGTGCTGTTGTATCTCTTCCTGTGTAAGTGTGCAGCTTTGCAGAATGCATTCCACGGTCATGCTCTGCTCCTCACATGGACACCTGGCACCGATCACCATCCTCATTTTGTTGTAAAGATGGCCCTTGAGTCTTGTATGCGCAGTTTTCAGTCTGAAAATGATGACTTGCTCTTCTCTAACTAAAGCATATTGGTTGTCCTCTTTCCGTAAATTGGGGTGCTGATCAGCCGTTTCTTCTTTGGCTATAACTGAGGGAGGGGGCTCATAGTACGTACAAGCTCAGGTCTGTTTTTGTTGGGAAACTCCTCCACACTTTGCTAGTTTGTCTGCAGTTTCAATGCCTTCGATATTACAATGGAAAGGGATCAAAGCTGTGTCAGGGAGCACACGACTTGCTCGAGGTCTCCATCTTTATGTTGTTTTGAGCTGCTAACACTGTCGAGATATCAGACAGGAAAACTACATTTTCTTTGGTGGATGTCTTCATGATGGATTACAAGCTCAGGGACAGTATTGAGTGTCTCTACTTCAAAGACAGTAGAACAAGAAATATTATATTTCATTATGTTACGAGGCGTGTTCAAATGAAACTGGACCTAACTGCACCATGGGAACAAACGTACGATACGCATGATAAAGTCACTTCTAATGTAAACAACACATACCAACTGTCAAGTTTGCAAAATTGCATTATCCTTCCACTCACAGTTTCCTTAGCAGACCGTTGAAAACATGGCGAGTATGATATAGAATCCGCCCAGAGTTGATCACCAAGCGGTGATTCGGTTTATATCAGCTGAAGGATGTCGACCAGTTGACATTCATTGCAAAATGCAGGCAGTGTATGGTGTCAACAGTGTAGAGAACGTACGCTCCGGAGACGGTCCACTCGAATTGCTGCATCAATTTTGGCGATGGCATCTTCTAAAGCAAGAGTATGTGTCTGACCTGTTCTCGGAAGATCTTTCGTTAATTCACGTCTTTCTATAAACATCGTTGTCCAGTTCTTCACTGTTGTCTTCAACACACTTTTGTCACCATACACTGCCTGCATTCTGCGATGAATGTCAACTGGTCGACATCCTTCAGCTGTTAGAAACCGAATCACCGCTCGCTGACCATTGTTTCCCGCGCAAATTGACTTACCTGTCCCCTGCTGCAAAGAGATACAGGAAGCTGGAATGTCCTGCCTCTGGTCAATTACACTTACCATATCATTGCACGTCACTTACATGAAGTGGTTATTATTTTTAGTAAGCAAATAATTTGGAGCATTCACCCAAAACAAATTACAGTAAAAGAGTTTCAGACATTATAGATCAAAGAAAAACAAAAATAATCATTTCAAATTTGTCCACATTAGTTCTTAAAATGACTCACAGTACAGGGTTGTTGACCATCAATTTCTTCAAAACACATACAAAACCAGCAGTCACACTAATTAGCTGAGGCTATTTTGATGTAAAGAGACACTTCTTACCAAGGCTAGTTTCTGCAACAATACAATATGCACAGACTTAAAGCTACCAGAATTTCAGACCAGGAAAAGGGACCAGGCATTACAGCAACATAGTTCTTGGCATGACTGAAAATATTTTGGCTGAGATCAAGTAGAATAGTGGTCTAGCCCACATGAAAGCATGAAGCCGGTGGCTAATATCAACTACAGAGGCACGCACACACGTAATCGCCTACCCAATACAGATATATACTGCTTACTGGATCACATTGGGTTCAGAACACGATCAAGCATCGCGCATATTTTGCGTGGTAGATGTTCATGCCTGCATCAATGTTACCAGCCCTTGATTCCAGACACTGTCCAATATATGAACATAAATTGACTAGACAGCAGCCTCCGAGAAGTTTGGATATCCGGATTTAAACAAAACCTCATTACAGCGTTTATTCTCAAGGATGGAACCCGACGGGGATTTATAGAGCGGATGGACAAAGTCATCTGGCCTCTGCGGTTACCACACAATGTGCAAGTTGGGTTGTTATTTTGCAAACTCCATCTTTTCCCGGTACAGAAAACGTATGTTGTACTGGGATTTTGAAGACATGTCCCCTTAATCATCTATCCGCCCCATATTGAGAGAATGTGATTAAAAGCTAAAAACCCCACGGGCCCTAAAAGGCACGGCTTAACAGGCAATCACGAATGACTTGGATCTGCGTTAGCAGCTGCAACGTGTCAAACTAGTTAGAGAAATTACTGCAATTAGCACATAATGTGTTTGGTGCCATTTTCATTCTTTTTCTCTTTCGTTTTCTGATATGGGAGTGAAACTAGTTATTCATTCTTTTAATTATGTATGATACATGGGTTATACATATTTGTTGTATATCTCGTTTGTTGGTTTCACGATAAAATATTATTTATGCTGCGCTGTTCTCGTTTTTTCAGTCCTTGATTCTAGTTTATTTTAGACTATTGTTCTAGTTGACTCAGTCCCTGATACAATTTCATTTTTTTCTGTGTTCTCGATATTTCAGATCACTTATAAAAAGCTTATTTTTGTCCGTGTTTCTCACATTTGGATCAATTATAAAAGCTTATTTTTCTATGTGTTTCTCTTGTTTGGAACACTTATAAAAGTGTATTGTTCTATGTGATTCTCTAGTTTGAATCACTTATAAAAAATCTTACTTTTGTCTGTGTTTTCGTTTTTCTTTCTGATTTAATTATTTATTTAGTTTCATAAATACCATATGTTGATACTCAGCTATAAACATGACATTTGCTGATATGCTGATAATTAGTTATACAGTTGACAACGACTGCTATATATTTATTTGCGAATGATATTCTGTTATATGTAAATGTTCATCATCGGATAACATTTTTATTAACACATTACTTCAGTAGATTATTTTATTTCCATAAACAGCCTCAGAAGATAGTATAAACAAAGTAACGACATAGTTTGTAATTACATATGCATACATATACATGCCTTATATTTTATTTAATCTAATAATCCTCAATTTAAAAAATTAATTACATACATGATAATGGTTTACATTATAGTTACACAAAATTATAATGGCTGATATTTTAGTAACATGATAATCTTAGATTGTATTTTAGTTAAGGAGCGGCCGATTTACGTGATAGTAGAGAATTCGCTTTTCATGGCAAGAGTATGGGGTTCAACTCCAACTACCCGCAGCTCCAGTTAACCCAGTTATAAATGGGTACCTGACTTACTGTTTGGGAAGGAAAAGGTAGTGAGGAAGGAAGCTAGACACCCCACCTCACAAGCCGAGGCGTAGTATACCGAAGTCTCTTAACACATCACTGCTGACCAACGGTTAGTTCTGCTGAAAGACTTCCCTGTTTTAATGACAATGGCTGATATTTTAGCTACATAATAATTTTGGTTGGTATTTTAGTTTCATAAACGTAAACGGCTGAAATGTTCGTTACCAAAATGATAATGACTGGTATTTTAGTTACACACAAATCTTGGATGGTATTTTAGTTACATAGATCATAATGACTGGTATTTTAGATTTACAGATAATCATGGCTGATAATTTAATTACGTAGTCGATATTGTCTGGTTGATTAGTTACACTAAGGTTAGCTAGGGCGTGTGTTTCTTTCTGTATCGGCCATTTACTGTCGTTCTTAACTCAACATTCAGTCATTATACCATTTAAACTATATTTGGAAAGTGATTACGGTTTATAATTGCTAGTATTTTCAGTAGACTTGTATTTTAGTTACGTTTGATTCGCTCTTTAATGTTTCTCAAATTTATATATGCACTTTATATTTTTGTTGCTTCTGCAATAACGGCTGCTCTCATTTTTGTTTTTCGTAAATCTTTTTGAACATATTTTTCCGATATGCCCCATGACGTCTTATAGCACAACACTGCGCCAGGCATTCTTTGTAATTCCCATTTTTTCTTAATATGTTGGCTTCATTGCAACGCATGCCTTGTTATATTGTCCTGTGTGCGTTTTCTTCTATTCGATTTTATTATCCCTTCTTAATCTATATTTATATTACTGGTTGTTTTGTTTATTCCCGTGATTCTGCACAGAATGCGCTGCATTGTAATGCATCGACGAGAATATATTACGCCCTTCAATATACCCACATTTATATGACACGCTTCTGCGAATTCGCTACACGATACAATATGTTTAGATTGAAGAACTCAGTGCGAGCAGCTTAGAAAACTACAACATCTGACTATCTGATAAAAAGTCTTAGTCTTAGTTACCCTGTACTTCTACAGGGTCATACGGTCCAGTGCAGGTTCCATCTCTGGTGTGGGCTAGATATATCCAGGGGAAGGATTTCCTGCTTAGCGGGCAAGTCTCAAATCTGATAGAAAGAATACACCATAAGAGTGAAGGTCTGCTGTCTTGACGTGATATTATAACTTACAAGCCGTGTCTGGCATAACGTACTGGTTTAATCCATTTAAAGTTTAATAATAATAATAGGTGCACATCGCAAGCGAAGATGACGACAGCATCAGACGTGCTGTGATTTCATATGACTTTAAAGTTAAATCCTGGCACGCAGACTTTACCACACTTGGGACACATATAAGAGGAGTCGTCTGTGGGGTCATTGTGAATTCTGTTCTTTTGGATGACTGTACCTCGGCGATGATCTTTCGCTGCACGATCTGAGTCAGCTATAAAATCTGAGTCAGCTATACGATCTGAGTCAGCTATACGATCTGAGTCAGCCATACGATCTGAGTCAGCTAAACGATCTGAGTCAGCTATACAATCTGAGTCAGCTATACGATCTAAGTCAGCTATACGATCTAAGTCAGCTATACGATGTTCTTGCGCCAGGTAGAACGGTTCTGTGCAAGCGTCTCTCAAAAAGTGACAGGTATGTTGAAGCTTTTCTAACGCATACATAATAGAGTTTTTTTAGTTTGAAAAAATTCAAAATTTCGTTAAAAGTCTACCCAATCTATTACAGGATCCTCGCCGATGCCTTAGAGGTCGTACATTGTGCTAAGTTTCTCCAAAAATATGGAGCAGAACAGAGAACTTATGGGTAAAACCGTGTTCAATGACGTTTACGCTTCGACCAAACTAAACTAAACATCATAGACGACTATTAGTAATGATAACAGACTTGATATCATCCATTGAGGTACATACAGTGCCTTGCATAACCCATTACCTTCTTTGGAGAATACTGATTCAACATATTTCTTCCAGCAACTTCTAAATTGCGCCGTTTTTTTCATTTCCCTGCTCTACAATTGCAACGACTATTAAAATGCTATTTATTTAACCATACTTTTCTCAAACCACGTCGGTACCAATTTAAAAGTGAGATGTTAGGAAATAGTTTTTTAGTCAGAGAGTGGTGAATGCTTGGAATGCATTGCCACGAGAGGTAGTGGAGGCGGAGACAATTAATGCATTTAAGAATAAATTGGATGAGTATAGCTTTTAGAGCAAGGAAATGTAAATGAAACTGGTTGTATACAGACTCTGCAGAATCTTCTAAACCAGTATAAAGACGTTAAGTTAAGTTAAAGCACACCTGGTTCTTCTTCTTCTAGTAACTATTTCATTCCAGCTGGAGTATAGAGTCAGCACTTCAGAAATATTTTACCAAAGAACCTTCCGTGCATTTTAAGTGGTATTTTATGTAGCAGTTACCTATACAGGATGAGGTCGTTAGCGTCATACACATTTATTCAAGGGGACGGCGTGGCCTAGTGAATAAGTGGCACGGCTCACAATCCGAAGGTGCTGGGTTCGATCCCCATCACAGCACAGGCCGTTACCCCGGGGAAGCAAACCCTTAGAAAATGCAGGAGGAAGCAGACCCTTACATAAAATGCATGCTGAAGTCGGATGCATTGGGCCGACAGGCGCAAAATAAAAACCACAGTGCAACGCACACCGCCTTGGGGATTAAAGAAATAAGGCGAACGCAAAAAAAAAAAATTTTAAAAAAAAATTTAAAAAAAAAAAATACACATTTATTCATTCACCGTTTACAAAATGTATGTAGATTCAATGGTTCTATTATTTGCTTTCGAGTAAGCAGCTCTGGGACCAACTCTGAGAATGTCTGGGCACAATTTTAAATGACGTTACGACGATCATTCCTGTCCATTTTCTAGTTTTCTCTCTTTGAATCTAGCTCTATTCGTTGCAGTTGTGTTCTTTGATACAAATATGTGTTTTATATTTCATCTAGCAACGTGATGTAAGGAAGGGAATGAATTATTGGTTGTGAAGGTATACAGACAAAGTCTGATAATTTCAGTGTCATGTAACTTTCCTGGATTTGAATTAGTGTGTGACAGACTTCCTGTGAGTATGTTGTAAGAGGAGCGGCGACTTCTTAGTCACGTGTTCTTTCTCTCGTCTTTCAATCCATGTCGCTGTTTTTTTTCTGCTTACATTATTTTTGTCTGTGATTTCCATCCCTAAATGTCTTGCCCTCTCATTCATCTGGCTGTTATACTCTCTGGCATTTATTTACACAATATCCCCTAAGCCAACACGGTCAACTGAGGCGTCTTATGTTTTTCATATCGACCATTTACCGCCGTCCTCAACGCAGCATACATTCAGTATCCCGTCCAAACAATATTTAGAAGGCCGGGACGTCATGAAATAGCTGTTCTTATCAGTAGACTTTATTTATGTTGCCAGTCGCTTTGTCTTTTATTCTGACTACAATTTCTAAATGCCCCTTGCATTTTTCTTTTTGATACTATGTGAAAATCGGACGGAAATAACGGCACTCTCATTTTCTTGTTTACCCCATTTTCTTGAACTTCTCTGGGGTGCCAGATCTCTTGGGGAATGGGACTAAATGTGAAATCAGACCCTTCTAGAGTTTACATCCAACACTCTGGACGGATTCGGCTAGAAAACATATGGTAAAAATTCCCAAATAATGTTTACTGAATCAATCTATCTTGCATCTGTAAGCATTGGGCTAGCTACTTATGATGCCTTTTTTGCCCCAAGTGAATCACAAGTCCGTTATTACAGCGGCCACTTTACAACACGCATGAGTCCAACCATTTGCAGAGGCTGTTTCAGCTAAGTTGGTTTTTATATGATACACAACCCTCTTTTGTCAACTTTAACATCGTGCTCAGAAGAAACCAGTAGTAATATTTTCTCAATCCGAACACCACTCGTAAACAGAAAATAGAAACTCATTTTTAATTGACCTCATTTTTAATATCATAATATCAGTTAATTGAAGAAAATGTCAAGGACAAAAAATATTTGTACTATTTGATGATGTATAGTTGCAAATTTATGTTAAGTTGTCTTCTAATCTGTAGAGCTGTATTCAACATGCTCCCTTGCCTGGTGTGTCCCCTCTGTAAGTCAAACAAAACGTCTCGAGTTAACTGTCTAGAGACACATCAGACGTATATTACATTCTTCAGTCCATTCTACCAAAGGTGCTTAATCCGTTTCTCTTCGCATGTGTCCTTGGTTCTTCCGATCTGTTGTAGCGCCAATTTCTTGTTACTTCCCATACTGTGTCTAATTAGTTTCTCTGGAATAATTACATTTGACTAATTGGCTTCGGGTGAACATTTACAACTTGCTCAGGATAATGAATGTGATTATTTCAATGTTTCTTCTATTACGCCCACTTGCTATTTGCGTCTTTTGAACATTCTGGAGTCCAAAAATAGCTCGGTGTGCGCATTTGAAAGTGCCTTTTTTTCTTGCAAATCCAATTTAAGCATAACACGTTGAGAAGTTGTTCGGATTTCAATCTCTATTGTACATGCCACTCCAGTGTACTTGAAGTCTTTTCACCTCGTATTTGTCTTTTCTCTAATGATCTTTTTTAAATGTGTCCACGTGGTTGTAGTTAACTTTCTCAGTGCCTTTATGAAGGGTGTTATATTGAGCTACGTGTGAATATTTGTTTTTAGACGTGAACTGTGTAGCCTGTTTGGTACCTGGTGAAAAAGAAATAGGGTCACCGTAACCTTCTAAGCACGTCGTAAAAACGTATTACAGAGGGTTGTGCGAGCGGTTTATTATTATCATATAAAATAAACCTTATGCATACACCGACGGTTCTGTAACAAACACTACATAGAACGGAGGGGCAGGAGCATTCCTGAACCTACCAAATGGCAGAAAAATAACACTGTCATTCGCTACTGGTAAGTACACAAACAATTTCAGAGCGGAGGCAGAGGCACTGAGGGCGGCAGTGGAAGAAATGGTGACACACAATGAAAATGAAAGCCATATAGTCCTGCTTACAGATGCTCTCGCCGTAGTCTCAGCGCTAAAAAGCCAGAAAAACACTGAGCTTAATGACTTAAGAGCAGCACTCTGCAAACTGTGCCCGCAGTCCGCACCAAAAAGGGTAGTGGTACAGTGGGTCCCATCACACTGCAACATCCAAGGCAACGAGGAGGCAGACAGACTGGCAAAAGAAGGTGCAAGACTACCACAAACAGATACTAGTATGACGTACGAAGAGTCAAAACGGCTTATCAAAGTCAGATACATGACCAAATGGGAAACCGAACACACTGGTTACACCAAAAACGATGCCTATTACCAGTTGAACCGAAGAGAGCAGGTCGTTGTCTTCAGACTTCGCACTGGCCACAATAGACTGAGGTACCACCTATTCAACAAATTGAAGATAGGTGGTACCGACGAATGCCCGTGCGGTACTGGTAAAATGACCGCTGAACATCTGCTGCAGAACTGCCCGACATACGAGGATCAGAGAGAGCAGATGTGGCCTTCACCAGTGGAACTGCAAGACAAGCTCTATGGCAGCGGCGACAGCCTCAGGATCACCGCCGCTTTTTTTCGAAAAAAAATGGTTACTGTCTGACTGCGTACGAAGAAGAAGAAGAAGATATAAAATAAACCACTACATCCTTGTAAGAGAGGTTGTGTGCCAGAGGAAAGGAAGAGGGTCTGCAATGCCGATGGAACATGACTCAAAAGCCGACTTCTGTGCATCTGTGAGCTCCCATTGGTGCTTAGTCTCTTTCATCGCTTCAAGTGACGACGACAGATTACGAAATCCGTATTTCATTCGGTGGCTTAGCTTCGAACTTGTCCCCTGACTAAGTTAGGCACTCATTAACGGCTGGGTAAACTAGGGGAATCAGTTAATCCAAGAAAAAACCACCACATATCTGGTCTTTCAATCCAACTGCAAAGTGAATTGAAACTTCTGCGTTGGGTTTCAAAAACAAGCTCTCCCTAAGGGAATACGACCCACTAATTTGCTAAAGAAGACAATATATGGAAAATAGTGGTTTCCGAATGTACATGATCGCTGTCACGAACAAACATTCTTTCTTTACACAATAATTGCACTTCAAACAAATACACATCATCCATTTCTTGCGTCACGCTGTGCGCGGAGAGAGACCAGGGGAAGGTGAAACATTCTGATCAACATCCTCCACGTTATGTCATCGATAGTGCTAAAACAAACAGCTGTGTCACAGTCATCTGGCTAGCGAGGTGGCGATCGAAGCTATAATTCCCATATAAGCTCGACTCTCTTCCTCTCTCTTCTTACCTCACTCTGTTTCATTTGACTCTGTCCTACAGTCCCACTCTTGCAGAACTTTCACACGTGCCCTCAGGGTGAGGCCTTTCCATTATTGCACTTTAGTTGGGCTGGCTTCTGAGAGCGCACACACCTAGCATAGGTACATACAGACGCACACATACATGCAAGCACTGGTTTATGCGTCTTAATATCGCCCAAATTGACTACGGTCTAGGGTGGAATAGCGCACCTGCGCCAGTAGAAACTAGTGAGGCAAACACATAAAATAAAAATACTGAGTAGCATTTGCGTTTCACAACAGACAGGAAGACTCTGGTTGTTGTTGTTGTTGTTGAATGCATACAATACGAGATTCACTCTTTCGTGCGTCATGAAAACGACGCCAAGTGGCAGTTTCTTGTTACATTCCTCACATCCCGAGCGTGCCGATGAAGGTAGACCGGGGTCCTCCAGGCGGTTGTGCTATGCTTGACTTCATCTGTGTGTCGCTCACTACTACCGTATAACAATAACCTATGTAATCCAGTACCAAATAAATTGCATGCGCTAAATCAACTCAGTTCAAACACCAACATCATCAGGTGCCTAAACATATTTCAATTATTGTATACTTCAACCATCAAACGAATACCAGGTACATCAACGTCTCTCGCATATAAATAGGTACACGTTCCTTCATTCGCACGCTCAAATATAAAACTTAAAAATAAACAACTGTTTCGCCGTGTGCTCTTCGCTTTAGCCCGCCGTCTGAGGAATAGTGGTCACTTATGTCTGTGGCGATAAGCATTATTCAGGCTAGATTTATTTTTTCCGTTCTTCTTCTTCTTCGTACGCTGTCAAACGTCAACCTGTATTTTTTTCGAAAAAATCAGCGGTCATCCTGAGGCTGTCGACACTGCCATAGAGCTTGTCTAGTGTTGCCACTGGTGATGGCCACATGTGCTTTCTCTGGTCCTCGTTTGTCGGGCAGTTTGGCAGCAGATGATCAGCGGTCATTTTCCCGGTACCATAAGTGCATTCGTCAGTGCCACCTATCTTCAATTTATTGAATAGGTGGTACCTCAGTCTGTTGTGGACTGTGCGGAGTCTGAAGACCACAACCTGCTCTCTTCTGTTCAACTGATAATAGGCATCATTTTTTGTGTAGCCAGTATGTTCTGTTTCCCATTTGGTCATGATATTTTCCGTTCGAAAGATAATAACCGGAAACTGGTGTAGTTTGAATAAGTGTTTTTTTGGTAGTAAGATTCTATGAAAACCGCTTGATCATCTGTTCCCTTAGGAACACAAAAGTGTCTTAAACGAGCTGAAAAAGTGTGCTTAAGTTATTCATAAGAATTATGCAAACGAATGTTTTGGTTGTTTAAACTGCTAACGGTGAGGACTTCACTCTTCATAATGTCTTTTTGGTAGCAGGTCACGGTGACTCTTACATATATCTCGAGGCTTACACCAGACGGTGACACCGACTTAAATGGCCAAAGTAATATTGTTATGTATGGCTGAGTTATCTCACCGAGATAGAGGTGAAACAGGACCTAAGTTACGGTCACAAAAGGCTTCGTCAACGACACAGATCGAAAACAAATTTATACCAAATCAACAGTGAGTAGCCAGAGAGGGGACAGGAACTTATACATCACAATATTTTAGTTTTTATAAAACAAGCAGAAACGAAAAAAATTAAAGCAATTACATTATAAAATACAAAAAAATGTTTCGCTTTTTTAAAACTATAAGATACAGTTTAGACGCAGTGACTATTATTGGGAATATTGTATGTACCCTCTATTCTCTTTAATACATTAAAGTTGATGGTGGCAGCATCATGCCTGTCACAAACTAGTTCCGGTGCCAATTATTTTGGGCTGGGTCAACCCCGGACCATTATGCGATCGAAAGAAGATCCTACACCAATTGAGGGTTTAACCTAGATCTCACGCTGGACAGCCAGTGTATTATGATTACATGTATAATTAACTACACTGTCATACGTACGCACATATGCAAATGAGTATGAATGCACGAAACCATGAGTACACACAAACAATACCAATATAAATACACATGCACGTACATGCTCGCAAGTATGTATACCATCATCATCATCATCATCATCATGTAACGTGTCCTTTGCTGAACATTCGTTCTCATCACATCCAACCGTTAATACTACCTTGTTAGCCAGGTCCCTTGTCTATGTCACTGTCATCTTCAGAACATCTTAAATGTCAAATATCCATCTTTTCCTCAGTCTAAATATGAATAGTTTTCCAGGTGGCATACCTTCGAGCTTAATTTATTTTTTCCAGCCTTTTGGGGGCGTTTTATGCAACCAAAGATGTTAATTACCTAGAATTTTGCCAGTGAATTTGGTGTATTTTCAGCTCTTTTAGGACGTGTGTGTTTTTCACTGTCCAAATATATATATATATATATATATATCATCATCATCATCTAGCATGTCTGTACTATAACGTCGCTCCCATCACAGTCTGTATGAAAGAAACTCTACCCTTGCCAAAATCCCAGACTCCGCCACAGTCATACCCAGCAATTCCTGGATATCTTGGTGCCATCGTCTTCTTGGTCTAACCCTGCCTCTTTTGCCTGGTACCACACCTTCCATCACTGTTCTCTCAAGACCGTTGTGTCTCTTGATGTGACAAAGGTATTGATAAACCAGTTGTTCTATATGTTCAACTCTTGCAGGATATTCTATATTTGTTCTTTTCTCTGTCCAGGGTATTATGATGATCTTTCTGTAACATTTTGACACTAAGGAATATATATATAAATATATATATATATATATATATATATATATATATATATATATATATATATATATATATATATGTATGCATATATATGGAAATCATTATGCTATAAACATAAATATACATAAATAAGGAACGTATTTGACTCATATCCATATGATAAATGAAGATATTATTGCGGCTCTTTGTGCACTATCAATTGACGAAAGTACTGTAACATGTGTTTAGTAAAATTAACAAAGACAACACTTTTTCTGATAAACACATGTATTCTACATAATATAGAACACATTACGCCTTAATAAAAAAAGATAGACATGTAAAACTTCAAGAAGCTAGGTGAATGCATTATTAAGGAAATGTACAAATTCCATCGGCACGTATTTCTGAACACACTATATCCACACAGTTTAACGCCACACCATAGTGACGTGTAAACTATTCTAGTGTTCAAACAGTTCGATGATCAGTGTAGCAAGATACGCTAGCAGTGACACTGATATCTACCGTCGTCTGGTGTTCCTGACTATTGAAGTGGTTGCTGATTGGGGAGTCTCAGCTATTTGAATAAGTATTGAAGTTGTAGCGAAGGCGAGCGCGATTTCGAGAAGTCTCCCTAATGTAATTCATATTGCAACAATGACACATAATAATGTAGATTCTTCTTCTTCTTCTTCGTACGCAGTCAGACAGTAACCATTATTTTTTTGAAAAAAGCAGCCGTCATCATGAGGCTGTCGACACTGCCATAGAGCTTGTCTAGTGTTGCCACTGGTGATGGCCACACCTGCTCTCTCTGATGCTCGTATGTCGGGCAGTTTTGCAGCAAATGCTCAGCGGTCATTTTTCCGGTACCACACGGGCATTCGTCGGTGCCACATATCTT
The DNA here is from genome assembly GCA_036924085.1 of Ariolimax columbianus. Taxonomy (NCBI): domain Eukaryota; kingdom Metazoa; phylum Mollusca; class Gastropoda; order Stylommatophora; family Arionidae; genus Ariolimax; species Ariolimax columbianus. Next base: position 30,609,368 of record JAVGWX010000017.1, read on the forward strand.
CAATTTGTTGCATAGGTGGTACCTGAGTCAGTGCGAAGTCTGAAGACCACGACCTGCTCTTTTCTGTTCAACTGGTAATAGGCATCGTTTTTGGTGTAGCCAGTATGTTCGGTTTCCCATTTGGTCATGTACCTAGCTCTAATAGGCCGTTTTGACTCTTCGTATGTCGTACCAGTATCTGTTTGTGGTAGTTTTGCACCTTCTTTTTCTAGTCTGTCTGCCTCCTCGTTGCTTTGGATGTTGCAGTAAGATGGAACCCACTGCACCACTACCCTTTTTCGTGCGGACTGCTGGCATAGTTGACAGAGTACTGCTCTTAAATCATTAAGTTCAGTATTTTTCTGGCCTTTTAGCGCTGTGACTACGGCCAGAGCATCTGTAAGCAGGACTATGTGGCTTTCATTCCTTTTACCTGTCACCATTTCTTCCACTGCCGCCCTCAGTGCCTCTGCCTCCGCTCTGAAATTGCTTGTGTATTTTCCAGTAGCGAATGACAATGTTATTTTTCTGCCATTTGGTAGGTTCAGAAATGCTCCTGCCCCTCCGTTCTGAATGAAGTGGTCCAAAAGGGTAATGTTGAGTTGACTTCTGGACAACAAGTCACACAAGTTTCTTTTTTTGTTTGTAGTCTGACTAAGTAGGATCAGGAAATACCACAAGTGTGGACGAATTGGAATGCAGGATAGAGAGATGACGGAATCTGGTTTCATGAGCAGAGGAGCTGTGCTAATGAAAAATAAGAACTCGTTTCAAACTATCAGATGTAAATCAACGGGAAGAGGTGACAGCGTCAGTTCGAGAGATAGGAATGACACGCAGATTTATAACTTGAGTCCTCGTGGTCGCAATGCAATGCGATGCGTGTCTTGTCTGTTCACCACTCTAGGATGACACTCCCCATCTCGTACCAAACTACATACACACAGCCTGTTCCCAGTCACACAATGTCGGGTCGGGTTTTGGTCAGTATTCTTCACCTGACCATGACGCTTTTCTGTCTCCTAAAAAAACATAAACATGACAACGATGAGAGCCGTTAATAATCATGCAAATTAGCTTCTGCAATACCTTGCTAAGAGAAGCGAGGATGGCGCTTGACAGGCTGTGGGGTCTACTTTGCTCTAGCGTTTAGGTTTTTTTTTTAAATGGACTCGCACGTCGGTTAACCGCCCTCTACGGTACTAGTTCCATCGCAGTGGAGTAATAAGCTGTTCGAGCCTAGCCCGATAAGCAGGAAACCAACTCCCGGCTACATCCAGCTCCAACAAGAGCTGGGACTTGAACAGAGGCAGCCGCAACTGTAGAAGTACAGATCGACTAAGACTAAGTACGTTACTCTCACAACAGCTAATCTGTAAGACTGTCGATCTTTGGCACTCTCTCCCGCCACTATAACAGTCATCCTCAGAATCTTGTTAATGGCACGTATCCATATTCCCCTCGTTCTGCTTCTGCCACGCATGTTAGGTACCATACCATCCAGCATCGTTTATCTAGATCAGTGTTGCCTTTGGTGTAGCCAACGTATTTTAGTTTCCTAATTATAAAAATAAATGATAAATTCTTGAATGTTATAACATTACTTTACTCGCTAGACTATAGGCAACATGACAAACAAATCAGGATATAATAGTAAGCAAGTCGGAAAGGGGCATTCAGATAAGATATCTCGGAGATTTAATGCTGACAGCGAAGACAATAGGCATCTTGATTAGACGTCATGGAGAGATAAGGTTAACAACTAACACAAATATCCTGATTGGAACATCTCAAAAAATTAGAATTGGGTTAATCGGAAAGGGAATCCGAAAACAAAATGTTCATTAAATAACACTTACTCAGAAAGAGATGAGTATTACACAGATAAATAAAAGGGATTAAATAGAATACACTTTGCGAATGATATATATCACATATATAGTTGGTATACGTACGGTTTACTGCAAAGATAAACAAATTTCCGGTATGCATTAAATTTAATAAAGTTCCACCATTGCCTACTTTAGATGGGCCGACTCAATTGGGAAGCCTCTTGAAACGTCACATTCCAGCGCCGACTAAATTGCGAAACTCATAGTTTGCAATCAATCCATGCTCCACACACAAAAATAAAACAAATTCACGTTATGAAATAAAAAATCACTGTTGAGAGTGACCCTTTTACATAATCCAGCCTGCAAACTGTTGCATATCCATGAGTGTTTCCCGAACACAATGTTATATCTTCACTGACAGTTGGCACGTGCACTTTCCGTTATTTATTCAGCCGTGGAATGTGACGTTTCAGTCAGATGACCCTTATCTGTAGTAGGATATGGTCACACACACATATTCGGTTTACGTGCATTTTACTGCAGTCACACGTATATTCAATCAACCTACGTTTTAAGACAGTCAGTAGTAGAATCCCATTTCAGTCATGACTTACTATAGGAGGATTCGATGAAATAGTAAACTAAATAATAATATGTATTTAGCTTTTCTTATTTTTATTTCTCATTACGGCGTTGTTATTTCACTTATGTGTTGTAAGAGCTGCTCTTTACCAAGCGTGAGGAAGCCCATCATGGTACATTTCCACATAGATCGGCCTGCAGCTTCGTCTTCCCAGGATGTCAGACTTATGTCCGGGGCATCATATCACGCCTACACACATCTTTGAACCTCAGCTGTGTTCGACTGGCTGTTTTCATGCCGTCCGCCATCTGTACGTAGAGGAACTCTTTGGAAACGCGACCATTTTCCCTTTCGACGAACATGACAAATCCATTGTCAATCTTCGCTGCATAAGGAGAGTATACAAGCTTTTGAAGACCAGCGCGAGAGTGCACCTATGTATTTGTCAGGTTATCCCTTCATGTGATTCTAAGAATGGATTGCAGACGCTGTAGATGGGAGGTGTTACGCGTGTGCTTAATTGTTTTTGTAAGCTCTGATGCAGTCACGCACATATATTATGTTTACGTTGTTGTTTACGAATGCCCACAATGAGTAGGTTACTCTTTTGTGCGCCCTAAAAGGACGTTAATTGGCGGGTTGCAGTAGCTTTTCTCACATCTCGAGCGTGCTGATGAAGGGGGACCGATGTCGTGCAGGCGGCTGTTCTATGCTTGGTTTTATCTTCGTGTGACTCACTACTACCGGGATCGCGTCGATCGCTCACCTTATTAGTCATTCCGCCATGAAAACAGCCCGTTTCCAGGAGGGCTACTAGGACACCGAGGTGAGGGTCTTGTCAGTATATTTTGCCTGACCCTGACTAACATGTCTGATCAGTATATTTTGCCTTACCAGACGTTAGTCTTCCTCCCCATTATGTTTACGTAAGTTATACTGCAGTCGTATACATGAATTCTGTTATCGTAAGTTATACTGCAGTCGTATACATGAATTCTGTTATCGTAAGTTATACTGCAGTAAAACATGTTTTTAATTAATGAGGAATTTACTTTAGTCTCAAGCACATATTTTGGTTGTCGTAAGTTTTACAGCAGTCACACACATGTATTCGGTTTACGTTAGATTTGCACCATCTATTTATGGTTTCATCATTCATTTTTTTTTTCATAATTGTAGTGTCTTTTTCAGACCGTGCCTAAATTGAAATCGGTTAGTCGTTTACCTGCGTTATTTCGTAGGTACCAATTAAAAATAACGTGAGAAATCATAGCTGAAACGAAGGATAAATGCTTGTTTAAGTCTGGATGTCGGTTGTTGTATGTTGTTAACTATTAACCTGTTGCGAATTTCATTGAAAAGGAGATATACACAATTTTAAAATGTGTTCTTATATTTTTAAGATCAAAGCGTGACTCCTGCTTGGGTTAGTACCAATCTGGAAAGTTATACCTGCTACTAGATATGCGAAGCTATCTATAGTTTGTTCCTTTTTGCAATGTTACTTCCTGCGGGTTACAAGGCCTGGGAGGAAGGAAGGTAGCGTATTGGGTAGGAATTTCATTATCTTTCGAAATGTTTGCCCGGACAGCGGTTAACAGCATGCTCTATTCGACTATCAAATTCCAAGGGCTCTTTCACGTGCATAGCGTGTACTTGGGACCTTCGAGTTTTTCGTCAATCCTCAATATGACTAGACGATGATCTCATTTCCCATGAGACCAGGGGACGATTACAACTTGCGGCATTCGAAACCCCATGGCTTTGCGTTTTTTTTTAAATTCCATTATTGAGTGGCAAGTGCCTTACCTCTCAGTATAATGAAAGTATCTCATTGCGTGTGAAATATGTTACAATGTAAAGCAGTCGACAGTATCCTAAAAATGAAGCAAATGGAAATTAAATACTGATAAGTGAGAGAGAAGATGAAAGGCAACGTGGAGAAGGTGGGTTTTCTTCTTCATTTTCTTCCTCTTCTGCTTTTTCGTTTTCTTCTTATTCGGGCGCTGTCAGGCGTGGACTTGCATTTGTTCATAGAAAACAGCGGTCATGCTGAGGCTGTCGACACTGCCATAGAAGTTGTCTGATGTTGTGGTACTGCTGATGGTCACATGCACTTTATCTGGTACTTATCTGACGGGCAGTGTGGAGTCTGAAGACCACTAGCTGCTCTCTTCTGTTCCACTGGTGATAAGCACAATTTCATTAGTAACCAGTTTGCTCTGTTTACCATTTGTCCATGTACCTGACCCTACTAAACGTTTCGGACTCTTCGCAGGTCACTTGTGAATCTGGTTGTGATAACCCTCCACCGTCTTTCATCAGTCCGTCTGGTCCTCGTTGAATGTTAATGGGATTGAACCACTACGACTAATCTGAGTTTGGGCTGCTGGTATATTTGACAAAGTACTGATCTTAGGGGTAATGGGTCAATCTATGGATGATACTTTATCCAGCATCTTAATATTCTCAAATATAAAACACTAATAATGAATACCGGCACAAGCTTTATTTGCAGGAACACGATGCACTTTTAAATATGACACTAAATGGAGATTTGAAGCAAACTCTGCTCACAGAGGACACAAAGCACGAATTCTTTATTTGGTTTCAGGCAATAAAAACAAATGAAAACATTGGCGATTTATTCCAGCAGTTATTTCTGTCCAGCGACTGGATTTTCAGCCGCCATTCCCACCCGACTCAGCTCATTTTATTTAAAAGTGGTGGAGAAAAGAAAAGATGAACTCCGTCTGGTAACAGAAATCAATGACGTAAATTTACTGTCGAGGTTGAAATGTCTGGCGGTCAGTAGTTTTCCAGGGCGTGCAGAGGCCTTAAATAAATGGGACTTTTAGGACAGTTATTTACTAGATGTTCTGAGAAATTTTGTACACATGTAGTTTTAGCAGGGTCGTCCTTAAGCCGATTGGTCAAATAAGGTGAGGCGGTGGGGACAAGGAGGCTAATGGTTGGTTTAGGTAGTGGTAAGACGTTGTCGCTGTATCAACCTAAGCAATGCAAAATAACCCATGGGAGAGCGGTACGGATGGAGAGGCTAGCAATCCTGTAAAAATGTTGCATTTGAAACTGCCACTGTAAATGTAAGGTACAGGCTTCCTGTGAAGTGGCAATCTGTAGCGGTGGAATTAAGTTTTACTTGGAGCGAGCTGACCGAGGACGCTGGGGAGCGAGATAACATAAGACAGCGATTTATATTAGACTATTTTATGTGAAGTTCAGCGAACCACATCTGTCCCAGATAGTACTACACCTCCAAGTGGGAGTCAAAGAACCAGGCCGTAGGGATGCAGCCTGACTGAGACAATAGGGATCGAAGACTGAAGGTAAACCTGGTCGTAAAGATGTGCCCTGCTGACACTGGATGTGCCGGGCCGAAAGGTTCAGGTATCTCATCCTTGCTGTAAGCTACGACAGAACGTCACAAAACATCCTTTTCATGACGAGCGACCATAAACAAGAAGACGAAAAATTTGTAGCGAAAAGGCAAAACATTATTTTGACGGCATTTCCCAAGCAAATATTGCACACATTGCAGATGTTGCTGTAGACTTTTATGGACCAGGTTTCAGCTTTTATGCTAGGATGGAGGAACTTAGCGGATGAGGTGGGGGGGGGGGAGGAAAAGGGACGGGGGTGGAGACCAGTCTCATCATCGGCTTGCCTGTCCTAACTGTTAATCGGGTTCTTCTTTACAACTTAGTAGACTGGAGCGTGGTCTTGCAAAAACGCTGACCTTTTTTTTTTATTGGTAGCAATTTGTTCGATATGATGTGTTCCCAATATCCCTGCACAATCTTCTTAAGTTGATTCTTGCTACATTCTTGAAACCCTATCTTGAACTTTCCGGGGGTCAACACTGTAGAAATATTAAAACATGAGCTGTTCCACGCGTTATGTCCTATTTGATATCAATATTTGATCCACAAGGGAGCGTTTGGCCAAACGGTTTGAATGCGTGTCTTATGATCCAGACGACACGCATTCAAAATATCGGTAAAACACGTGTTTTTCTTCTCACTAATTTTCACTAATTCTTCTTTTATTAAGATTAAATATAATAGTACCTATTCGGTACACTACGTTGCGACGGTAGGGATGAATGGCGTTTTTCGTCAGTCTCATAAATCATCGCGGTGTATTCAGGCAATAGGATTAAACGATGTTATGATATTGTCGTCATTATTCATCTTTTTTTAAAGCAATTTCTGCTCACAGAGGACATAAAGCGGTCAGACTTTATTTGATTGGAGATAACAGCAAGGAAAAAATAGTGAATGACTTATTCGATGAGTTACTTCAATTCAGCGACGAATCTGTCAGTCGGCATTCTCTTTTAAAGAGATCCTGTCTCTAAGTATTTTCAGTCATTCTCATCTGTCATGTAATTTTTCTTTTTTTCGTTCGCCTTATTTTCTCTAATTCCCAAGGCGGTGTGCGTTGCACTGTGGTTTTTATTTTGCGCCTGTCGGCCCAGTGCATCCGACTTCAGCATGCATTTTATGTGAGGGTCTGCTTCCTCCTGCATTTTCTAAGGGTTGCTTTTCTATGGGATCGAACCCATACACATTCGGGTTTGTGAGCTGTGCCACGTAACCACTAGGCCACACCGTCCCCAGTGCCATGTAATTTGAAGCATAGGATTCGACGGCATCTCGTCATTTTACACGCAATCTGTTTCCTAGCATTTTCAGAAGCTGATTACAATAGCAATGGCTCTATTATATGATGAAGTTGCTTGTCCCATGCACATCCCTCTTTACGTCATGCTTGAAACGTTACAGACGTCATATTTTGTTCTCGTGGTGTATTCGTCTGCATGAAGGTATACATTGTTTATATTTTACCAAATGCTTCCTGTGATAGCGTGTTCTTGAGTTCTACAAGTTCCTGTATTTCTCCTGTCATACACTCACTCCAAGTCACGCGAAATTGTCATGTCTTCCCTCTGTCTCTGAAGCCCCCCGACATCTTTCCATATTTGTCCCTCCTCCTTAAGCTGGAGTGATCACAACCGACAGTTTTTCTCAAACAATACAAGGCTGGCCATTGTTGCGCAACCGTGGCACAAACACCAGAGAGTCTGCGATTCTTGGCCTGGTGTCAACCTGGCGTATGTCGATAGTACGTCTGCTGTCAGGTCTCATTTTGACAGCTTAATAACAGCTTAAGAGTGGTCTGCTGTTGTGGTGAATGTGAATTTTCTTGTCATTGTTTTCAAAACAGTGTTTTCGTCTGGATTCACGATTTTATTGGAATTACATATTGCAGACATCAACGAATTCAGAAAAGTGACTGTGAATTTACTTTTACTTATTTCATTGCTCACCCATACCAAGTTTATTGTTAAGTATAGTTAGATATTTTCATTTGCATAGAGTTTAGTTCCTGACGATATTCTTTTGGTCGTAACGGTGGCCCATATTGTGCTTGTTCAATTGTAATAACAAACTCGTATCTATTTTTAATGTTCATTTTGTTTCATCGGTAAATACAGTATTGTCAGAATTGTCTTCGTCTCTCTTCTCTGCTTCAATTGTACTCTACTTCCATTTTCTTCTTCTCTCCTTTCTCTTTTTCTTCTTCCTCTTCTTCTTCTCTCTCCTTCCTCTTCTTCCTCCTCGCTCGCCTTCCTATTTTTCTCTCTCCTTTCTCTTCTTCCTCTCTCTATTTTGTTCTTCGCTCTCCCCTTCCTCTTTTTCTTCTCCCCTTCCTCTTCCTCTCTCTCTTCTTCTCTCCCCTTCCTCTACTTCTTCTCTCCCCTTCCTCTACTTCTTCTCTCTCCTTCCCCTTCTTCTATTCTCTCTCCTTCCCCTTCTTCTATTCTCTCTCCTTCCTCTACTTCTTCTCTCCCCTTCCTCTACTTCTTCTCTCCCCTTTCTCTTCTTCTTCTCCCCTTCCTCTTCCTTTCTCTCTCCTTCTCTCTCATTCCCCTTCTTCTATTCTCTCTCCTTCCTCTACTTCTTCTCTCTCATTCCCCTTCTTCTATTCTCTCTCCTTCCTCTACTTCTTCTCTCCCCTTCCCCTTCTTCTATTCTCTCTCCTTCCCCTTCTTCTATTCTCTCTCCTTCCTCTACTTCTTCTCTCCCCTTCCTCTACTTCTTCTCTCCCCTTCCTCTACTTCTTCTCTCCCCTTCCCCTTCTTCTATTCTCTCCCCTTCCTCTACTTCTTCTCTCCCCTTCCCCTTCTTCTATTCTCTCTCCTTCCTCTACTTCTTCTCTCCCCTTCCTCTACTTCTTCTCTCCCCTTCCTCTACTTCTTCTCTCCCCTTCCCCTTCTTCTATTCTCTCTCCTTCCTCTACTTCTTCTCTCTCCTTCCCCTTCTTCTATTCTCTCTCCTTCCCCTTCTTCTATTCTCTCTCCTTCCTCTACTTCTTCTCTCCCCTTCCTCTACTTCTTCTCTCCCCTTCCTCTACTTCTTCTCTCCCCTTCCTCTACTTCTTCTCTCCCCTTCCTCTACTTCTTCTCTCCCCTTCCTCGTCTTCTTCTCTCCCCTTCCTCTACTTCTTCTCTCCCCTTCCTCGTCTTCTTCTCTCCCCTTCCTCTACTTCTTCTCTCCCCTTCCTCGTCTTCTTCTCTCCCCTTCCTCTACTTCTTCTCTCTCCTTACTTTATTTTTCTCTCTCCTTCCCCTTCTTCTATTCTCTCTCCTTCCCCTTCTTCTATTCTCTCTCCTTCCTCTACTTCTTCTCTCCCCTTCCTCTACTTCTTCTCTCCCCTTCCTCTACTTCTTCTCTCCCCTTCCTCGTCTTCTTTTCTTCCCTTCCTCTACTTCTTCTCTCCCCTTCCTCTACTTCTTCTCTCCCCTTCCTCGTCTTCTTATCTCCCCTTCCTCTACTTCTTCTCTCCCCTTCCTCGTCTTCTTCTCTCCCCTTCCTCTACTTCTTCTCTCCCCTTCCTCTACTTCTTCTATCCCCTTCCTCTACTTCTTCTCTCCCCTTCCTCTACTTCTTCTCTCCCCTTCCTCGTCTTCTTCTCTCCCCTTCCTCTACTTCTTCTCTCTCCTTACTTTCTTCTTCTCTCTCCTTCCCCTTCTTCTATTCTCTCTCCTTCCCCTTCTTCTATTCTCTCTCCTTCCACTTCCCCATCTTTCTCCTATACAAATTGATTGTTTCAGAGGTTGTATGTTGTGATGAATATTGATACATATTTAATGCGTATTATAAGTATGGTCTTGAATTACCGGCTTTTGACATTAATGAGCGCATATAAAAATTATGTTTCCAGTGCTAAATGCATTACATTGTAAACACTGTTGTCGGAGGTTAGCTGTTAGATATCTCATTGTACTAGGTCTCCGTTTTTATCAGTTGATGTAACCAGTGTCCTTCCTCGAAGCCTTGTCTTTCGTAACACTAAATCAGGTACCCATTTACAGATAGGTCTTTTAGAGTGTGTCAATAACATAAATCGAATTCGAGTACATTTTTAACTAGAGTCGCCACTCTGCCATATGAGTACTCATACGCTCAGTGTGCTACAAGATACACACTTTATTCAGTTCGTATTCTAATAAGCGTTTCAGCTGATTAAGTACGGATTTACAGTGCCAGTGAGATCTCGTGACACGTTATCTTATGATGGGCAGGGACCGACACCACTGCACATGGCAGAATCACAGATGCACAGTCTCTCTCCTCAAAAACATACTTTACATTAGATAGCCATAGGTTATGGCAAACACGGAAATTTTAGAGACAAACACGGAACAAGTCAACAGAGCAGGACATTCGGAAAAAGAATGTGCAGATGGACGGAACAGACTCTTAGAAAGAAGATGAACAGTTTAACTAGACATTCCCTGGAATAAAACCTACATCAAAAATGACGCCTAGATAGGACAAGAAAAACCTAGCAAAGATCGGTGGAGAAAGCCAATTCGCGGTATCTTGTGGGTCAGGCAAAAAGTACTCACTAAGAACCTCACCACAGCTTCCTAGTAGCCCTTACTGGAAACGGGATATCTTTCTTGGCAGCATGGCTAACAAGGTAGGGGATCGACGTGATCCCTGCTGAAGTGAGCATCACGCACAGAGGACCTCGGTCCACCTTCATCAGCACGCTCGGGATGTGAAGAAAGCTACTGTAACCAGTCCCTTAACATTCTTTTCAAGGGGCACAAAAAGAGTAACCTACTCATTGTGGACATTCGAAACAGCAACTTTACTGCTGACTTCACCCCACACACACTCTGCAGCAGCCTTAAGTAATAACCTTGAATTATAATCAACGAGCCGTGTTGTCGTCGGACAGCTCCTTAACACTCCAAACGATATCTATATAAGTGCCTGAAATCTGCTTCTGGCTTCTGGATCTCTTAGCCTGTAGGCCTTTATTCTTGCTTATCTTTCTTGTTTTTCTTCTTTTTTTTTGTTGCATTCGCCTTATTTCTCTATTCCCCAAGACGGTGTGCGTTGTACGGTGTTTTTATTTTGCGCCTGTCGGCCCAGTGCATCCGACTTCAGCATACATTTTATGTAAGGGTCAGTTTCCTCCTGCATTTTCTATAGGTTAGCTTCCCCGGGGTAACGGCCGGTGCTGTGATGGGGATCGAACCCAGCATCTTCGGATTGTGAGCCGTGTCACTTATCCACTAGACCACGCCGTCCCCATACAGACAGATTTGAGGAGAAGGTCACTACCACATCCACTTAATATACCACATCCACTTATCTTTCTATGATATGTGATTTCTTAATATTGTTTTAGTGGGGCTACTCTATCGGCTGTTCTCTTTACTGCCACGAGGTAGTGGTCATTTCCAATTTGTGATCCTCTCAAAGCACTGGCGTATCTCGCATACTTAAATGAATTCTTCACGGTTGCATGATCAATTATAGATTTCTCATTCTTTGTCGGTTCACATTGATTGTAGCAGTGTACACGCGTGTAAAGGAACTTTGTCAATTTCCGTGTTTTTGCGCACTGCAGAATCATATGCGTCGAATGTTCATTTTCGTTCAGAACATCTTCACTGTTTCTCCGAATAACTACTCTGACATTGAAATCTTTAAGAAAAATAATTTCCGCATGACAATTGTCCACTGTCATCTCAGGCAACTTTAAGAATTCGTATTTGGCATCTTCATTATGTCATTCATTTGGTGCATAAACAATGACAACGTTCATAAATTTGCCTTCCTGTTTGACACCTTTATGTAACACCTTGATGTAACACCTTGGTGCTGTCTCTTTCATTTCATTCCACAGAGAATGACACTCTCCACTTGGCTCTGTTGATTGTGGAAACTCCTACGTGAAAGCATGTTACCCTTACGACACCCGGCCATTTTTTCTTAATATATGTGAGATCTAGGATTTCCAATGCCCATTTTTTCATTTCTTTCATACTATTTCTAATTTTCCATTCACTAAAAATCTTAGTCCAAAAATCGTGCCATCTCGTAGTGATTATGGCAGTTCTGAATTTACATCATTATATCCTTGTAATCGAACACAAACAGCTGATTGATCTCTTGTTAATAGCCTATGTGTGAAAGCCTAGTGGAGGTGCTGCCTCACTTGAGCCTCCGTGCATTTCACTTTTTCCATTTTTTTCTAATGCACGGCTGATTTTTAAAATAAATTGACAGCTAACCTCCAAATATAGAGGCCAATCAGCTAGCCACCACCCAGCTGACACATATATACATACACACACACACACGAAACAGACACACACACACATCATATACATTGTTCTCTAGTTGTTCACTGTTCTCTTCGACACACTTTTGTCACCACACACTGCTTGCATTCTATGATCAATGTCAACTGGTCGACATCCTTCAGCTGTTAGAAATCGATTTACAGCTCGCTGATCAACTCTGGACGAATTCCCTATCACACCGGCCCTGTTTTCAAGGGTCTGTTGAGGAAACTATGAGTCGGCGGATAATGAAAATTTGCAAACTTGACAGCCGGTATATGCTGTTTACACCAGAAGTGCCGTCATCATGCGCATTGCATGTATGTTTACTTGTTGCTGTTTGGTCTGGTTTTATTTAAACACGCCTCGTATATTTATATAAACTTCTCATCGCTAGCGACGTGTCAACATCATTAGACGTGTTATGCGAGATGTGATATCATATGCAACATAGTGCAACATGTACACGACACACTGTGCCGCACAGAGGGCACACACGTCAGGATTCGGCTGTCGAGTCGTCGTGCTATCTGCTCTTTCGGTCGACTAACTTACTCTGAGCCTCAACGATAACGTTTCACTCTTCTGTCTGAGCACCTTGTGTGATGCTAGCTGGCCAGTTAGAATGGTTCTATCCAAGCATATTTATATATATATATATATATATATATATATATATATATATATACATATATATATATATATACATATATGTCACATACACTGCTACAGGAAACATATGTGTAACAGATACGGATATGAGCGGAATATTACAAGTAGCATTAAGTGTGTCGTTAAATGCTACACGTATGTCGCTAGATACCATACATGTGTTGTCAAATACTTCACGTATGTCGCTCGTTATCATAAGTGTAACGCCAAGTAGCGTTAGTATATCACTAGACAACCATAAGTATGTTGTTGGAATTCAGTTTAACACCAAATGTGTGTCGATATGTACTATACGCATGTCGTTAGTTACAATAGATGACGTGTTGATTAAGAAATTGTGTCGCTAGATTCAGTAAAAGTGTCGTTGAGTAGGCAATTATGTCGCTAGATGCTGTAAATGTGTCGTTAAGAGCTACAAGTATATCGCTAGATTCGATAAGTGTGTCCTTAAGTACTAGAAGTGTGTTTCGAGATACCGCAATATGTCATTATGTACTATAAGTATGTCGCTAAATGCAATTAGTGTGCTGCCACGTACTGCAAGTATGTCACTAGATATTATAAGTGTGTTGCTAAGTACTAGAAATGTGTAGTTAGTCACCATTTGAGCACCCTCAAAAGTGGCATGTATATCTCTAACTTTAAAAAAAAGAGTCGATATGTACTATATATGTAACTCTAATTACAAAAAATGTGTCATTAGCAACGTACTGTGTGTCGCTGATTATTGCTTTCGCGTCGCTAAGTGTTACACAAATTATGCCAGATACCATAAGTATGTCGTTAGGAGTGGGTCGCTGTAGTCGAGAGGTTAAGGCACTCGCATTTCACTGTCATGAATGGAAACAGTGGGTGATCGAATCTCGCAAGTTTCAAGCGATCCCTGGTCTGAGACAAGGGTGCCTGTGCCCTGAGTTATCTCCAGTCGTCTCGATCAATAGTCTTGCCACTGATTCAAGATAACTCGGGATAAAAGTGAGATTGGTGACCAGTGCTTAATCTTCCTCAATATAATCCAAATAGAGCGCACATCACTTTATTCAGACAAAACCGTCTGATAGTGTGGCCATCATCGCTTTGCGATGGGCAATATCTGTCGCTAGGAACCAAAATATTGGATTGCAGCATACAATGGAGTTTTCTGAGAAGTTCATAATTTTTTTTCAAATGTCTACTACTCAACAAAAATATATCTTCAAACCTATCATATTGTATCGCAAAATTTTCAAATATGATTTTTTTTTTCAGGTGTAAATTTAAGTCGATAATTTGTTGGATTGGAAACGTACAGACTTCGCGTTTTCAGACTTAATAAAGTGTATAAATAAAGGAGAACCTGTGTTGTAGCTGAGACTGACATAAATATAAATATGCTAAGAATGTTCTTGTGCTGTCATTAACAGAGTCTTGATACAAGGATTGTCTTCTTACATTAAGCGTATACAATCTCAAACTGATTGCTATTTTCGTTGTACTTGGCAACGGAAAGATGGCGGCTAAAGCGCACATACTTGGTGAACTCCCAATTTCCATTTTTGTTACACAAAAATCATACAGCCTCTAAACAATGAACGTGTTTTTCGTTTCTAAATTTTTTTCTTCCATGTTTTTTATTCCTCTTATTGTTTTTCTTCATCTTTTTCCTCTTCTTCTTCTTCATTTTTGCCATTTATTACTTCTTTGTTTTATTATTGTTGTAAATCGTCTTCTAATCATTCTTGTTGTTCTTCTTCTTCCTCTTCTTCGTGTTCTCTTCCTTAGTCCGTTTCCCTGTTTTTCTTCTTTTTTCTTCTTTATTTATTCTTCTTTTTCTTTTTCTCTCCCATTTTTTATATTTTAACTTTTTATTCTTACATTCCTTTGTTTTCTTCTTCTTCTTTATTATCTTCTAATTTTTCATTTCACTATTATGATTTCTTGTTATACAATTGCCGATATCATATAATACATGTGAAGCTGTTTCTTGCTCACGTAAGTACCGATGCCCGTCAATGAAGAGGAAAGAACTGGGCTACCAGAGGCATAAATATGCCCAAACAGCGGAACGAAAAATAGTTGTCCTAGCTAATTCACTGTGTAAAACACAGTGTGAGAGACCATCAGTGCATGATATAACGTTTTCATCCAGGCGTTATTCTAAGGAACCATCTACAGCTGTGACCCTATGCTTCGTGAAGATTCAGATAGAGAAAAGAAAAAAGAAGCGGTTCTAGTACTTTCATTCACAGTGAATATTACGTTCACACTTAGTAAAGTGTGCGATACTAAATGTTGGGTGATAACACAAACAAGTGTGAAAACACATTCACCATACTAAACTGTCGCCGTTTGGCCCTGTTTTAACATATGACGTACCTTGCAGAGGATGTGGCAGCACACTATCTCTTTAAGCCAGGCATAGACATCAGCAATGGGAAACAGCCCTCTCCGTCTTGCCCTCTTCTCCCCCCCCCCCCCGCCCTCTCTCAGTCGACCACGCACTAGTTGATTAGGTCAAATCTGAAAGACATCATCCCCTCTACTTACCTACCTTTGTAATGGTTGGGCTACTAGTCTTACCTGAAGCTCGAAACCCAATCTGTGATTGTTCAATCCTACCTACCTACCTTTGTACTGGTTGGGCTTTTAGTCTTACCTGAAGCTCGAAACCCAATCTGTGATTGTTCAATCCATTTGGGCTACAATCGTCATGTAATTGGCCGTTGTTTCAGAAATGTGCGTCCTCAATAAGCACTACAATTGTATTGTCCTTCCTATAGCATCCTCCTGTTTGTGTTCTTATTTTACTTCGTGTTTCTGTTCGTTATTCTTGTTCTGTTTTATCGTTTTTTTTCTTTTTCAACATCCTTTTTATCATATTCATCGCTATTATTTTCTTCGCCTTCATCTTCATGACTTTGTTCATTTTCCTTCTCAACCTGTTCTTCTTCTTCTTCTTTATATTCTTCTTCTTCATTTATTTTCGTTTCTTCTTCTACTTCTTCCCATACCTCTTCTTATTTAGTGTCTGAAGGTAAAAGCACTCTGCGGATGACTATGATAATAATAATAATGTTCTCATTGTCAATAAAGACCCGTTCTGTCGATCGACAACTACCATGTCCAACTGTTGAGGCTGTGTTCATGCGTAGCGTTTCGACCCTACAAACTCCCCAGGGGGAGCCGAGTACTCCGCTGCCTTGTGATGAGTGCCGCGAGGAGTGTGTTAGACCAATGTTTGTACCAATCTTTCCGTATCTGTCCGTGTCAAACTCCCAGTTTTTCCGTGTCCCCACGCCAAGGCTTCTGATAGTGTCTACCTTTTGGTCAGCGTGACCCTTGCTGTGCTGAGAATACGAGATTGAGAGAGGTATCATGTAACCTCCTGTGAAAGGAGGGATCGGCAGGAGGAAGTCGGCTTCAGTCCGAGTAGAAATGTCCTTGAGTAGTGGTAACCTGGACTGAATTCTAGAGTGCAGTTTTGCGGAACGTTGAACTCCATGATGGACGTCTCTCACGGCTTAAGTCAGGCATGAAATGCAGCAAAATGCAGCATATCAAACAGGATAAGCAATCGAAAGCACATCAATTCTACAGAATAAAGTCCCTGATACCACCTGGTGAAAAAGTTGTGAAATGTAATCCGAACAGGAACCACCAAACATCGGAAAACGACACAAACATTGGAAAGTCGAGAGCGCAGTAATTAAGGCACGACCAATTTACGTTGATCCTAGTTTTCAAATCATATCTGATGCTCACCTCACTGCCATTTGCTCTGCAAGCCACATAGTAGTAGTTATCGCGTTATTCTTAACATTGAATCGTAGAGGTAAAATGAATTATTTCTATGAATCTAAAATATGACAATGCATGCGGAACTAAGAAAATGGTTACATATGATATCCTACAGCACAGAACCAACACGATGCCCAACACCAGTAATAATTGCAGATATAAATAAAAAACACATCCTCTTCATAACAGACACTGTGTAATGTGCTTTATTTACCGAATTCGTCATTTTAAAGGTTAGAATCCTTCATCTCTGCTTTACCTTGAATAACTAATGAAACGTAATACAGGGTGGTAGGCGTGAACACCAATACAACATTCACGAGTAATTTGCACCATTGAGCACATTTAGATTTCTGCTGATATATCAGTGAGCGTATGTGTGGGTTTTTTACTTATTGAGCGGGTGGATTTAAGAGAAATAGAATTAGAATAGTCGTGAGAGTACGAAAAATCTGAAAGGAAACAGATTAAGTGTACAGAGCGATAGAGTCGGCGAAATGTGGCACAGGAATTCACGTTTGATAGCTCTGATGAATGGCAGCAATCTTCGACAGTTCTTTCCTGCAATGCTGTGCTGAGACCGGCTACTCATGCTTGAAGAATGTTGAGAAATGTCTCATCGCAACAGTGGATATAGTCCACTGCGCAATTAAACATAATAATTCTGCCTGAGAGATGAGAGAAATGTTAGGACCAAAGGTTTCATGATTGTCAAACATGTTTTACTGCTGAAAAAGTGAAAGGAACAGCTCTAAAAATAATAGACTTAGCCCCGCAAATAAATAAGAACCAGGCGATGACATCAGAGCGTAGAAGGTTTATTACAAAATAAACATATTTAACGTGTAGTTTAGGTTTCAGTTGTTGTGTTGAAGCATAATTGATCGTGTCTTGCGAGTGCGTAGAAAGGGGGGATAGGCAGCGAATGGTAAAACTGTACCATGTCAGAGATGTTGGAAACAAAGTTGCACACAATTACTACAATAATACAAGAAACCTCTTCAGACATGATGTTCGTCTATCAGGAGGGATGATGACCACGCTCTGTGTACAGCCCTTAAAAAAATATATTTCTGTTGCTCTGTCCGCTGAAATGGGTGAAAGAGTGACTTGCGCAGTGATTTGTATTAAAGTGGCAGCCTCACTTTCTGATCCTGAACTACTTTTGTCCAATGGCAAGTCATTTTCAACACGACATACTCCGCTGTTCAGTAAAATACGAGTGAATAAGTAAACTTAGAGACTAGTTAGACGTATCTCCTTCAATTTAGTTCCCTTGTGATTGTATACAATTATTCCAGCGTTCTTTCCACTGAAGGAAGCACCTCTGGTAGACATTTTTCTGAATAGCCCTCATCTGTCTCGTCGCGTTAGCTTTAATCTCCTTAATGTCATTGAGTCAGCAACCTTCCGTTGTTTCTTTAAGTTGCGGGAACAAAAAAAAAGTCACTCAGAAAAAGATCGAGCTGAGTATGGAGGTTGTGAGAGCAAAGGGACGTTGTCTTTCGGAACCATTCTTTCCATACGTGAGCAAAAATCACTTCACACACGTTGCTGAATGCTACCGCTCATTATGTAAATGTGATGAGCACTAGAAGGTCACCTTTACGTATAGGCTTCAATACAGCGCATGCACGAAGTCACACATTTCCGGTTTGGTACATAAATTTACACGTAGTTGTGATGTGAACTAGTTAATTATCACCTCGCTAAGTATTATGATTTTCCGAAGAAAAAAAATTATGTATCGGATCTTAGTGAACAGGGGTGTACATACGTACATACTTACATATACGTACACCCACGAGTACACATGTATATTCACACCAACTCACACACACGCTTACACACATACTTACGTACACACACACACATATATACACACTCATGAATGCAGATACAGACACTACGCACTTTCACACATGCATACCTACTTACACACAGAGGACCTGATTCTGTATTAGGCGTAGTAGGTTGAAGCCTGGGGACTCCGAGGTTTCGAGATTTAACGCAAAAGCTAAAATAGATTGTAAAATCGATTGTTCATTATGTACAAACATCTAATGTTCTAAAAGAATGGCTTAAACAACGTAATACACTCCAGCTGAATAAAAAGTCCATTAAACGCTTTATTTTTTCATAAGTTTTCTTTGCGCTACACCGATATTTACTATTGATCGCTGTTTTCCGTATGTATATAGGCCTACAGGTAGATACAAAAATATATAATCGTAAAATAGCACAAATCAGAGTTCCAAAAAAAGAAGAAAGTAACAGCGATGGACGCTAATACACTCTAAAAGTTTGGTGTTTATGTTAAAGAAAGAAAACAGAGCCAGATTTCCGAAGCGAGTGAGCTTGAAGCTGCTAGATCTGACGAATGTGACAGCTACTAGTATTTTGAAACTAACTGTAATCACAACAATGAAACAGAGAACAATACAATTTCATAAATTACAGGAAGTATTGACAAAATATCATAACATAAATCATTCTGTGGTGACAGTGATTATACGACGAATTAGCGTCATCCATGCACAACCTGTCGGTGGTGTAATCAATACATGGGATTTTATTATGGAGAAAGATTGTGTATTGTGGCCCGACAACATAACGAAGTATATGCGTGACACAAACGAGAGGTAAAGATTGTAAAAATGGAAATTGATAGCAAACAGAAAAGGTATTATACACAATCTAAGTTTCTGAATGCCTAATAAATAGTTTGAAGATAATTAAAATTTGGCTGTGATGTTCGTCGCGAAAGTTAAAGCCTTTTGTTTTTAGTGCAAACTGTTTGCAACAGATGAGAACTCATTTGCAACAGTTGTTATTGCGCTGGTGAAAATACACTACACAAAAACAGCAGATCTCATAGAGAAGCTAAAACCACCATTTGCTTCGAGCAAATACTGCTGGTTGTATGAGTAGCTTTGTTATGAAATGGCAACATGCTGATAATGCTTTAGCAACATGTGTTATAGATCGTGTGGCTGCTACTATACAATTCGTAGCTGAGCGTAGATTAACTTTCGGAGGTAATGACGAAGTGTTTGGGTCGTCAACCATGGGCAATGTTTCAGGTTATCTAGAGTTATTGGGCCAATTCGACTCATTCATAGATGTACATATATAGATGTATGGCAAATGAGAAAAACGTGCTGTTTTATTTCACTGAAGAAAGTGTATACGCTAGATATTATTATACGTATGTGGACTCTAATCAATATTCCTCTATGCTTGTGAGACATGGACAGTTACAGCTGACCTTCAGTAAAGGATACATGCTTTAGAGATGAGATGTTTCCGAAGACTGTTAAACGCCACGTACAAAGATCCAGTTACAAATGAGGAAATACGAGATAGAATTACAACAGCAATATGGCCTTTTGAAGACGTCTTGGCAACTGTCAAAAGAAGGAAACTCGCTTAGTACGATCACATATCGAGATCAAATTGTCTTGCAAATACGATCCTCCACGGAAAGGTGCAAGGCGGACGACGAAGAGGCCAGCCCAAAAAGAGGCGGGAGGACAACATAAAAGAATGGACCAATATCCGATCAGAAGAGGGACAGGCAACGGCCGCTGACAGAGAAGGGTGGCGTGGGGTTGTGAGGATATCTTCATGTGCTCCCCAACGACCTCACCGGGTACGGGATGACTTGATCTGACCTTACCTGGATTCTACTCCATGCATTTTCCATGAAGATAGGTTTGCGTTGTGTATTTCGTTAGTTCTGGGTAGTGATCCAGTAGAAAAATGTGTGCAGTTCATGGATATGAAGGGTTACATTTTTGCTGTGCGTTTAGGAAAATTACGGTATAGATATCGGCAATTGTAAGGGATGATAATGTGCCCAATATGAACGGGAAATATGAGTGTGAAATACACATGTTTTCAAACTAGAATTCGTGAGAAAAATCCTTCTGGTCAATACATGGTCTGACATTGATTCTCTTGTCTGGGATCATGCCTTCAATTATCATTCTCTTAAGATCGTTGTTTATTTTGAATTTATGAACCAGTTCTTTTCTATGTCCAAATCTTATCGATTTTTTTTCTTTCCACAGTATTCGGAGAACCTTTCTATTAAAGTCCGTCTCGATGGACTAGATTTTCTTTCATGGGGTTCTGGGTAACTGTTTATGTTTCACGGCCGTATACTGCCAAGGGGAAAAAATACAGGTTCTCAAAATTGTCATTTCAATTTGTTGGCTAGCATTCTTCCATAGTTTCCTCGTATTGTGTTTGTAATATAGCATGTCATTATTCTTATACCGCCCACTTGAAAGTTAACATCGCCTGCTAGGGGGCTGTAGCGACCAGGTTGAAGAGCACTGGTCTAGGGGCACTGCTCAGCTTAATCTGGCCAAGTGCACCCATACGCATACCTACTCACACATATAATACCTACACACACACACATACACCTACACACATTTGCATATCTACAGCCACACATACGCACATGCATACGAGACTCTAAGAAGCTCAAGGACATGTAATAAAAGTCACACATAATCACAATGGACACGAGCATTGCTATGCGCCTGCTTACCTCAAAACACATGTTATAATGACGTCATACCAATGAATTACGTGGAACATTAACCGTACAGTACTCCGTCTAAAATTTGCTAGCAGTGTTCTGTGAGATTACGATTACGTTTTTCATGAGGTTGAAAAGAATCAGTAACAGCATAATTAACCATGAGTCATTTCTACGCTGGGACACAAAACAAAAATCAGGGCCCTGCATTACAACCAAATGCTTTTCCACAGAAATAAGACAATACAAATGCGAATAACTAACTAACCCATAATAAAGTAATAAGGATTGTTATCAAATGACTGAATAGATTAACAGAAATAGGCGTGTGTTTTTTTTTGCATGTTAGAAATCCTCATTTTCATTTTTATATTATTTCAATTTCAATTTTTTTTTCTGAAACTGCAAGCTTTTCCAAAGTAATAAAATGCTTTTTAAATCCCTTCATTTCCTTCTCCCACACGAATGAACTGGTCAGAAAAATGCCAGAATGCTAGTCCCACAATGTTGGAGAGCGCTAGACTAACAAGCTGATAGCAGAAACTTGACTTGTTATATAACCCCTGAAGATAAGACTTCCACATTATGTAAGACTCTACTGGAGCTTCGATGCAGTGTTCCGTGCTGGTAAGGCATGCCAATTTTAGTAGGTTTATTATGACTAACTGAATCATAGGATTACTACCTGAAAATAGTCTTTTTTACAGATAGTATATGAACAAGCATTTGCAGGTGCCGTGTATTCAGAAACATGGTTTGACGTATGAGGTTGCTAGTTTCATGCACAATTCATCTTCAGTCGTCTTCTACGCCATGCTTGGAAGGTACCAGTGATTCTATTTTTTCAAACCGGTCACAACTCGGGTACATGCAAATGTGAAAATTCATATTATATAGACCACGAATGTAAACTCGGTTCTGCTATATTGTTCTGAGAAATGAAATGGGCTAAGGGTATCATAGGCAGACTGCAGCTTCTCTAAAACGTATCTCCACCCTATGATTCGTGTTAGATGGAAAAAAGTAATAACAAACATAAATCCCTGGGAATAACACATCAACAGCAAATATAGCAAGACATTGGGAAGAAGAAGTGAGGACGGATCGGACACGCTCTTAGAAAGAGACGACTGACAGCATAACCAGACATGCGCTGAATTGGAACCCAGTGGAAAAGTCAAGGAAAACATGGTGACGAAGGGTCAAGGAGAATATGTTTAATCGAGGCTCCCGTGGGTGTGACTGGAAAAGAGGACATACGATAGGAACAGGTTTCTGCCTCGTCCCAATGGGAACTAGACTGACATATGAGGATGATGGTGGTAGTTATGTTTCTAAGATTCGAATTTACTGATTTCAGGGCATACTCATATGTGCTTAGTCTCTCTGAGAAAATTGCGACGGGTGTGTATGGGGATAGTTTCATTAGCTCGCTGGTTGTACACGCTCCTTTTCCGCTCTATAATGCTCCACATTCCTTTAGAACATCGTTTGATGACGAAGCTTTGCAGCCTGTGGATTATTGCTTTGTTTATTGCAG
Source organism: Ariolimax columbianus (assembly GCA_036924085.1). Taxonomy (NCBI): domain Eukaryota; kingdom Metazoa; phylum Mollusca; class Gastropoda; order Stylommatophora; family Arionidae; genus Ariolimax; species Ariolimax columbianus. Next base: position 30,631,976 of record JAVGWX010000017.1, read on the forward strand.
TGTCCTCATTTAACAGGCAGTCATTGATCGATTTCAAAATGTCACTTCTATCCGTCATTAATGTGCCCGTGATAGGAGCTTGTGAAGTCAAGATGGCAGCTCTTTCGTACTCCTAAACCCGAGCACGTTCAGGACAGTAGATACATCTGCCTCTGGAGCTTTGGAACATCAACAGCTGCTTTCCACTTAAACCCTAGCGATCCCTTCTGTACCTGGTAAAGTAAGGTTTCCGCGTCTGGTACAATGACTGCCCTTGTCAAAGGGGTCTCAGATAGAAATCTTAGCGATGAGCTGACTGCTTCTGTATCCATTCTCAAACGGCAGATTGTTGACACATCATGATGATGATATTATAATGCCGCTTGCTAGAAATGTTTGAAAATCTCGGACAGTGAGAGAAGGCACGGACGAATGTTTGAGTCAGTCGTATGTGAGTGTGCCAGGAGACATTAACTATAGTTGAAAAAAAATTTTCACGCCGTTTGTACTTCAAGTGAATTCCATCGATCTTTTTCTTCAGCGTGCGCTGAATAAAATAACACCAGCTTTTTCCATCATGAACTTGACGGTCTGACTCAGGCGTCTCTTACCCATCATCAACGACGGTCTTGCTCAGGCTTCTCTTACCATCATGAACTTGACGGTTTGGCTCAGGCTTCTCTTACCATCATGAACTTGACGGTCTGGCTCAGGCTTCTCTTACCATCATGAACTTGACGGTCTAACTCAGGCATCTCTTACCATCATCAACCTGACGGTCTCGCTCAGGCTTCTCTTACCATCATGAACTTGACGGTCTGACTCAGGCTTCTCTCACCATCATCAACTTGCCGTTCTGACCTAGGTTTCTCTTGCCATCATCAACTTTCCAGTTTGACTAGGGCTTCTCTTACATGAACTTGATGGTCTGACTGGCTCAGATTTCTCTTACCATCATGAACTGGACGGTCTGGCTCATATTTCTCTTACATGAAACTTGACGGTCTGACTCAGGCGTCTCTAACCATCAGACGGTTTGTCCCTTATCGATGTTGGAAAGGCTTAGGATGTCACTCTCTCTCCGCTCGTGTCGTAGACATATTTTGAGAACAGTTTCTACTTGTTGTCCGACATCCAAAACAAGTAAATGTTTGTGTGTCCGATTTATTAAAAACCATTAATATCTTGTTATAGCGTCGTCTAGCAATGTGACATCATCACTATGATCAGCATCATCTCTTCTTTTCGCCCCTGAAATATGATACCAAAAATACACACCTCAGTGTTTACAGTAATCAGTGTATGTGTGACCCAATTAGAACCTTACTCATGGACAATTTGTAAGGATAATGCTCTTTACTCAAATCTTGATTGTACATCAACAGGAATCTATATATAGAAAGGTGTTCATGTTGGCTATAAATAATGGCTTTTATTATGTTTTCTCAATATATTTGCTTTACCTAATATTATTGCTACTAACCGCTGTTACAACAATGTGACGAAGCGTGTTCAAATGAAACCGGACCTAACTGCACCAAGTGAACATACGTACGAAGCGCATAATGACGTCACTTCTGTTCTGGTATTAACAGCAAATACCAGCCGTCAAGCTTGCAAAATGTCATTATCCTCTGACTCATAGTTTCCCCAGCAGACTGTTGAAAACATGACGGGTGTGATACGAAATCCGTTTAGAGTTGATCAGCAAGCGGTGATTCGGTTTTTAACATTTGAAGGATGTCGACCAGGTGACATTCATTGCAGAATGCAGGCAGTGTATAGGGACAAAAGTATGTCAAAGAAATCAATCAAGAACTGGACAACGATATTTAAAAAAGGACGAGAGTTAACGCAACAATATGAACCTGACCTGGTCTCTGAAGATTTTTCGTTAACTCATGTCCTTCTTTAAACAAAGTTGACCAGTTCTTCACTGCTGTCTTCGACACACTTGTGTCACCACACACTGCCTGCATTCGGCAATGAATGTCAACTGGTCGACATTCTTCAGCTGTTAAAAACCGAATCACCGCTCGCTGATCAACTCTCGGCGAATTCTGTATTACACCCGCCATGTTTTCAATGGTCTGCTGAGGAAACTATGAGTCAGAGAATAATGCTATTTGGCAAACTTAACGGTTGGTATGTGCAGTTTACATCATAAGTGCCGTCATCATGCACATCGTTCGTATGTTTACTTATTGCAGTTATGTCCGGTTTAATTTGAACACGCCCAATATAATGGCTGAAATTAATCCTTCTGGGTACTGTAACAGGTTTTAGCTGCACAGACAATATTTAGTTAGGAGCTTAGACAACCATCGTTTTTCTTTCTTCTTCGTGGGATTTGAGTCAGTGCAGTTGAACACAGTCCCGCCAGAATGTAAGTACCAAATCGAACCACGACTTAACCTGACGTGAGTTTCAGACCATGTGTCAACACCTGAACGATAGTGGATGGAGACACGTTGACTTTTTGCCGCCAGGAAACCAGACGAATTTAATGGAAGAGAATGGCGCACCGTTTTAGATATCACGTGATCTGGGAGTCAGATCTAATATAAATCCCGGCGTAGAGAGACGTGAACATGATTACTTGAGAAGAGATTACACGAGACAGGCCGTGGAGATCGGTCGACTTGGATCATTACTTGAGACAGGATTCAAAAGAGATAGGCAGAGGGACGTGTTCGGACATGAGATAGACACAGAAAAAGAACATTTAAGTTCGATCATTAGTTGAGACATGATACGAAAGACACGCTCAGTGGAGTATATGCGGCGGAGATTTAAAAAAAACTTGACTTCAGAGATGACATGAGATAGACACAGAGAAAGAACATTTCCCTTCGATTATTTCTGAGAAGACTTTAGAGAGATGCGCTCAGTGAAGAGCAGGCAATGCAGTTGAGGCAGATTTGAGTTGAAAACCAGAGAGAGAAAAATTCACTCCAGAGATAGAGAGAGCATTTGACTTTAGAGACAGATGTACTTTGGAAAGAGACGCTTAGTGGAGGGCAAGCGACGAAGATATACAGTTGAGGCAGATTTGAATTGATATTTAGTCGACGGAGAGAGGCAGTTGAGATAGACACGCAGCAAGCAAGGTAACTACCCTAATATTATGTAGTGGTCGTAATTGCAAGTAGTCAGTAGCTTATAGAGGCAATCTTCCAGTGATCGCATTCATCATATTGACGCAGTCCCACTGATCAAGTCAACATCAACCTGATCACGTGAATGTAAGTCGTTAGTCGCAGCTAGAGGCAGTTGTACAATGATTCCGTGGATCATAGTTGATGCAGTCTATCCTCACCACGTCGAGACCACTTTGATACACTGCCGACAGAAAGGAACAAGACCATGAACGTCATACCTGGGTTCAGAACCCATGAATTTTACCATCAGCTGCATCCGCAACTAAGTTCGGTGGCAGCAGACCAGGGTAGGGGAATAGGGTATCGTGACGTCTAGAAGGTGAGAGAAAGATATACGTTGTTAGAGAGTTTATAGTTGGCAGTATTTCTTGATTAAATAATCTGTAGTATTGTGTTTATATTTAGTGTTACTTGAATTTGTTTAGAGTGAGTGTAGAATGAAATATAATAGAGCAGATCCCTTTACCGTCTGCGACAGAGCTCCATCAAATCGATCGGCTCTGGTACCATACCATTACAATAGACCGCAGGAAAACGTGATCTGCACCCATTGTTGTATGGGCTTGACTTCCATTCGTTATTGGCGTTTCTTCCACTGTTCCATTGTGTGTGGTTTGATCTATACAATCGAGAAGATTGTTCGCGACCTGATCTATATAAGCTTGGCGTCATGATTTTAAGGCACGAACTTGGTTAGATTTAGAAACGAGTGTCATCAGGTTTAGATATGAGCTTCATTAAGTCTAGGTATGAGCTTCATTAGGTATAGGAATTACCGTCATTTTGTCTAGCATAAGCAGCTTTAGGTCTATACATGAGCGTCGGTAGGTCTATGCATGCGGTTTAAACAGGTCTAAGCATCAGCTTCGTTAGATTTAGGCATCATCTTAATTAGGGTTAGGCGTGAGCTTCATTAGATCTAAGCATGACTTTCATTAATTCTAGCCATGAGCAGCTTTAGGTCTAGACATCTACTTCATTAAGTCTAGGCATCAGTTTCATTAAGCCTAGACTCCTACTTCATTGGGTCAATATATCTTCATTAGGTCTAGGCTTCCACATCATTAGGTCTAGGCATCAGGATCATTAGGTCTAGGCATCAGCTTCATTAGGTCTAGACTTCCACTATTGACGAGACAATAACCTCTGTAGAAATTAGTTTTTAGGGTTACGATATTAACCATAACTTAACCCCTGAAACCTGCAACGTCACCTTGCTGTATTTGTCTCACACCTCCCTCGATGACTTGTTCACCACGACTGAAACTGTCAGGGGCACAAGACTTACGTCGATATAACTTGCTAAATCATCTAGTAACCCAACCAGGCAGGGATCTCTTTATAATCCCAAAATGAAGCTATGTTTATTTTCCTCTACACCAGTGCTTCTAAATCTGAAATGCACGACCTTCTATGTGGGTACTTCGACATAAACCAACATTATTTTACAATGAGGTGTGCTATTCATTATTGTATAACATAGTTTGACTAATTAACCAACTATTGACATATATAAATAACGACCTATGGAATATAACGACGGCCACAAACGGGATTAACCTGAATTTCCATGGATCATTTCGTATATAAAGAATGAGTCTCTCCTCTTTTTTTCCAAAATATCCCACCCCCACACCAATTCACAGATCACGGACACTGTATTACGTTATCAATTTGAAAAGCTCGAGCAAAGACCGTTCTCCTGAAAAATAGCCAAAAGATCAAGTTTACCGAATCTTCTCGCTTCATTTTAACGCTTTAGACGTCTGCTCTTGTCTGTTTTATTATGACCCTTTTATTGATCGGATTTGTCTGTCTGTTTCATTGGAAATAAGGAAGTTGTGTGACTTTATTTAGCTAGACATGAAATGCTTACAATTCTTTAATGTCTCCTTTTTGGCAAGTCTTGTTTATTTGTTTTGTACATTGTTTGTGTCTATCACAAGTAATTTGCTTAGCTATATTTTTGATTCTTTGTTCAAGGTTTAAAATAGATTATGTCGTGTAACTTACGTATTTTTTTGTTGTTCTAAGCTGTCGGTGGTAAAGTATTTACTCTTGGTATAGTGTTCTCAGGGCTTTTCTTACAACTGAATAAGGTGAATCTCTCACCCTCTTGAATGTAGTACAATGCTAGAATTCTCAGCAGGCTCCTTATTACAGTGATCAGAGGGTCGATTCGCCAGCACATTGGCCAGGCTGCCGTAACAGAGCATTATGCCATGTACAGCGTGGACGTGACGTGGGGCACAGTCAATATGTTACTCCTGATCGTGACGCTAGCCTTAGACCCCTTTGGAAATGTCTTGTTATTGATCCAGTGGCGCTGGGTATTGATCCACGTTAAAGTATCTGTTTGCCTTCGTTAATGCGGTTAGTTACATATAGTGTCCCATTTATTTGGCCCCGGAGCATGAAGATTTGTGTTTACATCATCGAGCGTTGGGCACCCAAAGAGGGATATACAATTTTGGGTCTTTATGCGTTGTTCAATTGCGATTCGATGGGCTGATGGTGTTGTTTTTGTTGCTCTTCACTTGTAACGATGTTCCATTTGTAGCAGGTTACAGTGACTCTGCTTGTATCCCAAGGCGGCTGTAGAAGGGGAAACTCAGTTCTTCTCAACCCTGAACGGATTTCAATGTGAAGCTTCTCAGTACTTACTTTACGTGTACAATGCTTTGGTAGTGAAAGAATTAGCCGAAACAAGTCGTTTCCAGAGGTCGCCCGATTCCAATGGTAATCGCAATCTTCATGGAGGCTATTTTCGTGATCTTCAAGCTTCTTATTTCGATCAATACTATTGAGTTCATAGACTCTCTCATAGATACTAAATTCGTTGGCCAAACTGCAGTAACGCAGAGTCTGTTGTAAGCCATCATGTTTCCAGTGGCAGTGCGTGAACGTAAGACCTGTCCTTGCCCAGTACGCTGTAACTGAACCTGACCACAGCCTTGGCTCCCATACGTTGTGTTAAGAGTCTGCATATGATTCTCTGGTCCGCCAATATGTGTGCGTGTATTTAGCTTAGTGGTAGAACACTGGTTTTTCACGGCAAATATACTGAGCGTCACGAGCGTCACGCGTCAGTCGACACAGCTGTTAATTGATACCTATCATATGATTAAGAAAACCAAAATCAGCAATGAAAGAAACGCCATATGTTATATAAGCTGTGGTTTACTGTACTGAAGTCTCTAACAACGTCAATCCCGACTGAAGTGTATGCAGTGGGGCAAACCTTTATTTAACATGTGTTAGACCATACTTGTCTACCTTTCTATAGACCACTCATGAAGATTCCTTATCACTACTTCCTTCTGCTAAACTCCTTCTGGGAGTGAGTCATTTATTCACTTTAATATTCCATGTAGTATTCTATCTTTGGTAATGCTTTCGTCTCATTTAATTCAAACATATCAAGCTATCCGTACTTGGTCGGCAAGTTAATGTTAAGTGTTAATGAGCATTCTACCTATGGTCTGATCTTACACATTTTGAACACATTCGGAAACGACGCTCATGGGGGCTTCAATTGGCATTGTGAAGTAAACACTGTATATTCCAAACATTGAGCGATCGGCATAATTTTTTCAAAGAGACGATAGTGCATGATGTAACATTTTTTCTTTCCTATATTTTAAAAGTTTTAGTTGCTATTTTTAGTTGTTGGTGATGTTGTTGTTGATGTTGTTGCTGAAGCTAAACATATCGGATTAATTTAACTATTCAAGACGTTTCTTTGGTAGAGAGTTTCAGGGGCTCTACTTACATATCGAAGTGTTTTGAGAGACTTGACTGGGGTCATCCTGACTATAGTTCAATGCGAGGCTTCTCGGTAAGTTCACCACTATGGGGATATCAGTGTCGATCCCCACAAGGTTGATAAGACTGCTGGGACGCATCCTGTTTCCAGGGACGCGACGTGGACGTAAGATAGTGTCTTAGTTTGAATGTTTTCCCTGACACCGATATAAGCCTAGGCTCCTCATGCGAGTTCATAGGATATAGATGCATCGATTGGTTAATCAATAATCCAATTTAGTCTGCTTGGCGCCGTATTTTTGGGCGGTGTAGTTAAGCTGTTGAATTGTCTCCGTGATCTTTACATTTGTTTGTTGGCACCCATGCCCTATGTTTTTGCTTTTTGAAGTGTTTGTTTTTACTTGTTCGCTGGAGTGGCTTCGTATGTTTATCTCTGCAGACTTTAGCTTTCTTCTTTTATCCTCTATGTCTTTCTTTAACGCTCAGCTCGAGCGTGAATTTCTTTTGCTGCTTCTTTTGTTTCATCAGACGATTTCCATGACTGATTGATATCATTTAATGAACTGCATTGCGTGCATTTTCCTCGGGGACCAGTATGTGATAGAGACGAGAATGCAGTGGCTTATACTATAGACTGAGAGCGTGTATTAAGAGGGTATAACAGTGCGGTCTAATGTCTAGAGGTAGAATACTCTTCAATTCATAATTCTGCATACCTCGCTTATCGCAACAGGCTAAAAGATTACCGAACGTAAAATAGCCTTCTGGATTTGGAAATACAATACTTTATATATGTTACAGAAATATGTTAACTTGATATATAGAATCGACATCACGTATCTTTTATGGACGCCTTATGTGTATAGATAATGATGGTTCCGGCAGTTCACTAAATGTACACACTTCTACCCAGCTATCTTCTGCGCCTACAATGTTCAGCACACGTTTCATTTCAAACCACAGCAACTCTTAGAATAGCAATCGATCAGTTAATAAAAATAAATGTATCACAAAATTACAAAATAGTAAATATGTTGTTCCGCTTCATTTATCGATCTTTACTGTGCTTCAAATTACAACCATAGATGTCAAAAGTACAATAAACATTTTTGAGAAATATTTATGTTGTTTCTACTTCCATTTGGTGTGGGAAGTGATGTTCACAGCATTTATAAATATATATATATATGATAAAGGTGCATTTATCAGGTCAGGACAACCTTCTTTAACCGGTGTAATTGTTGGCGCACACATGAAGACACCCCACAAATCCCCGCTATCCCTCTCTGTAGTCGTCCCTGCATTTGTTTCCACTGGTCGAAGTTTGGTCGATTTTTAATGTTGTCCTACCACCTCAATTTGGAACGACCACTTCGTCATCCGCCTTGCACTCTGCCGTACAGGATCATATTTGCAAGACCGTTTGATCGCGTAATGTGGCCGTATCAAGCGAGTTTCCGTCTTTTGACAGTTGCCAAAAGGTCTTCAAAAGGCTAGTTTGCTTTTGTAATTCTTTCTCGTATTTCCACATTTTTTACTCGGTCCTTGTGTGTGACGTTTAGAAGTTTACAGAAACATTTCATCTCCATGGTCTGTGTCCCCTACTGTAGGTCAGCAGTAATTGTCTGTCTCATATATATATATATATATATATATATATATAACAAATATCCGAGATGTATGTATGCATGTATTAATGTGCACGTGTCTCAGGCTGGTTACGCATGCTCCACATCTGTTGGCAGCGCCATGTCAATTACACTGAATCCCCGAAGAGAGATGACATGCCAAGCATCTATGCATCACTGCAGACGGCACAGCTGAAATGGCCTGGTCATCTTGTTCGCTTATCAAACACAAGACTGCCGAAGATGCTCCTATTCGGTAAGATTAGGAAAGGCTAGCGAAAAGGATATCGCCTAATAAAGCAATTTGAGGTCACCCTGAAGGAAACTCTATGCTCTCACATAGATGATGACAACTAGGAGATCATCGCGGAAAACAGATCGAACTGGAGGAATACAATAAACGAAGGAGTGAGTCGCCAAAGCGAACAGCACAAACCAACGCTTGATCCGGTAGGACAGAAACCAACGTCACCGCCAACAGAAGAAATAGTGTGCAAAACATGTAATAGAAGAATTCATGCTCGCATTGGACTGATAAGCCACATGTGGTCCAGCAAACACGGGACCGAAATATGACAGACAGTGCAACAACAACAAAAAAAACAGAACGCCAATCCAAGTAACACGAATTATGTTGGTGGTCGCCATCCACGATGATGGACAGTTATCATGTATTTATATATATATAAATGTGTATCTGTCTGTGTGGACAATACGAAGCAATCTTGAAGTTCAACCCCTGCAGACAGTTATCTGAGCAGTCCCAATTACAGTGGAAGAAGATCGGATATAAAAACGGTCATGGGAGAGAAAAAGTCAAGGACTCAGACCCCCAGGAAGTCCCAAAGTACGTTCGGAAGACAATATACGAAAGTCCCTAAGTGATAGAGGGCTGGATTGGAAAGAGGTCAAAAAAAAGACCGCGGATAGAGCAGTGTGGCGTTTTCTCTGGCAAACCTCTACACCTCACGGTAGAAGAGGAGCGACTAAGTAAGTAAGGATATGTCTGTGTGTATGTGTGGTGTTTGTGTATGTCTGTGTGTATGTATGTATAATATATAAATATATATATATATATATATATATATATATAGTTATTTACTGCCATTTCTTCGAGCCTACTAAAGTTCAACCCCACTTTACGTCAGAGGAAGGGGAACCAGAGGGAATTCAAGAATTACCTATACAATTTACTGTCCGAAAGAGCAGTGTCAGTACTATGACTGCCCTAGCAAGCGGACAAGCAGCTTACTATTGCTACAGAAGCGTTGAATTAGATTAACAGACTGATCTCCTCGGAATACGGATAACAAACTCTGAAAGCCCAAAGAAATAGACACGCAACTAAAATAGCAATATTAGACGTTACTGGGATTGGTACAAAAGATTCAGTTAATATAATTTGTGAACAACACTGAAAAGGAAAAGTGGGCTTAGTAGATTTAAGAAAAATATCACGGAGCATCAAAGGCACCAGTGGAGCTGTGTGGACACAACGGTAAGCAATAAACAGGATGTACATTTTCTTCTGCATCCAGATATAGCAGTCTTTTGTAAAAACAGAATACTTCAGAGAATAACTAATATGCCTAAAGCTGTTCTCAGTGCTTAGTCCTTAGTCGACCTGTAGTTCTACAGGGGCAGATACGCCTGTGCAGGTCTCAGCTCTGGTATGAGCTGGATGTAGCCTGGAGAATGGTTACCTGCTTAGCTGGCTAGGCTCGAGCAGCTTAATACTCCACTGCGCTGGGACAAGCGCTTACAGAGGGTGGTTAACCGATGTCCATCTCAAAAGACGAACACTAGAGCAAAGTAGACCCGCAGCCTGTGGTGCGCCATCAATGCTGCTCTTAACAAACAGACGGTAACAAACATGGTCGGTGTTGTGCTATGTCCCACAGTTAGTCGCCTCTTACGATAGGTTCTCTATGAGACAGTGGTGCAATTCGTGTCCTTGTCATACACAAAGATCCCAGGTGTCCACTCGAAAAAAGTTTACAGTGAAAAAAAAACCAAGATCAAAAAGTGTCACAATGAAGAAGATCTAAGGGAATTCATTTGGATGATTGTAATAGGCAAGGCAAATAGTCTTCCGAAAGCAAATTTCGCTACAAGAAAATTGCTTAGGAAAGTTCAATGACATCTCGTTAAGCGAACGAGCAATAGATAAGAACGTATCAATGTATGTACTAAGTATTGTCTAATAATAAAAATGCTTGAATTGTGATATTAACACATGTCGAGCGTGCAGCCTAGTCGACAGTGAAATGGGATGATAAGACTGGGATTACAAAGTCCCGAGGTTCGAAATCAAGAACCGACAGAAAACAATCCGCGTAGGGTTCGTTACTGGGTCCTCCGGTCGACCCAGCTGTAATGGGTATCTGATGTATGAGCTTGGGAAGGTAAAAACCACGTGTTAGACCCAAATAATTTTCCTCCCCCGCCCCCTTTCCCCCTCAGTACCCCCCTCCACCCACACCGCCCCACGGCAATTGTTGCCATGGTGGGAGCCACTTTTACCTTTACATATTAAACATCACAAATGTTTACATATTTACAAGAAAAGAACAAAGAAAACATTTAGCAGACTGTAAGGTAATCTCGAACGTCTGAATAAATACTGATCATCGACCTCTTATAATGACACAACACCATCACTTAGAAAAATGTCAAAAATACCAGAGCTTCCAAAAGTCGTCTTTATTTCTAAAGAAAACAATTAGAAGAGTAATATATTAGAAAGGAAAAATTCCACGAAATGCGCAATCTTTAGAACAGGTATGGAGAATACAAGAAATGCGGAACAAAAAATTAAGGCTAGATAAAGAAATAAAACAAGTGGCCTTGTGGAATGCTGGAGATACAGAATCTATACAGACTAAAAATAAACTCGACAAACCATGGCTAACACCCAAGACGCAGGTTGATTATATTACTTGCCAAATAGCAAAACGAAACACAAAACAAGTAATCGAAAAGGCGAAAGAAGAATTGGGGAAGAAGAATGCATAACAATTATCATCAATGTGCACAGATCTTACATACAGATTATTACAAAAGAATAAAATCAATGAGGTTAACAGATGAGACTTTTAACCCAAAGTCAATCATTAATGACAAAAAGGAATTCCGGATATTTAACGGGTTTGCATGACTACAATGACTAACGTAGAGTAATTATGAACTTTGCAAAACAGTAACTCAGAGACAATCACCACTTATGACAAGAAACATCTGGAACCTGATATATTGTTTGAATAAATATAATGATATAATAACGAGCTCTAGAAAATAGATACCAGGTATGGACGGCACAACAACTGAGACCATTTAAGCTTGGGGGAAGACATTTGTGAAGTGACTGGGTGGAATATTTAAGATTGCATTGAAAATAAAGAAGATTACAAGAAAAGTGCCAACAAGGTACATTATTACAAATCTGGTAGACAAAAGATAGTGACAGAAACCATCATACATACTAAGACACACAAGAAAAGGATGTGCCATTAAGCGTCTGATGCTCTGCATCCTTTATGTTGTTCGAAAACAAAAACAAACATTTCGTTGAAATGTATTTCATAAATCCACTACGAATTGACAATTATACTAAACAATTCACAAGCCTAGCACACCACACAGCGTAGACAAAGAACAGGCAATGACTAAATTGCCTTGTTCACTAAGTTTAATTATCTTTAAAGTTGTATCTAAAGTAATAGCCATACGCCATTTCTTGTCAATATTATTATGAATGTTTTTACAATTTGATTAAACTTTAAAATTGTGAAGTAAATGTTAGCAGAACTTTCATATTAACTTAAGCTTAGCCGAGACTAGACATTGAGCACAATAATTTGCATAATGGTTGTTACAACCTCACGACTCTCCTGTCAACTTTGTTGAGACATTAATGGCTGTAATGACTTAACGATTCTCCTGTCAACTTTGGTAAGACGCTAATGGCTGTAATAACCTCACGATTCTCCTATCTACGTGTATATGTTACTACGAAATAACGTGTTTTATACTTTTATCACAATAAAACACTAAAACAACTATGTTAACACTGTAATATTAACTGAATCGGAACGAGAAACTTCCTACACAAGAACAGGCGAGTCGCAGGGTGTTTGGAAACTCACTGATTCGCTGACTGGTGGAAACATCATGATGTATCATGTATTTATAAGGATTGGCTTCTTGTATACGGTGAGATGTGTCTGTCGCATAATGCAGTTCGTATCTGGTGAGGTACATTTTCTCAAAGATGCCAAACCATTTTTCATGAAATTAGACCTAGTCGTCCATTTCAGATTACAGAGACCAAGCTAAGAAGAAGTGATGTCTGTGGGAAGATGTACAAGTGGATCAACCACTACCTCAAACAAAGAACGGCCAGAGTCCAAGTACAAGGGCAGATGAGCAAAAAGGTGACACTCGAGCAGGGAGTACCCCAAGGGGGAGTATTGTCACCCACACTCTTCCTGGTATATATAAACGATATTACAGAGAATATACCAAGAAGAGTCCATAGCTCAATGTTTGCAGACGATCTGGCTATGTGGACCTCTGAAAAGAATCTCACCATAGCAAGAAATCGGATGCAGACGGCCCTAACATCGCTGGAAGAGTGGGCGAACTCATGGCTGGTCAAAATAAACGAGGAGAAAACCACGTGCACAATATTCTCGCTCTCATTAAAACCCCAAAGTACCAAATTAAGCCTAAATGGCAAAATCCTGCAGCCAAACGACAACCCAACCTATCTGGGAGTCACATTTGATCGGCGCATGACATGGAAAAGTCAGATTGAGAGAAACCGAATGAAAGCCAGAGAAAGAATGGCGATCATGAGGAAACTTGCTGGCACAAGCTGGGGAGCAGACGAAGGCATACTAAAGAAACTGTACACTGGAAGAGTGAGACCAGTTCTCGAGTATGGCATTGCGGCATGGACAACAGCAGCGAAGGCGAACTTCGATAAAGTTAACAAACTTCAAAACCAAGCCATGAGAATTATAACAGGTGGCATGAAGTCAACGCCAATTGTAGAACTTGAAAAGATTACAAAACTGCAATCCATGACCGACAGAAGAGACTGCAGAGCCCAGCTGCAGTCAGAGAAACTCCGAAGACTGACGGACCACCCAATGTACCAGAGACTAAACAATTTGGGAACTGGGAAACTAAAGCGGAGAAACTTTGCAGAAATAGCCAAAGCAAAGATGCACGAAGATCCCATAAACGCACTAAAAACACCAAAACCCATCACTACTGTACGAAAACCTACTTGGAGGCAGGATATATTTCCAGAGGTGGTAGAAAATATACCAGGTATTGCAAACAAAAACTGCCAGACTGAAAAAGAAAGGAGAGACACTACCCTAAGCTTCATAACGAAAAGCTACCCAAGCATGGACTGGACCCATGCATACACCGACGGTTCTGTAACAAACACTACACAGAACGGAGGGGCAGGAGCATTCCTGAACCTACCAAATGGCAGAAAAATAACACTGTCATTCGCTACTGGTAAGTACACAAGCAATTTTAGAGCGGAGGCAGAGGCACTGAGGGCGGCAGTGGAAGAAATGGTAACACACAGTGAAAATGAGAGCCATATAGTCCTGCTGACAGATGCTCTCGCCGTAGTCACAGCGCTAAAAAGCCAGAAAAACACTGAGCTTAATGACTTAAGAGCAGCACTCTGCAAACTGTGCCAGCAGTCCGCACCAAAAAGGGTAGTGGTACAGTGGGTTCCGTCACACTGCAACATCCAAGGCAACGAGGAGGCTGACAGACTGGCAAAAGAAGGTGCGAGGCTACCACAAACAGATACCAGTATGACGTACGAAGAGTCAAAACGGCTTATCAAAGCCAGGTACATGACCAAATGGGAAACCGAACATACTGGTTACACCAAAAACGATGCCTATTACCAGTTGAACCGAAGAGAGCAGGTCGTTGTCTTCCGACTTCGCACTGGCCACAACAGACTGAGGTACCACCTATTCAACAAATTGAAGATAGGGTGTACCGACGAATGCCCGTGCGGTACTGGTAAAATGACCACTGAACATCTGCTTCAGAACTGCCCGACATACGAGGATCAGAGAGAGCAGATGTGGCCATTGCCAGTGGAACTGCAAGACAAGCTCTATGGTAGTGGCGAGAGTCTCAGGATGACCGCCGCTTTTTTCGAGAAAATAATGGTTACTGTCTGACTGTGTACGCAGAAGAAGAAGAAGAAGATTACAGAGACGCATTTGTGGGTGGGTGGGGGAGATGATTAGAGCTTACAGGTGAATAAGAATAGAAAGAGGACAACTGATTTAGATGGTTTAGTCTAAAGATTGGTAATGCATGATACTACTTTGGCTGGGGTCGTTGCATGAATGACAAAAGATTAAACGTGAAGAAGTGCAGATCGGGTTGAGACAGCAGACCAAAGATGTATATGCTGCATGTTTCTGTGCACGGATAAACCGATGTGAAAAGTGTATCAATGTTAACGTTAATGATGTTGACAAGTAAGGAATGTACATGTAATAATACAAAGTTTTCAAGTTCGTATTTCATTTAGTTTTTCTAAATAACCAATAGTTACATGTTTACCAACTTACAATCAATCAATAGTACGCTTAGGCAACCAGGGCGAGTCGCGTCAAATGAATGACCGTGTATATGACCACGTCTGATGGCCGTGTCCCAGGCGGCCTGCAGTTCTGTTAGAGAGGTAGCTATCTCTTTTAGCCAGGTGTTGCAATGACGGCCCCGAGGTCTTAGCCAAGATGAGCACGGCTTCTTCCCGTAACTCGCCCCCACACCCTGTAGGAGTATCTCGTGGGCTGGGACCTCCCGGGAAAGGCGAGCAACGTGACCGAAGAGGTAGAGACGACGGCGATCAATCGTTGAGACAACGCCTGCAAGTTGAGTACGTCAAACTACTTCACTGTTGGAAATTATGTCATGCCAGACGATCCCAAGGATGCGACTCTGGTTGCGCAGGTAGAAGGCCTCAAGACGTTGCCGGTCCTTCTGCAGTAGTGTCCAGGACTCGGAACCATACAGGAGAAAAGGGACAATGCAGGAGGAGTAAATGTGAAGCCTGGTCTTCAGGGAGAGCCTTCGCTGGGACCAGATTCTGCGGAACAAGTGCATAAATGAAGCCGCATAGCCCATCCTACGGATGATTTCGTGGCTGCTCTGTGCGTCAGATGACTGTCTGCTGCCGAGAAAGACGAAGTCTTTGGTGGCTGCAGCAGGGTTGTCGTTCACTGTGATACTCAGCACAGAAGTTTTGGATTTTCGTCTTCGTCCAGGAAATCCTCTAGCCGATTATAGGGTAGCCGTTCGATTAAGTACCTCTAGGTCAATAGAAACAAACTTACAAACTCATCCTCGTACACAATTATCTGTAAGTGTGAAACGACGTAAGACGAGAAGTGGTTGTATAAACGTGCCTTCATGTCGTGTTTCAAATATCAATGGTATCCTCTGCCAGACGTCTACTTCTTATACAAATGGTAGATTGGTAAATTACATCGACATATCAAATTTGTAAAGTCAATTTCTTCAGATGTTTCTTCTTCTTCTTCTTCGTACGCAGTCAGACAGTAACCATTATTTTTTCGAAAAAAGCGGCGGTCATCCTGAGGCTCTCGCCACTGCCATAGAGCTTGTCTTGCAGTTCCACTGGTAATGGCCAAATCTGCTCTCTCTGATCCTCGTATGTCGGGCAGTTCTGCAGCAGATGTTCAGCGGTCATTTTACCAGTACCGCACGGGCATTCGTCGGTACACCCTATCTTCAATTTGTTGAATAGGTGGTACCTCAGTCTGTTGTGGCCAGTGCGAAGTCGGAAGACAACGACCTGCTCTCTTCGGTTCAACTGGTAATAGGCATCGTTTTTGGTGTAACCAGTATGTTCGGTTTCCCATTTGGTCATGTATCTGGCTTTGATAAGCCGTTTTGACTCTTCGTAAGTCATACTGGTATCTGTTTGTGGTAGTCTTGCACCGTCTTTTGCCAGTCTGTCTGCCTCCTCGTTGCCTTGGATGTTGCAGTGTGACGGAACCCACTGTACCACTACCCTTTTTGGTGCGGACTGCTGGCACAGTTTGCAGAGTGCTGCTCTTAAGTCATTAAGCTCAGTGTTTTTCTTGCTTTTTAGCGCTGTGACTACGGCGAGAGCATCTGTCAGCAGGACTATATGGCTCTCATTTTCACTGTGTGTCACCATTTCTTCCACTGCCGCCCTCAGTGCCTCTGCCTCCGCTCTGAAATTGCTTGTATACTTACCAGTAGCGAATGACAGTGTTATTTTTCTGCCATTTGGTAGGTTTAGGAATGCTCCTGCCCCTCCGTTCTGTGTAGTGTTTGTTACAGAACCATCGGTGTATGCATGGGTCCAGTCCATGCTTGGGTAGCTTTTCGTTATGAAGCTTAGGGTAGTATCTCTCCTTTCTTTTTCAGTCTGGCAGTTTTTGTTTGCAATACCTGGTATATTTTCTACCACCTCTGGAAATATATCCCGCCTCCAGGTAGGTTTTCGTACAGTAGTGATGGGTTTTGGTGTTGTTAGTGCGTTTATGGGATCTTCGTGCATCTTTGCTTTGGCTATTTCTGCAAAGTTTCTCCGCTTTAGTTTCCCATTTCCCAAATTGTTTAGTCTCTGGTGCATTGGATGGTCAGTCAGTCTTCGGAGTTTCTCTGATTGCTGCTTCAGATGTTTAACTAACATCAGTTGGTTAAGGATTCATCGTTTCTTTTATGTTTCTGTAAAAACCAGAAGTGCTATATTCAAACTAAAAATCAAATTTGAAAAAAAAATGGTAACAGTTATCAGTAAGTTATCACACAATCTTTACAAAATAATGACATTTAGACCTATACTTATTGTTAAATAAGACGATAGTCCGGTCAGGATCAGGCGTGTTATACTGACCAAGACCACTTTCTCTCTTCCATGTAGCGTTCTTTGGAAACAGGTTGTTTTCAAAGAAGTTGGCTGACGAGATGGTGATTGGCGTGATCCCCGTAGTAGTGAGCGTCATATAGATGAAGCCAAGCATAACATAAGAGCTTTAGAACCGCTGTTCAACTTTATCAGCAAATTCGGCACTTAAGAAAAGCTACTACAACCCGCCACATAACGCAATTTTTAGGCGCAAAAAAATAGTAAACTTACTCATTGTGGACATTGAACAACGGCAAGAACAACCCAACTCGTGTACAAGTCTGAACAGCACTTTACCCTAAACATTTAAAGAAATAAATTGTTATTATATACATATATATACACACACATATATATATATGTAAGTCAATAATTAAAAACCCTAGCTGTATGACTTAACACCAAACACGGTCTAAATAAGCAATGATCGCAGAAGAAGACATTGATGGTCAGCACTTTCTCCGCGATGACGTAGTCGACGCCCTGCTCGGCCTTCCTTATGTCCGCTCTCACGACATGCCTGGCATAGTGTTGATATACAGCCAATTGTCACATACGTTTCAGAAGCAGTATTCAATACAATCAATTAAAGCATTTAATCGTCATGTGGAGCGGCATAGATCTCCTGAAATATAATTGTTTAATGTTTTTGTGTGCGCTAAAAGTGTCTGTAGCCTGGGGTAGTCGGCCCTACATACAACCCACCTTATTCACCTGGCATGTCTGGCTAGTTACAGTGTTAATGGTGTGTGCCCCATTTCAGGCCCTGTAAACACACGTAGAGATCTTTATTTTGCTATGCAAAAAACATCGACACTTTTGTGACGCCTTGTCTGATAAAAACAACGTCACGAAAGACTTGTTCCTGAAAGTATTCCAGCATTCGTATTCTGTGTGGATCTGTACCTTGGGCAAACATCGGCTGAGCGGATTGATTTTTGTCGACCACCAAATTAATGGCTGACCGGACGTTATGTCGAATGTGAAATGAGGCCGAGCTAAACAGGGTTTTAAACAAAAGATAAATACATTAGGTTTTCTTTCTCTATTTGGAGTGAAACTAGTCTTCACAATGTCTACACAGGTAGAAATAACAATTCAGCAAAAGAAATTGAAGCAATTGAAAATAAAGTAAGCTAGTAATGATAATGACAAAAACACTGAACTGAATGCATTGAGGGTAGCCTTGGCAAACATACCTTTAAAGTTCAATAAAGCAGTGATTCAATGGACACTATCAAAATGTAGCATAAAGGGAAACGAGGAGGCAAATAGTCTAGTTACAGAGGCAGTGAAACGGATATAGGAAGAATACTTGGTCAACTACGAAAAAGAAAAGGTGCTAATAAAATAGCAATTCAATGTAAAGTGACAGGACGAGCACGTCAAACACAACGCAAACGATAGATACTACCAAACTGTCCAGAAAATACTAGGATGTGCTGCTTCGTCTTCAAACTGACCCCAACAGAATGTGCAATACCAGTTGATGTTACTTCAGGACTGTCCCAGACAGACAGATCTGAGGAGAAGGGTGTGATCACTACCACTCAACTCGAGGAGAAACTGTAAGGCGGTATTGAAACCCTGAAAAGGACATCAGACTTAATTGGATAAAATGTTGAAGTAGTCTAAATGAGCAATGTTCACATAATAAGAGAAAGAAGAAGCAAAACAAGAAGAGGAAAAAGGAGAAGAGGGAGGAACAGAGGAAGAAGAGGAAAATAGAGAAAAAGAAGAATAAGAAGGAGAATAAGTGGTAGTAGTATAAGTAGAAGATGATGATCGCGTTGATAATGATGATTAGAAAGAAGAAGAAGAAGAGGAAGATAAACAAGAATAGGAGGAAAATAAGATGATAATGGGAAAATGCACAAGAAATACAACAAGAAAAATACGAAAACGAAGATGACGAAGCAGACGAGTAGAAGAATAAAAAGTGGATGAAGACGAGAAAGAAGACGAAGCGGAGGACGTAGAAGAAGTAGACGTGTAAGAAGAAGAAAAAGAAGAACAGACAATGACCATTACAAAGCAGTGACCAAGACTAACGCCAAGGTCCATAGGAACATTCTGATTTCATGTTCTCGTTGTGTTCCTGATAAATGGCTGTGTTACAAGAATCTGGTCGACCAGATAGAGAAACACCATTGTGATCCATATAGACATGAATCTACTAGGAATCCTCGAATTATTCCAGGATAACCCATGTCTTATATTTATTCAGTACTCCTGGATATAGAGGATGCGCTACTGCACCTATCCACACAAAAAATCAGCATCACAGATTGAAAAGAACTGAGCAAGAGTAAATGACAGAATCAACATCATTGAAAATACTAGTGTTATTTTAACTTCGTCCACTCACAACTTCATTAGCTCTCTGTAGAACCTAGATCTTCAACAAATACAGAATCATCAAATTTGGCCTGCCTTTACGTATTAAAGTTTTCGTGACTCATATTTTTCACGAAGTAGGCTAGCCAGTCACAAGCACAACCCTCTTTAGTTGCTTCTTTAACCTGACAGTTACTTCCTTTACGTACTATGAACACCATGTTAGACATCATGTTTCCTATGCATTTTTTTATCAGTTTCCGCATTCAGGTAATCAATATTGCATGTTTCCAAAAGGTTTGTGGGAGATAATTAGGTGGTCTGGGTCTTGTGTTGATCCAGTCACATGTCTCATCATCAGGAGGTCTGTGTCTTGAGTTGCTCCACAGTCACCTGTCTCTTCATCAGGAGGTATGTGTCTTGAGTTGCTCCACAGTCACCTGTCTCTTCATCAGGAGGTCTGGGTCTTGGGTTGCTCCACAGTCACATGTCTCATCATCAGGTGGTGTCTTGGGTTGTTCCACATTCGCATGTCTCATCATCAGGAGGTCGGGGTCTTGCGCTGCTCCACAGTCGCATGTATCATCATCCCTGTATCGCTTTCAGTTCTTCCTGCATCGTGGTACACCAGTTCAGAGTCTATGTTGTGACTTCCATGTTGAGTAAGACTAGTGGGGTCCAGGTTGAGGTTCCTACCGCAGCTCCGCTAGGTCCATACTTATTGACTTTCCGTGTCCGGCAGCCTCACACAGTTTTCGCCCAAAAACCAACCACTGTCAGTGCTCTTTCATTTGCCACCATCAGATCCTCCATTGTACAGGATTACAGTATCCTAGGACATTTAATAAGGTGTTCCGGGTCCAGGGCGGCCCCAGGTCAGGTCAGATCATCCCGTAACCGGTGAGGTCGTTGGGGCACACATGAAGACATCCTCACAACACCCCGCCACCCTTCTCTGGTCGGAGATTGGTTCATTCTTTTATGTTGTCCTCTCATCTCTTTTTGGGACGGCCTCGTCGTCGTCTGCCTTGCACCTTTCCGTGCAGGATCGTAATTGCAAGACCATTTGATCTCGATACGTAAAAGTACCAAGCGAGTTTCCTTCTTTTGACATTTGCCAGGAGGTCTTCAAAAGGTCCTATTGCTGTTGAAATTCTATCTCGTATTTCCTCATTTGTTACTCGATCTTTGTACGTGACGTTTAAAAGTTTTCGGAAACATCTCCTCTTCAAGGCCTGTATCCTTCGCTGAAGGTCAGCTGTAACTGTCCATGTCTCACAAGCATAGAGTAATATTGACATGACCAGTGTACGCATTTATCTGACTTTCGTGCATAGTGCTAACCGTTTATCTTGACAGATTTTGTTAAGCTATGCAAGCGCCGCTATTGTCTGTGCTATTCTGGCCAACATCTCACATTTTGATCCTTCATCTCTGACAATCGAGCCTAGATATTTAAAACGGTCAATCACTTCGAGTTCCTGACCATTAGCTTTTATCCTACTGTTGAAGCCCTCGGCATTGTTGGTCATTAATTTAGTCTTTCCAGCGTTTATTTCCATACCATAGTCAAGAGCTGTTTCATCGAGCCTTCTGACCCATTTCTGGAGTTCTGCTTCTGAACCCGCCAACCCGTCGATATCATCTGCAAAACGAAGGTTGGTAATCGTTCGGCCCCCTATCTTGACAGTACCAACGTGACCTCCAAGTGCCTCACTCATAATTCCTTCAAGGGATATATTGAAAAGAGTTGGAGATAGTATACACCCCTGTCTCACACCAACTGATGTGCGAAACCAGTCCCCTCGCCTCACATTAACAAGAACTGCGCTGGACGCCTGGTCATAAAGATGTTCAAGGACCTTTATAACACCTTTGTGGACGGCTCCACGTTCGCAATATTCATTGTTTGCAAATCCCCACCTTTTCAGGTTATACCTATATCTGGACACACCTGTTTTTACGCTGTTCAGAGATCTCCCACGTAGTATATGGCACATTATGTCCTCGTGCAGGTTCTTCTTTGATCTCCATCCAACGTTCACCATTCTTTTGGCGCCACTTATCTAAGCGGTTTCTCTCGAAAGTTCCTTGAACTAGGTGTATGGGAACGTGTGTCAGTTCCGTGCATTTGTGATGCAACGTTCTCTGGTCGTAGTCTGTAGGAGCTGTGTTAACTGTAAACTACATCGTGTAGGTTTCGTGCTTGTGCGTTGCACCTGGTGTGCACAACTAGTGTGCCTTGTGTCGTTTTGATGGTCTTCTTTTTAATGTTCTGATGCAAAACTTCAGTCTGTCGCAGGTGGTGCTATGCCGATTATAAACGTATATTTTTACAGTTGACGTAGGTTTGAGACACTCACTCTTACTTATAGTTGTGTTATCGAGTTTGACACGTGCAGAGTGCAAAATGGCGGGGCGTACTCAGCTACAGAGAAACAGGGCGAGTGATCATGTTTGGAGAACATCATGCTGTGCTCCTCATGTTGTGCCAGCCAATTAATTTGCTGATGATATTATTTCTCGAACCTATTTTCCGTTTTGTTATCTGACAGTGTATCGAGTAGGACAGTGCGCTATCCAACTTTACACCCAGGTTTAGTATTCAAATTCTTTAATACAAGAAAGATGTGGTAGCTTAAGGGATTCGTCATAGCACACATACATATGTGGTTCCTGTGAATATTAGAACAATAATTTGCATAACTTGGGTAGATCGAAAATCCCATGAATATATCTCACTACCAAACTTTGTTTTCTGAAATCGTTTCTAACTAGTAGATTCACAACAATAATTCAACAGTAATTAAGGAAAATAGACTGAGATAGCTTGTTCCAAACGGACAGAATGAAGACAAGACAAACCGATGAAGACAGGGTTGAAAGATATGGGATGCCATTACAAGGCACTTCAGACGGATATGTAAATGATAGAATCACATATCTTTGTGAATCAAATGTATCGCCATCAGGCATACACATGATGATAATGAACTTTATGTAAGCCTCCTATCACAGCTTGGGCACAGAAATTTACATAAATAAAATTGAAAATTCGTGAATCATTACGAATATAGATATTGAGCCAAATCAAATATTGATGCAGACGCAGGCGATATCAATATGCATATATATATATATATATACACACACGAGGGCGCTTCAAATAAATACCTTAAATATATTTGTTTTCTAAATTTATTCTGAAAAAGTGAAACACATTTTTCGACGCAGTCACCATTGCGTTTGATACAAACCACCCAGCATGGAATCCTGTAGAAACAAATTCTCCACTGGTTAGATCTCTTCATATGATCTGAAAGTCTTTCAGCACAATGTCTCTTTTAGTCGTCAAAAGACTTAGAAATCACTTGGGGCTAGGTCTGGTGAGTATGGCGAGATGTTGTTGACACTGAAAGTGGAGATCCTTGATGGTTGATGCCATTGCACCGGAAGTATGAGATCGAGCATCGCCATGTTGCAAAAGGACACCTTTACTCCGAATTCAAAGTTGTTTGGACTTAATTGTCGGTCAAAGATCATTCCTGAGAAGATCTGTAAATGTGGCACTGTTGACAGTGTTCCCCCTGGACATTCTAAAATAACGCCTCGTTCATCTCAAAAGAGAATTAGATTCCTGGCAGATTGATGTGCGTTAAACTTCTTCGGTTTCGGTGAGGTGGAATGACGTCATTCCTTGCTTGCTCTCTTTGTTGCAGGTCAGTGGTAGTGAACCCAACTTTCATCTTCAGTATCAATTCTTACTAGAAAACTATCACATTCCGTGGCACTCATCTTTTAGACATATTGAGGTACTGTATCGCACCATGACTGATGTGATGTGCTCACCCTTGACTGATGTCCAGAAGTGCAGCAAGTTCATTCAGTCAATCTGCAATATTTCTTTACGAGGCGATCAACGACTGCAATCGACTTTGGAGTAACTATTCGGTGTGTATGACCTATTCGTAAACATAACTCACGCCATATGGGCCTGAATGGAATTGGTAAACAAAAGCGTGGCACTGTACGAAAGATGCATTTGTTGTGTGAAATTGAGGGAGTTTGAAATTTCCGTTAAAATCGCCATCAAGTGTAAAGGTCCCTGACTGTTATCCCTGTCATTAACGAATTATATAAGAAGAATACGTAAGATATTTGCCTTTAATTGTTAACATAACTAGAGATACACAAGTTGAAAATGTATGCTTACAGACGAAGCAACAACAACAAGAGCAAGCATCAAAAGAAAGTAAGAAAAAACATCAATTGCTGGAATAGACAATTGTCAGATCCAATTAATCTGATGTAGCCCACCAGGGATCGAATAGTTGGGGAAGATTGATGGTAAACGTCAATAGACAGAGTATTTCAATGGTGATGTCTCTTGTTTTGGTAAAATAGCATTATCGTCACTACGGTCCTACAGAAACCAATTTACTGTTTTTATTATCATTGTTCAGTTTTATGGTGTTTATTCACATTCTTATCATCTTTTATCCGTAAAGTTTCTGTGGAGCATGTCATACATTGCTACTGGGCGCATAATTCTAGTATGGGATTTACGTTATTTCTAAACACAATGATTTCATTGGTCCGACACTCCGGTAGGACTCACGTTGTCTAGAAAGGGTGTACATACATACATACACGCACGCACACAAATATAAACCTTACCCCAGTTGTTGGACCATTGATCCAACACCACATTTGGATTTACCTTTTCCAGAGAATAAGGAATCCGGTGCCTATTTATTCGTGTAGTGGTCTTGTAGTCAACAGTTTCTAAGTAAGTTTTTTTTGCCAGTCCATTCGCAACCCGTCCTAGTCTTGTGACTCTCGGGGAAATTGAACTGTTGTATATTATAGATCCGAGATCGGTGCGGTCCCGCATTAGCGAGGTCACAATTTTTGTCCGTGGCAAATGACTATTTGTCAACAAGCAACTCCTCTAACTCAACTTATGGTAGAATCCCCTTAGATATTTTAGCTTGACACTTGCCATCACAGATCGCTGAGTATGCATAATGCTTCTGTAGTCGTGATAAGTCAATACGTTTAGTGATTTCTGCTGGGGTCAGTTGTTGTTATGATTGAATATCAAGAATGAGTAACTTTACTCTTGTGCGCCCTGAAATGGGTGTTAAGTGGCTGATTACAGTAGCTTTCCTCACATCCCGAGCGTACAGATGAAGGCGGGCCTGAGTCCTCCAGGGAGTTGTGTTAGTATTGGTTTCATTTGCGCGTTGCTCACTACTACGAGGATCATATCGACCCTTCACCCGCACCCTCAACCCCTCCCAATCTCTTTAACCAATATGTCATAATAATACCAGAAGCAACTTTAATATGCTAATTAAATGCCAATTAAAATATTGCTGTCACTTTTTTATTTCCGAAGTTTTCAACCTTGTCTTATGTATTTCTGCGTCTTTCTATACTTCGCCCACGTACGATATCACGTTAATCCTCATATGTAAACTTCTTGTTATCCGGTCCCTTCATTATCGTATAGATTAGTTGTATTTGTATATTCACGCTGACTGTCAGATAAAGACGTTGTGGTTGTAATTCCATTTTGCTATTGTTATATCTGCGCTTGTATACAATGACTCATGCTTATTTGTGTTATGATTGACAATTGATTCACCCATTCATTCAGCCTTCTCGATTCACGTGAAGCCTAGAGCACTCACTACAGCTGACCATCAAAAGGAGCTTGTGTCGAAGCATTTGCAGTGATGGTTTCACTAGCAATGAGTTTGACATAATGAGGGTGCAAGCCTCATGCGCCGCTGGTTTAAGTCACTTTTCATGGAATGTTTGGGTAAATAGATTGGTCATATTCTGTTCACACAGAGAACCTGGCGGATTGTTTTATAACATTCTGAGTTAAATACTTTCCTGGGATACCAATCTTCTAAATAATATTAACATGGCGTGCCGGCAACAACCCGTAATTGCCTCCAGGGAGATTAAACAGTAATCTCTGAGCGAGTAATCTATGAAACTGTATTCTATGAACGAGCAATAGATGAACCAGCAACCAATGAACCAGCAATCAATGAGCCAGCAATCAATGAATTAGTAATCTATTTACCAGTAATATATAAACCAGCCATCAATGAAGCAGTACTCTATAAACCATTAATCTATGAACCTGTAATCTGTGAACCAGTAATCTATGAACCAACAATCAATGAACTAGCAATCTATGAACCAGCAATCTAAAACTAACAATTTATGAACCATCAATCTAAGAACCAACAATCTATGAACCAACGATCTATGAACCAACAATCTATGAACCAACAATTTATGAACCAACGATCTATGATCCAACAATCTATGAACCAACAATATATGAACCAGCAATCTAAAACTAACAATTTATGAACCATCAATCTAAGAACCAACAATCTATGAACCAACGATCTATGAACCAACAATCTGTGAGCCAGTAATCTAAGAACCAGCAATCTATGAACCAACAATCTATGAACCAGTAATATATGAACCAACAATCTGTAAACCAAAAATCTAAGAACCAGCAATCTATGAACCAACAATCTATGAACCAACAATTTATGAACCAACAATCTATGAACCAACAATCTATGAACCAGTAATATATGAACCAACAATCTGTAAACCAAAAATCTAAGAACCAGCATTCTATGAACCAACAATCTATGAACCAACAATCTATGAACCAGTAATCTATGAACCAACAATCTGTAAACCAACAATCTAAGAACCATCAATCTGGGAACCAACGATCTATAAACGAACACTCTATGAACCAACAATCTATGAACCAGCATCCTATGAACCAGTAATATATGAACCAGCGTGTCCCCGCAGGGAGGAGGACCTGAAAAGACGAAATGGTGTGTGTGTACAACCAGCAACCTACAAGAACCATTAGCATCGACACCTTGTACAATTTTTAAGTAGAGAAAAAAATGGGAGTAAGAGACTGAATACTTGTATGTCTACACAGAAATCAATGACATCGATACTTGACAGAACCTTACACAACAATTTCGTGAGAAATACAATTTGAGCTGCAATGTCAGAAAATATTGGAGAAAATGTTTCGTCTAATAACCATTGGCCAGCTACGGATAACATCAGTTTATTGCCTAGAACAACAACAAAAAACAAATTATAACAAAAAACAAATTCTACAATTCTTTTCACAAAAGTTCCTTTGACCTTAGCGCTAGCGCATTTTGAATGGGACATGACATTTCCATCCACGATATTACTCCCGCAAACACACACAAACAAACACACATACACACATATACAGTAGTATTGATTAACATAAGAAACAAGCGATGATTGTTCGTATATACATTTTGCTATTGACAAACACATGAAGAGAGAGAGAGAGAGAGAGAGAGAGAGAGAGAGAGAGAGAGACACTGGCTCAAACATACGCTTAGCAGTATTTACTTATATATGAAGAGTGAGAGAGAAAGAGAGAGAGATAGACTCTCTCTTACATACACTCAGTAGTATTTACTAACAGATGAAGAAAGAGAGAGAGAGAAAGAGAGAGACTCGCTCTTAGATACACTCAGCAGTATTTCCTAACAGGTGAAAAGAGAGAGAGAGAGAGAGAGAGAGAGAGAGAGTGTGTCAGAGGTAAAGAAAGTCCACCCATTTACATCCATAAGGAGAACGGAAATAGAGAGATCACTTGCAAAGAACTTTCAATAAAGCTTTCCCAGCTTTTTCCAACAATTCATGTACTTGATCAATGCACACTTTTCCCCGACCGACTAAATTTATATTGTGGTTCCAGCATAATGAAACAAGCCTCAAAGATCAATAAAAAGTTTTCTTTGACAAAATGTTAAGTATTGGAGAAATCAAGACATATATCAAGTTAACATTTAGTTGTGTGTTGTTGTCTTTTTTAAGAATAATCTTATATTCCACATATTTTTCTTCACAATTTCGGATTCTGATTGTAACATTTTTTTTTTTTATGCATTTGTAATAACAATAGATGCTGACATTTTCTTGCGCACTTCAGAATTTTCGTGACGCACCAAATTGTCATTGCACACCGGATGAGAATATCTGCATTAAAACAATCAATGATCTTGACTCCATCGTGGGCTTGAACATTTGACATCACGCGACAATTCATCACGTTGTTGTGCGACGTTTTCCATAGTTCACCGAGTGACTTGCTGGATACTTTACTTTGTGTGACCTCTCATGATACTTCACTGGAATTAGGGAATACGTCAATCTTGGTGTTTAATACTGCAGATTAACTTGTACCTGATACCAAGTAGCCCCAACCTGATAAAGGCTATTTCCGTCTTTTTGCAAAGGATGCCATGTGAATCACAAGGCTTATTCCGTCCATTTCTCCATCTCATTTGTGAGGGATCGATTAGACGCCTGCAGAGGCAAGGGCACAGCAGTGTCCATTTTCACATTTTTTGTTCATCATTTTCCTGCCAGTCATGCGTACTGGAGGCCAGGTCTACTTGTATTTACGAATTGATGACGATACACGGTGTTTGTGACACTGTTAAGTGAGGATTAGATTTTGGTGTTGGGAAATTCCTCCATTCTGGTACTCGGTGTGTGTGTGTCTGTATATACTATATATATATATATATATATTGGGGATTCCGTGGCGAAGTGGTTAAGCCGTCGGCCTCGGTGTGGGTACGACTCCAAACTCCGCCGTCTTTTTCACGGGTGATTGATGCGGAGTCTCCTGCATCTCGAAGTCGTCCCCTAGTTGTCTTGTCCTTGACTTGCCACTGGGGTTGGGCGGCACGAGACGAGACAGTGAGGATAAAAAGTATCGCAGTTAATCCTTACTAAAAATAGTGCTAGTAAAATTAATTATGCCATCATCATCTACGATGGACGGTGGCCTTTGCTTTATATATATATATATAGTTGTTTTTTATATCTAATAGAAGCATCCTAGTGTTATCTAGTATAATTACTGGTCTTCTTCTGTTCTACTGTGTCATAGATTGTATTGGCAGTTGTCGGCGGCAAATGTAAGAATCATTCCTCGTGATTTCAAGCGATTTACACTTAATGGGCATGTGTCTAACTGTTTCATCATTGTGAAACCAGTGCCTGTACTAGGGTAGATGCTGGAGGTTTATGCTCTTTGAGTGGCTATTAACTCTAGTGTGTCGAGTTCAGAACTGAAAGATGAAACTTTGTTATGTTATGTGAAATCTTTTTATGTCATCATTATTTTTTCGCTGTGACATTTCGATAAATACACTTGATGTCCCCTTCGTCCACCTGTACAGTCACATTTCTCTGGAATGATTTCGAAGGATTCCTTTATTTGTGTAGTTTCTATATCGTGTATACTTTCGTTGTGCAGAGGATTCAGTTTATGCCAGTCTATCCACCATTGTGTTTTAGGGTATCTCCCCACGCCTATGAATCCACTGCAGGGTGCCGTTAATAGGGCGAACTGCAATTACGTTCTTGATCACGATTCCTACTACAAATATACATTTTGTTGTTCTATAGGGTGCTGCACGCCTTTACATTTAGAACAGAATTGGGGTCATTAATCAGCACCATATCTAGCGGAACCAATTCCCATTCCGTGCTTTATATCTTGCCTTGTGAGACCTTACCTCTCATCCATACCTCTCTCTCTTTCTCACTCTCTCATTCTCACTCTCTCTCTCTCTTTATATATATATATATCCCTATTAGTATTCATACGTTTGCACTTTTAAAATGCTCTATATCCTTTGAATGATTCGTTTTTCAAGATCACCTTCTTTATAACATGTTTATTATTACTCATAAAAAGAGCTGACAAGACAAATTTCAACAAGTTAAACGAGCCTTGTCAAAGACGCATCTGATAGAACGTGAACCTGAGCAAATAAAACATGAACGCGACAAAATAAAACATGAAAGGGACAACATATAACTAGGAAAGGATAAAATAAGGCAAGCAAGAAAGGAATACAATAAAGCAAAAAAGAGACAAATTAAAGCAAGAAAGGGACACAATAAAACAAGAACGGCACAATATAAAGCAAGAAAGGGACACAATAAAGCAAGAAAGAGACAAATTAAAGCAAGAGACGGACACAATAAAAATAGAAAGGCACAAAATAAAGCAAGAAAGGGACAAAATAAGCAAGAAAGAGACAAATTAAAGCAAGAAAGGGACACAACAAAGCAAGAAAGGGACACAATAAAGCAAGAAAGAGATACAATAAAACAAGAAAGGGACACAATGAAACAAGAAAGGGACAAATAAAGCAAGAAAGCGACAAAATAAAGCAAGAAAGGGACACAATGAAACAAGAAAGGGACAAATAAAGCAAGAAAGCGACAAAATAAAACAAGAAAGATAAATGAATGAAGATGCGGTTGTTGAAAAAGTCATCCATAGATGAAAACAGAAATAGGAATGATAAAGGCATGCAGAAAAGCAAACAAGCAGCTGAGGAACAAACAAACAGAAGAAACCGGTGTAGCAACAATGCAGAAACAGTTTAAAAAAGGGGCTGGTCCTCAGTGATGATAAATTTAAGGTAATTGAGCGGATACGAATCCGTAACATAAAGTAACACACAAGGGTTCACACTACGTGTTAGTGCGTAAGGGTTCAGGATGCGTGTTAGTGCATAAGGGTTCAGGATGCATGTTGGTGCGTAAGGGTTCACACTGTTTGTTAGTGCGGAAGGGTCCACGCTGTTTATTAGTGCACAAGGGTCTACAATGTTTGTAAGTGCGTAATGTTTCACCCTATTTGTTAGTGCGCAGTGTTTCACAATGTTTATTATTACGTAATGTTACACAGTGTTTGTTAGTACCTAATGTTAGACAGTGTTTTTTAGTTCGTAATGGTTCACACTGCTTGTTAGTACGTAATGTTACATGGTGTTTGTTAGTACGTAATGTTTCACAGTGTTTGTTAGTACGTAATGTTTCACACTATTTGTTAGTACGCAAAGGGTTCACGCTGTTTGTTAGTGACCACGGGTTCACACTGTTTGTTAATGCCTACGGGTTCATACTGAAAGTTAATTTTTAAAAATCAACAGTTTGGTCAGGTGTCATTTGTTTTTCTTCTAAACGATGACATTGTTAGAATTACAAATTTGTCATTTCATTCTATAGTTTTTATCTTAGCATCGGGAAGGGATGACTGACGACTGGTCAGGCAAAACATACTGATCAGGCATTGTTAGTCAGGTTCAGGTAAAATATACGTACCAAGATTACCACCTCACTTCTACGCAGTTTTCCTTGGGAATGGTCTGTTTTCACGGCAGCCTGGCTAAAGAGGTGGGGGATCGTTGTGATCGCTGTAGTAGTGCATGACACGCAGATGCATAAAAGCATAGCACAACAGCCTTGAAGATCTAGATACAACTTAATCAGTAAGTTCCGGTTGTCATGAAAGCTACTGCAACCCCGTCACTTAACGCCCTTTGTCAAGACGCACATAGCGTAGTTACTTATTCTGGACTTTCTACAACATCAACACATTCTGGCACCATATATTTAATGATGTTTCAAGTACATGCGGTAATGGTTTGTTTGGATTTGCTTACAAAAAACAATAGACAGGAAAGTAAAATGGTATTCCCAATTTAGTTCATTCTATCAGACCGGCACAGAACATATGAGCCAGTTAGTCGAACTGTTTACTGTGAAAGAAACAAGAGCATGTATACAATATAAGATTGTCCCTTCTCGTACCCATCCCCTGCCTCACATCACTATTGACTCTTTCCCCTTCTTCCAACCCGTACATTGCCCCTGCTTTTTTTCAACCCAACAATATCTTACCCTCCTAATCCGCATATTACATCTCACTAACACGCTTGTCCAAGCCCTCCTATTTCTCCTCTTCCTCCTCCTGTCATCAAACTGCCGATCTCTTCCCCTCCTAACACGCATTTTACGTCCCCCTAATACGCTTATCCATTCCTTCCTCCTTCTCTTCCTCTTCCTCCTCCTGTCGTCAAACTGCCGATCTCTTCTCTTTCCTAGCACCTATTTTACGTCCCACTAACACGCTTGTCCATTCCCTCCTCCTTCTCCTCCTCTTCCTCCTCCTGTCGTCAAACTGCCGATCTCTTCTCTTTCCTAACACCCATTTTACGTCCCACTAACACGCTTATCCATTCCTTCCTCCTTCTCTTCCTCTTCCTCCTCCTGTCGTCAAACTGCCGATCTCTTCTCTTTCCTAACACCCATTTTACGTCCCACTAACACGCTTATCCATTCCTTCCTCCTTCTCTTCCTCTTCCTCCTCCTGTCGTCAAACTGCCGATCTCTTCTCTTTCCTAGCACCTATTTTACGTCCCACTAACACGCTTGTCCATTCCCTCCTCCTTCTCCTCCTCTTCCTCCTCCTGTCGTCAAACTGCCGATCTCTTCTCTTTCCTAACACCCATTTTACGTCCCACTAACACGCTTATCCATTCCTTCCTCCTTCTCTTCCTCTTCCTCCTCCTGTCGTCAAACTGCCGATCTCTTCTCTTTCCTAACACCCATTTTACGTCCCACTAACACGCTTATCCATTCCTTTCTCCTTCTCCTCCTCTTCCTCCTCCTGTCGTCAAACTGCCGATCTCTTCCCCCTCCTAACACCCCATTTAGTTCCCACTAACACGCTTGACCACGCCCATTTTTTGTATCTACCCATGCACTTCTTCCCACTCCTCAACATGCCGATCACTTCCCCCCACCCTCAGCACTCGCATATCACGGTCCACTAAAACACTTCCGCTCCCCCTCTTTGACCCGCCCGTCTCTCTCTACTCAACCTGCCGATCACTTAAAGTACCCCCCCCCCCCCCCGAACCTATATATTCCATCAATCTAACACGGTTGCTCATCTCTTCCCTCCCCCCTCCCTCAGCCCACCAACCTTCAAAATAAGTTTAATTTTTTTCTCAAATTTCGCATGTTGTTGCAGTTAAGGTTATCCTAATACACGTCATAATAAAATGAATGTATTGATACAATTTTAATCGGATTTTAAACAGAAAATTAAAATTAAAATAGTTTCTTCCAGTATTTGAAACAGTGACCCATAGTATCACAGGCAAGAATCGCCCCTGCAGACCACACAGATTATGAAAGAAAAATGCAAAGTGACCATTCCATTTCAATGTCCCTACGACCTTTCCACTTCCTAATGTTCCCAAAACTCTATGGGTGTACCTCTCGTGACTGCTTCTCTAACTTCCTGCAGAGGAAAACTAGAATTGCTGGATTGTATGATGGAAACATTTTTTTAAATATTTACAAGCAGACACATTTATAAACAGGAAATATAGATAGATAACCAAACATACATTCACTCTAGCAGACGCGCACACAGTCACACAAAAGTACATATATGTACATGTAGATGTTTTCTTTAACAGCATACATACAAACATAAATACATACATACATACATAATAGCTGTCCATCGTTGTCGATGAGGACCGCCGACATCATCCTTGTCACAGATTTCCCTGTTGGGTGTGGGTGCGCATGTGGCTGAACAGGCCAATGCGAGCACGAAAATATCTGCTACATATCGGGAACACGAGGTTTGTAGAAGGGGATGGTGTTCCCGCGGCTCGGGATTTCCGCGTCTCTCGTCTGTTCTGGGCTTTCACGGTCAACACGGTCATCTTCACCGGCAGCTACACCCGATTTGACTGCGCTTCTCCAGTCAGATCTGTTTTGCGCAAGACATTCCCATGTGTCGATGTCTATCTGGCAACTTTTTAGTGAGTCCTTCAGACCGTCTTTAAAACGTTTCTTTGGGCGCCCTCTCTCGCGCCATCCCTCTCTCAGCTCGCCGTAGAAAAGCTTCTTTGGGAGCCGCTCGTCTGACATACGGACGAGGTGTCCGGCCCATCCTAGTCGTGCTTTTTCTAGCAGTGCATGGATGCTGGGCATGTTAGCCCTCGAGAGAACCTCGATGTCAGTTACACGATCTTCCCATCGGATGTGGAATATTCGCCTCAGGTAACCTGTGTGGAAGTGGTTTAACCTCCTTGCATGTCCAGAGTATACAGTCCAGCTTTCGCAAGCGTATAGTAGTGGTCTTGACGCTGATGCCACGACGTGCCCAGACCATCGAGCGCATTCTACCAAAGGCTGTGCTGGCCTTTGCTATTCTGCTTGCCACCTCATCGTCTAGGCTGACAGATCTCGACAGCGTGCTGCCCAGATTCTGTGTGAATTTGTCTACGGCATTCAACGTCTGCCCGCTGACTGTAGTCTCTGGTTTTGTGTACGGCATGTCTGGTGCTGGTTGGTACATGACCTCTGTTTTTTTGGCATTTATGGTCAGGCCAAAATTTTTGCATGCGGCAGAGAACTGGTCCATTCCAACCTGCATGTTCAGTTCTGAGTTGCTCATTAGAGCATACATACATATATATATATAAACATACATACATACATACATACATATATATATACATACATACATACATACATATATACATACATGCATGCATACATACATACATACATACTTCTATACAGGCACGCACACTCACACACACACAAACTCACGCACACTCTCACACGTGCACAAACACACTCACACCCAGTCACACTCACACCCACACTCAAGCACACTCGTACACTCTCTTCCCGCACACATATACACACTTAAATACACACACACACAATCATACACTCACACACACACACAGACACGCACTCACACACAGATACGCACTCACACACTAACACATACTTACACTCACACGAACATACTGACGCATACTTACATACACTTTCACACATACACACACTCCCACACTGACGCATTGACACACTGACACACACAATAATGCACTCACACACACATTCATACATTCACACACTCACACACCCACACACACACACAATACATATTGACACATACTTACACACACACTAACGCATATTTACATACACACTAACACACACAAACACACACAAACATACACTGACACATACACTCACACAAACACACACATCCACTCACTCTCTCAGACATTCTCGCGTATACTCATATTCACTCACACATACATATACATATGTAAGTATACCAACCTATCTAATGTCTGACTGTCTGCCTATTTGTATGTTTGTCTAACTGCCTACATTTCTAGCTACCTTAGGGTGACCATATGTCTTTGCCCGAGGAAATGATCCTTTCGGAATTTATGTCGAGTACACAATAAAAGAAGAATACCAGTGTTACGTCAGTAAACAGTTCATTCACCGATATCAAACCAACCAATCAATCAATCAATTGATCAATCAATCAATCGATCAAATCATTCAACTCCCTGTGGAGCAAAGGTCCTCAACATTTCATTGGCAAGCCTTGCTATCAGTTGCTATCGCCGTTCCACCACCCCCCTCCCCCCTCTTCCCCTCACGTGTGTCCTGTCCTGTTCAGGTTTGTCTGATATGGAATAGAATTTTAAAAATGTAGTTGTTAGTCTCTAAATGTGTCATCAAGTGGGCTCCAGCATTCAGTTTTGGGGTTACTCTAGAAAGCAGACGCTAGATGTCGTATGCAGCTCAGATACAAATTGGGGTCCCTAGACACATATTGTACAATCAAATAATATTGTTCTTTTCTACATTGGGTTTTGAGGGGGGTTGCCAAAAAATTTTATGCAAAGGAGGTTCATAAGGTAAAGCTTCCTGTTTACTGTCAGAAGTGTATGCTGGGTAAAGCAGTCCATAACTTGCTCGATACATGTTCTCAATGACATTTTACAAAGATTTGCTGATGAAGCCCAACCTCATTGTAGTGTTCAAATAACAACAGGGGATCAAGATGCTGGGCAGCGCATGGACTGCAGTGGTCAGCGACTCATAGCTGACTGCTAGCCTCAGGGCCAGCGAATCAAAGCTGCGAAGACCCTTCTACACCTCCACGCGGTTATCCTGGAAAACAGACTGCAGCAGGGCAGACTGGCTAAGGAGAAGGGATTGAAGAGGGAATGCTTACCCGGTAATCAAAAAATGCTTGGAGCCGTCAGTGTTGGACCGAAAGGTGCAAATATCGCAGTCAAGCTGTAAACTACGACACAACGCATTCCGTTCTCTGGACTACATTCTGCTACTTAAGCCCTTTCAGTGTTTAGTAGTGGGAGATTGAGAACGAACGAAGCCAAGCCAAGTCAAATAACAACAGAAGCATCTGTGTGACGG
Source organism: Ariolimax columbianus (assembly GCA_036924085.1). Taxonomy (NCBI): domain Eukaryota; kingdom Metazoa; phylum Mollusca; class Gastropoda; order Stylommatophora; family Arionidae; genus Ariolimax; species Ariolimax columbianus. The sequence goes on from JAVGWX010000017.1 coordinate 30,668,020, forward strand.
GTAGGAGTGATGACTGTAACTGACAGACGAACGGGTAACGATAGACAGTATAGCAACTCCAGTAGTGCTCGCTTGGCTTAGGCTTGGCGAGGGATGTTTCACGAATGGCGAAAGAGGTTAAACTCGAATTACAAATGTAACTGAAACATTAGACAGGAGACTTCTATGCTCTAGGTTTTGGTGCACTGAGAAAGCGATGGGATTAGTGTATCAATGTTCGTGTACATTATGTTGAGAAATAAGAGATTATGGGAGTGCAACAATAAATGGTTTTCATTCAGTTATTTTCTAAATAGACACGTGTGACCTACTTATTAACTTGCAATCGTAGTTCATTACAGGGAAAGAAAATACCTACTATATTAATTTACGTAGCACTCTTTAATGACTTGAGTCAATCATATTAGAGAAATGCCTCTATTAAGCATATGCAGTTAGTGAAGTTAACTTAAGAACAGCTTTATGTTATATTTATCAGAAAAATCGATAGCAAAATGTTCGCCTATAGATATTGTGTGATGTTTTAAGTAATTTACATTCTATTACCAAAGAATGGATGATTGGGCATTTTTGTTCTGTACTTGTCAGTTTTCTTTCGTATGTTACCTGGGCCTGGAAGTGTGACAGCAATAAGTGATACTCTTTATTGACATGCATATTGTAAGAGGAGACTAAGGCTTCTTGCGTATCAGGTGACACTCTTTATTGATATGCATATTGTAAGAGGAGACGAAGGCTTCTTGCGTATCAGGTGACACTCTTTATTGACATGCATTTTGTAAGAGGAGACAAAGCTTCTTGCGTATCAGGTGACACTCTTTATTAACATGCATATTGTAAGAGGAGACTAAGGCTTCTTGCGTATCAGAGTAGCTACCACACCCTGGTATAACTTTCAGCAACAGGACAAAAGGCGACCATTCTACAATCTATGATTAAAAAAACTGCCGACTACGTCAAGTCAGTTATCAGTTTTCTTTTTTAAATGTTAAACGCTTTTATTGAGCTTCACTTAGGGTCAAATATTGAATTTGAAAATTCAAACACTCCCCGTTACATGAGAGAGTTGAAACTTCTACAAGCACAAACGCAATTGACAGCCCACTTTAAGAATATTTCTGGACAATATTGAGACAATTGTGAGACAAGTTGAGACAATTTAAGCAACTGCAATAAGGCATTTCCGTGGCTTAGTCTACATGATAATGTATGATCGATTGAATTCCCGGAAAGTGTGCCCACTGTGGTTACCCAGACAACTGACTTGTGAATACAAAATGAAACGAATTAGCCTGTTCTTTCAGCATCTCTGTGGGAAGGAAGACTAACGTCTGGTCAGGAAAAATATACTGATCAGACATGTTAGTCAGGGTCAGGCAAAACATACTGGCCAAGACCCTCACCTTGGCTTCCTCGTAGCCCTTCCTGGAAACGGGCTGTTTTCATGGCAGCCTGGCTAACAAGGTGAGGGATCGACGTGATCCACGTAGTAGTGAGCGACACAAGTATGGAGTCAAATATAGCACACCCGCCTGGATGACCCCGGTCCACCTTTATCAGCACGCTCGAGATGGGAGGAAAGCTACTGGAACCCGCCACTTAACGTCCTTTTGCAGGCGCAGAAAAGAGTAAACCTACTAATTGTGAGCATTCGAAACAACAAGAACATCATCTATGTCGGTATGCAGATGAATGAGAAGACATGGAGAACCGGGTTGCCACTGGAACGAATCATGGGCGCATCACTGCCAACCAGAATCAAATCGTAATTTAATGTAAGAGAAACATTCTTCAGCACCTTCGGCCAAGAAATGCCAGGTTACACCGCCAGTAATGACGGGTAGGGTTAGAGTGTTTTGGGATTATATTTGAGTGATGGTAACTGATGTCTAGAAGAAATGGGTAATGTGAAGGATGTAATGTAATGTGAAGTTCGGTTGATGCTTCGGAATGCAATTGGAAGAAAACATCAGGCCTGCTGACTAGAGAATTACAGCTCCATCAAGACAATATCAGATCACATGAATCTCAATTAGATTAGTTAAGATGCTGAGCAGCGCACGAGGTGCACCGGTCAGCGACCCATAGCTGCCAAGACCCTTCTACACCTCCACGCGGTGATCCTGGATAACAGACTGCAACAGAGAAAACTGGCAAAGTAGAAGGGATTAAAAATAGAAGGCTAACCCGGTACATAAAAATGCTTACTAACGTCGGATGTGCTAGACCGAAAGGTGCAAATATCACAGTCAAGCTGTAAACTACTACACAGCGGATTCCATTTACAAACAACATCCTGCTACTTGCAAAGCCCTTTTTATGGATTGATAGCGAGAGATGGAGAACGAACGAAGAAGGAGAAAGCGTCGATTAACCAGAAGAAAATTGACCACCTATGCTGGCAACTTCATGACCATCCACCTTGCAGTCCCGACAGCCTCGATCTAGTGTCACATGTTTGGAGCACTAAAAACCCAGCTGAGAGACATTTCGCGACTGACTAAGAGGTTGAACATGAAGTCAAAATTAGACTAAGCAAATGAAAGATTTATGTGATGCTAGTTTTTGGTGCACTGATAACGCGATGGGATTGGTTTATCAATGTTGGTATAAATTATGTTGTGAAATAACGGACAAAGAAGGTGCAATAATTAATTATTTTTCATTTTCTATCGTATTTAGTTATTTTGTTAACAATCATTCGTGACATATTTACTTACTTTCCTCGTATATTTTAATTTTAAAGGCATCGATTCTTTTCTCCAACTTTATTTTTTCATTTACCACGTGTCACGCAATGCAGTATACATATGGACACCATGCAGACCACGCAAAGCCGACCTAGATTTGTATACTGCCCGTGATGACTTTACTCAAATTAACTGAGTCCTGGTGAGTCATTCATCAACTAGCTGTTGCGTTTTGGAATATTCAAATAAATAAACACTACGAGAGACTGCTAACACAAATTCGGGAATGAAATGTATAACAGATAATTAATGAGTTCAAGGTACTTGATTCCTGAGTCATGCATGTATAGCCGATGTTTACTCTATTCCTGACCCCTGTGAGGTGCTAGGAAGTTAGCTTTACAAAGTAATGCAATTTACGTTTGGTTTAGATGAAGCTATCAAAAAGAGCGTCTTATAAAGTTGCAATACGTTTGGTTATAATATTTCACTTTTCTTAATATTTTCTAACCTTTTGCCATTTATTTGCATTTTAGTTTTGTATTGCTATCATTGTGCTGACGTTCTCCATTATCCAGCTGAGATCATTGAAGAAGGAGAAAGTTGACAGAGACTATTTCACGAGAATTGCACTAATGATTATTTTTTGTCATAGTTACAAATTACATTAACTAAAAATGTCCTCCAACAGACTGGACACATGCCCATACGGATGGCTCAGCGAAAGATTTCATTGGAAACGTGGGAGGAGGCATCACTTTAAAACTAAAAAACTAAGTATACTCAGCAGCATTTGCAACCTGGAGACATTGCAGCAACTTCAGTGCCGAAGCCAGTGCCCTGAGACAAGCTGCTGAAATCCTTATAGACCACAAGGACAGGCAGAAAAGCAAATGGTAATTCTCACACACGCCTTCTAAGAGTTAACGATTCTCAAAAGGGATGCCGGCGCTTTGGCAGACACACTCAAATACCTGTCTCAGTGCTTCAAAAAAAACATAGTCCAATGGATACCAGCCCCCTGCAACATTCCAGGTAACGATGAGGCGCACAGACTCGCCAGAAAGGGAGGAATGCTGCAGCATACTGATAAAGAAATCACATAAAATGACACAAGCAGCCATCAGGGTAACGTGCAGTGCGAAATGGAAAAAAGGGAGCAAAGATCACTCTGGCAACATAGAAAATGACACCTACCACCAACTTTCCAGGCTAGATCTGTACAAGTTCAAGATTAGCACTATCAAAATTATATACAAGATTGGAGACCTGTGTACCTGCAGTATAGCCCCCATGACAGCAGAACATATTTTGCAGTCCAGCCCACTGTATACCAACAAAAGAAGTTGCATCTGGCAACAGCCGGTGTCCTTCCACGAGAAGCTGTACGGAAGTGTGCGGAGCCTCATGTCGACCGCCACTTTCGTTTGATTCATTGATATCGAGGTCTGAAGACAAAGGATGACGATGAAAAGGATGATTGTTTTTTGTCATGCAGAAGGAAAATGTTTTTTTTCCAAACTGAATCTGTTTTAATATAATAGAAGCAAGGAATAGTATTATAATGCCGAGCATACGAATGACGATGATTCAAAGGCCAATTGAGAACAGATAAGATAACACATCTAACAAAGAGTGTATCTGCCTAGGACATACATTTCTACAAACGGAAAAATGAACCTGAAAACATTGTTTTCGCCCAAACGTAATTGTCTGTGAAACTTTGGCAAAGCGCTCTACAATGATATTCTGAAGGGATTTTTATCAGAGTCTATCAGTACCAATTAAAATTCTGTGACCTGATAAAAAAAGGCATTGAACAAATAAGTCTTTCTCGCTGGGCTGTAAGGAGATCTATCCACGCAGTTGTCGATGACATGAAAAGATGCTTCATTGAACCCGCGGCACAATTTGAAACGTTTTCAAATGTTCTATACGAAAGAATAGACGCATCCGGTAACGCTCTGGTGGCTACAGTGTCCGTGAAATAGCTGAATTGATGAATTACTTGCTTTTCAACCAATGAAAAATAAAACAAAGGGAGAAAACAGAATTCTGAAAGTTGAATCCCTTTTTTTTATGAATTCAACCTTAATTCAGTTCAGTTGAGTTGCCATCTCCGTATCGACGGTCGGCTGCAATGGATCTCCAGTTTACTTTATCTCTTATCGTAATTGTGTAATCCGAAAGTCTTTTTTCAGTTCATCTCCTGATTCTATCCACCTACATAAGACTTAGTCTGCCTCTTGCACGACTTCTTTCCACTCTACCCTCCAGTATGGTCTTCAACAAGGAGGTATGTCTTGTTAAATTACCAAAATAACGTAACTGTCTTACCCTGATTTCGGTCATTAATTCTCTTTTCACACCCAACTTTTCCAGTACCTCCAAATGTATTTTTTTCTCTTTGCAAGAAATGCGACCCAATCTTCCATATACGCACTCTTCGAAGGCTACAATTCTCTTTGCCAGCTTATTATTCCTAGGCCATGTTTCTAGAGCGCAGAGAAGGCAAATGGAATATCAACAGATGTGACTCCATCAACGCTTTGGTCAAAGTTGGTCGGAGTTACTCAAATTAGATCAGAAATATCCCATATGGGCGTCAATTTAGAAGAGGGGGGGGGGGGTGTGTGTGCGTGCGTTCGTGCCTGCCTGCGTGCGTGCGTGCGTGCTGCATTTTACACAAATAAAATGTTTGTGCAAGCATATAAATTTCTCCCAAGTTGTAAGCATTGTAGTTTCCTGAACACATTTCCTGAAGACGAGATCACTAAATCACATCCAGTTTCAAGAATGTATGTAAGATGTTCAATTTTAGTTTGAAGATCTAATCTATTACTGTGAAGTACGTTGGATAAGTAAAGCGAAGAAGCTGACTTTGTTTGTATTATTTGAAAGATGAGATACATTTTTCATGAACATGAAAGAAACAACTCTGCACATAAGAAGTTACAAAGCGGATTCTGTCTCTGTACTCTTGAACTATTTGTAGACTTTACAACTCATCTTAATGAACTTAATACTCAGTTACTACTCAAGGGCAGTTGGTTCATCAGCTGTATGGGCACATTAGCTCATTCCAGAATAATCACTTATGGAAAGAAAGCTAATAATAGGCTATACTTGTCATTCCCTAGCTGTAAACCACAACAATGATTCTGATTGCAATTCATTTACGGACGAGATGAAGTATTTAAATCAAGAATTCAGCACTTTGTTTCATAAATTTCGATCGCAAGAAGCAATTTTGTAAAACTTATTTTCCTTTTTATTCTGACGTGGAACAGATAATATGTTTACAAATGGCACTAACTGAATTGCAAGAGAACTTAAATCTGAAGACAGCAGTCAAGGATATTATACTTCTTTCACAGATATTTCCCAAGGGAAAAGTATCCGATACTCTCTGCTTTTGATCAGAAAAGAATAACGCTATTTGGCAGCTCTTACAACTGCGAGCAATATTTTGAAGAATGAAGTTTGCTACATTTTAAACAAACACGAGAATAACTGCTTGACATATGACAAACATGTTGCTTGTTGCTGCTTCAGTAATTCTCCTAACATTGACTATCTTGTTAGAGACATGAAGTCATAACGCCCCGTTGAATGCATCTGATGTATTAAGTTTAAATAAATTTTATTCGTAAAAGCAATTTTTGTTTTTAAGTAGTCATTAAAATATGTTTGAAATAAGTAAGTTTTACTAGTCGTACTTTCTTGTGCCCTAATAACATAAACCAAATATACAAATTACCAAAAACACAATTTTGGAGTGAAAATCAATACTTTACCTTTTTATTCAAAATAACATCCCACTACATGGCCCAGCGATCTATTTTAAAATTGTTATCTTGCCAGCGCTATTCATGAAGTAGCACATTCAGTAATGACGAGTATACACATTACACGATCACTCATTTTTAATTTGTGAGTTTCTTGTTTGGATGCCAACATGTGAAATCAGACCTGACTACCCCTGATTTCCATTTCGCATATTACATCCCCCGTTAATATATTTCCAAGATAAAAAAAGCTTTTAATATGTTGTAGTGTTTGGTCGTCCATTATTATATGCAGAGCATACTGCTAATTATAATAGTTTTCGTTGTCTCAGTGTTAATGACTCATCCATATTTCTAACTTTTTTTATTTGCTTGAACGACAAATTCATGTAATTCCTCTTTCGCTTGCAGAACCTTGTCATCCGCATATCTGAGATTATTTATTGACACTCAACCAATAATGAGTCTGGGCATTAGCGCTATCTGTTGACAAAAACATTGTTATGTATAAATGTTATGCAGACAGGGGTGCAGTACACATTCATGTTGCACTTCTTGTTTTTTTGCATATACACATGGTGAGTAAATTTTGCTAGGGCTTACATTTGCAGTTTCTTCCCTGTTTAGATTACTGTTTCTTTGTGTGTTTTTTTAAATATATATGTCTATGTTTTCCAGAAATGTAGTTAGTTTCTCATGCTGGACTCAATTCAATTCGAGTGCCTAAAAACGTTTGTGTATTCTCAATTCAATTCGAGTGCCTAAAAACGTTTGTGTAGTCTCCATTCAATTCTAGTGCCCAAAAACGTTTGTGTAGTCTCAATTCAATTCAAGTGTCGTCTCCACAATGAACGTTGGCTGCAATCTATCTCCAATATTCCCTATCTCTCGCCCTGGTGGTACACACAGATAGACTACTGCTCGTCCATTGATTGATGTTATCCTCCAACGTGTAGGGATGTCTATATCGTGCTCGACTGCCTGAAATTTCTTCCTTTAGTATGGTTTGTACAAGCGTGCCATACTTTTTTAATGTGGCCAAAATATATGATTTGGCGGCCCTTTGCGTCTTTAAACAGTTATCTTCTCGGCCCTAGTTTCTCCGGGGTCTCTACATTTGTTAGCTATAGTTTTCATTCCTTTGTAAATCTACATCGCTATAGCCTCCATTATCTCGAAATAACTGCTTGTTTGATGTCCAAGTTATTTGTCAACTGCTGCCGAGCCCTCTAAAAGTGAATATCGTTTTCATTCTGTTGATCTTAATCCTTGACCTTACCTATTCTCCTGTTGATTTTAGTTCTACACTAACCATTATGATGATGTTGTTTAATGCCCACAATGAGTAAGCTTACTCGTTTGTGCGCCCTGAAAAGGACGTTAAGTGGCGAGTTGTAGTAGCTTTCCTCACATCCCGAACATGCTGATGAAGCTGGACTGCGGTCTTCCATGTGGTCGTGCTATGCTTGGCTTCATCTGTGCGGCGCTCACTACTACGGGGATCACATCGATCTACAACTTCTCAGCCAGGCTGCCTTAAAAACAGCCTGTTTCCAGGGAACACTGAAGGGAAAATAGATTGTAGTCTTGGTCAGTGTATTGACCCTGACGCAAATTCCTGGTCAGTATTTCGTGCCTGACTGCACTATCGTCTCAGTTCCCCATTTAACCATTATCGGTTATTACATGCACAATACATGAGAAACGTATCACCTGTTCCAGTAACTCTCCATTTACTGTGATGTACAATTTAGGCTCCTTCTTTTTGCACTTCTAATTATTGTAGTTATGTTTGTTGACATGAATGTACAAGCTATATTATGTACTGCACTTAGTCATTTGCTCCACAAGCTCTTGCAATTCTTCTTCACTCCCAGCCAGCAGCACTGTGCCATCAGCATAACAAAGATTGTTTATTATTCTTCTGTTTATATTTTGTCCAGATATGTATCAAAATTGCCGAAAGATATTTTTGGTGTACAAATTAAAGAGCCAATGGAACAATACGAACCACTCCTACACGACTCGTTTTATGGCATTGTTTAGTGAGTAGTTATTTTCGCTTTTCATTTTTGCTATTTGCTACCAGTACATGTTACCAATGAGTATGATATCTTTCTCATTTACGTCTTTTTTCTGAAGTCATGTAATTAGCTATTTATGTTGAACTCTGTCCTGTGGTCTATGAATCACATCAAATTAACATTTTGGGCTTATATATATTATTCAGCCAACATTCTGTTACAAAGTATGGCTTCTCTGGCGCTGGTGACTTTTTACTTAAAAACCAGACTGGTGTTCAACGACTTCTGTATTTTATTTGTAATTCTTTTGTGTGATGTTTTCAAGAGTATCCTAGTGATGGGACTCATTAACCTTAAAATTCTAAAAGTTCTCTCTTGTAGTAATTTTTACCAGCATCTTAATGATGTGGCTCTTCAGTTATATAAGCTGAACATTGAGATGCAGGAAGTTTCTTTGATAACACAGACTGATACTCATGATACTCGTGTAATCAGTTCGCTTGGTATAGATCCTGTTTTGTAGATAACCTTCCACAGATCGGTAATTTTATTTCCACCAAATGTCTCTACAGCCCCAAGGGGGAGTACTGTCACCCACACTCTTCCTGGTATATATAAACGACATTACAGAGAATATACCAAGGAGAGTCCATAGCTCAATGTTTGCAGACGATCTGGCTATGTGGACCTCTGAAAAGAATCTCACCATAGCAAGATATCGGACGCAGCAGGCCCTAACATCGCTGGAAGAGTGGGCGAACTCATGGCTGGTCAAAATAAACGAAGAGAAAACCACATGCACAATATTCTCGCTTTCAATCAAATCCCAAAATACCAAATTAAGTTTAAATGGCAAATTCCTGCAGCCAAACGACAACCCAACCTATCTGGGAGTCACATTTGATCGGCGCATGACATGGAAAAGTCAGATCGAGAGAAACCGAATGAGAGCCAGAGAAAGAATGGCAATCATGAGGAAACTTGCTGGCACAAGCTGCGGAGCAGACGAAGGCATACTAAAGAAACTGTATACTGGAATAGTGAGACCAGTTCTCGAATATGGCATTGCGGCATGGACAACAGCAGCAAAGGCGAACTTCGATAAAGTTAGCAAACTTCAAAACCAAGCCATGAGAGTTATAACAGGAGGCATGAAGTCAACGCCAATTGTAGAACTTGAAAAGATTACAAAACTGCAATCCATGACCGATAGAAGAGACTGCAGAGCCCAGCTGCAGTCAGAGAAACTCCGAAGACTGACTGACCATCCAATGCACCAGAGACTAAACAATTTGGGAAATGGGAAACTAAAGCGGAGAAACTTTGGAGAAATAGCCAAAGCAAAGATGCACGAAGATCCCATAAACGCACTAACAACACCAAAACCCATCACTACTGTACAAAAACCTTCCTGGAGGCAGGATATATTTTCAGAGGTGGTAGAAAATATACCAGGTATTGGAAACAAAAACTGCCAGACTGAAAAAGAAAGGAGAGATACTACCCTAAGCTTTATATCGAAAAGCTACCCAAGCATGGACTGGACCCATGCATACACCGACGGTTCTGTAACAAACACTACACAGAACGGAGGGGCAGGAGCATTCCTGAACCTACCAAATGGCAGACAAATAACACTGTCATTCGCTACTGGTAAGTACACAAGCAATTTCAGAGCGGATGCAGAGGCACTGAGGGCGGCAGTGGAAGAAATGGTGACACACAAAGAAAATGAAAGCCATATACTCCTGCTTACAGATGCTCTCGCCGTAGTCACAGAGCTAAAAAGCCAGAAAAACACTGAGCTTAATGACTTAAGAGCAGCACTCTGCAAACTGTGCCAGCAGTACGCACCAAAAAGCGTAGTGGTACAGTGGGTCCCATCACACTGCAACATCCAAGGCAACGAGGAGGCAGACAGACTGGCAAAAGAAGGTGCAGGACTACCACAAACAGATACTAGTATGACGTACGAAGAGTAAAACGGCTTATCAAAGCCAGATACATGACCAAATGGGAAACCGAACATACTGGTTACACCAAAAACGATGCCTATTACCAGTTGAACCGAAGAGAGCAGGTCGTTGTCTTCAGACTTCGCAATGGCCGAAATAGACTGAGGTACCACCTATTCAACAAATTGAAGATAGGTGGTACCGACGAATGCCCGTGCGGTACCGGTAAAATGACCGCTGAACATCTGCTGCAGAACTGTCCGACATACGAGGATCAGAGAGAGCAGATGTGGCCATCACCAGTGGAACTGCAAGACAAGCTTTATGGCAGTGGCGACAGCCTCAGGATGACCGCCGCTTTTTTCGAAAAAATAATAGTAACTGTCTGACTGCGTACGAAGAAGAAGAAGAAGAAGAAGAAGAAGAACCACTCCTACACGACTCGTTTAATGGCATTGTTTAGTGAGTAGTTATTTTCGCTTTTTATTTTTGCTATTTGCTACCAGTACATTTTACCAAAGAGTATGATATCTTTCTCATTTACGTCTTTTTTCTGAAGTCATGTAATTAGCTATTTATGTTGAACTCTGTCCTGTGGTGTATGAATCACATCAAATTAACATTTTGGGCTTATATATATTATTCAGCCAACATTCTGTTACAAAGTATGGCTTCTCTGGCGCTGGTGACTATTTACTTAAAAACCATACTGGTGTTCAACGACTTCTGTATTTTATTTGTAATTCTTTTGTGTGATGTTTTCAAGAGTATCCTAGTGATGGGACTCATTAACCTTAAATTTCTAAAAGTTCTCTCCTGTAGTAATTTTTACCAGCATCTTAATGATGTGGCTCTTCAGTTATATAAGCTGAACATTGAGATGCAGGAGGTTTCTTTAATAACACAGACTGATACTCATGATACTCGTGTAATCAGTTCGCTTGGTATAGATCCTGTTTTGTAGATAACCTTCCACAGATCGGTAATTTTATTTCCACCAAATTTCTCTACAGCCATTATCACTGATATATGTGTGTGTGTGTCTACACCTACAGCATTCCCTTTGCCCACATCTTTTATTTATTTATCTACTTCTGATCTGAGAATTCTGGGCTGTCATTATCAAATGTTGATAGTTTGTTATTTTTGTTGTCGTCAAACAGTTCACTCATATATTCCGCAGTTCTTTTGTATGTGCCGTTCTCATCAAGCATTTTGTATGCTTTCTTGGATATCTATCTATCTATCTACATATCTATCTATCTATCTATCTATCTATCTATCTATCTATCTATCTATCTATCTATCTATCTATCTATCTATCTATCTATCTATCTATCTATCTATATGTCTATCTATATATCTATCTATCTATATATATATCTATATGTATATATATATCTATCTATATATCTATATGTCTATATATCTAATATATCTATATATCTATCTATCTGACTGTCTGTCTGTCTGTCTGTCCGTCTGGTCTGTCTGTCTGGTCTGTCTGTCCGTCCGTCCGGTCCGTCTGAACGCCAGCTCCCCCGCCTCCCCGTCTGTCTGTCTGGCCTGTCCGTATATCTATCTGGTCTGTCATTCTGTCTGGTCTGTCTGTTTGGTCTGTCTAGTCTGTCTGTCTGGTCTTTATGTCTGGTCTGTCTGTCTATCCATCTGTCTGGTCTGCCTGTATGTCTTTCTGTCTGGTCTGCCTGTCTGGTCTGTCTGTCCGGTCTGTCTGTCTGGTATGTCTGTCTGTATGTCCGTCCGTCCGGTCCGTCTGAAAGCCAGCCCGCCCGCCTGCCCGTCTGGCTGTCCGGCCTGTCCGTCTGTCTGTCTGTATCTCTGTCTGACTGACTGTCCATCCATCCATCCACCGACCATTTATATATATATATATATATATATATATATATATATATATATATATATATATATATGTATATATATATATATATATATATATATATATATATATATATATATATATATATATATATATATATACACGGCTTAACAAAAACGCTCGACTACGACGAGTAAAATTCTTTGCTTGACGAGAGAAAAAAATCCGTTTATAATCGTTACTACAGAACGACTCTCGCACAATTATTAATGATATTACGATTCGAATAGATTTTACATAAGCTAGTTTAGGATATTGAATGTAAATGGAACTCCACTGCGATAATTTAAACTAACTAAAGTTATCGAATAATGGTACTGCCGTGCTAAAACTACCAAGAATGTTAAAGGACACTCACACCATGCGTATGACAGCAGTTCATTCTCGTTTAAGAAGAAATAGACTAATATTGTGTAAATAATACAATATATTTAGGATCGGTACGCATTGTTATGTAGAAATAAAGGGATTTAGTACCTATTTTAAATTTGTTAGCATAAATTCCATGACTGTAGCCTGACCATGCTGACTAGTGAAATGTATGACTTACTAGTGAGCCACCCTAAAATTTGTCAAGCCATGCATGTATGGATATATATATACATATATATATATATATACATATACACCATCTGTCTGTCTATCTATCTATTTATCTATCTATTTATCTATCTATCTATCTATCTATCTATCTATCTATCTATCTATCTATCTATCTATATATCTATCTATCTATCTATCTATCTATCTAGCTGCCTGACTATCTATCTATTTATTTATCTATCTATCTATATATCTATCTATCTATCTATATATATAAATATATATATATATATATATATATATATATATATATATATATATATATATATATATATCTACATCAATATATATGTATGTCTGTCTGTCTGTCTGTCTGTCTCGTTGTCTGTCTGCCTGCCTATATGTCTGTCTGTCTGTCTTTCCAAATATATATCATCAATCTGTATGTCCGTCCATGCGTCTGCCTGTCCTAATGTTTATCAAAATCAGTAGTGTGGTGACCACACAACCTATTTGTCGGATGCTATTGTGCCCGGAGTATCTTCCTCAGCCGGCGCTAACTGCCATCAAACACGACATTTTCTCGTTTACCCTAACCTAGCCTTATTGCCGAGCTAGATGCCACAAATTTGCCAGGCTCTAATCGCAGACCTAATTAATTAATAGCCAAATTGTAATGGCCCTGAACACGACATGCAAGCGTCAGCATACACGTGCTGTCTTACAGACATACAGACAGTGATATCGAGCAATGAGATACACTTTGTCGCAAACTGTCTCACGGAGAAAAAAAAAGTATGTTCTCACTCTGTCTGTCTCTCTCTCTCTCTCTTTCTCTCTCTCTCTCTTTCTGTCACTATGTCATTCTCTCCCGTCTTACTGAACATGCATGGTTTCTACTTTTACGCAAAGATACACACACACATTCGTTGTCCTCTTTGATAAATATACCCACACACGCACATTAATGATGCATATTCTCTCTCACATACCCACACACGCAAATTAATGATGTATATTCTCTCTCACATACCCACACACGCACATTAATGATGTATATTCTCTCACACATTACCACACACGCACATTAATGATGTATATTCTCTCTCACATTCCCACACACGCACATTAATGATGTATATTCTCTCTCACATTCCCACACACACACATTCATGATGTATATTATCTCTCACATTCCCACACACACACATTAATGATGTATATTCTTTCTCACATACCCACTCCCACACATTAATGATGTATATTCTCTATCATATACCCACACACGCACATTAATGATTTATATTCTCTCTCACATACCCACACACGCACATTAATGATGTATATTTTCTCTCACATACCCACACAGACACGCACATTAATGATGTATATTCTCTCTCACATACCCACACCGACACGCACATTAATGATGTATACTCTCTCACATTCCCACACACACACATTAATGATGTATATTCTTTCTCACATACCCACTCCCACACATTAATGATGTATATTCTCTCTCATATACTCACACACGCACATTAATGATGTATATTCTCTCTCACATACCCACACACGCACATTAATGATGTATATTCTCTCTCACATACCCACACACGCGCATTAATGATGTATATTCTCTTTCACATACCCACACCGACACGCACATTATTGATGTATATTCTCTCTCACATACCCACACACGCACATTAATGATGTATATTCTCTCTCACATACCCACACACACACATTATTGATGTATATTCTCTCTCACATACCCACACACACACATTCATGATGTGTATTCTCTCTCACATACCCACACAGACACACACATTCATGATGTGTAGTCTCTCTCACATACCCACACACACACACATTATTGATGTATATTCTCTCTCACATACCCACACACACACATTATTGATGTATATTCTCTCTCACATACCCACACACACACACACACACACACACACACACATTCATGATGTATATTCTCTCTCACATACCCCCATACACACATTCATGATGTGTATTCTCTCTCACATACCCACACAGACACACACATTCATGATGTGTAGTCTCTCTCACATACCCACACAGACACACACATTCATGATGTGTAGTCTCTCTCACATACCCACACACACACACAATATTGATGTATATTCTCTCTCACATACCCACACACACACATTATTGATGTATATTCTCTCTCACATACCCACACACACACACACACACATTCATGATGTGTATTCTCTCTCAAATACCCACACACACACATTCATGATGTATATTCTCTCTCACATACCCACACACACACGGTTTATATGTTCTCTCTCTTTCTCTCTTTGTGTCTTTCTCTCTCTGTCTCTTTCCCTCGTTATATCTCTCTTTATATATGTATATTCTCTCTCACATACCCCCAAACACATGCATGCATGGTTTATATTCTCTCTCTCTTTCTCTCTCTTTCTTTCTCTCTCTCTCGTTCTCTTTCTCTCTCTTTCTCTCTCTCGTTCTTTCTCTTTCTCTTGCTCTCTTTATTAATATCTCTCGGTCTGTTTCTCGCTTATTTTCTCTCTCTCACACACACACACACACACACTTGCATGGCGTGTGATTTTCTCTTCCTGTCACGTGCCTTGTTTTATAGCCTGATATTAAACCATTGCTATTGAAACCGCCACTTGAAATGATAAGGTACATGTTTCCTATAAAGGCATCAGATTCAGTGACGGCCTTATGCTTCAGATGGTACAAATATGCGAATGATCATCAAGCAACCTATATGGAACGAGCTGTAGTTCTGGTATAAGAAACGAAACTTGACAATAGAAGAATGTAGAGAAAGAAATAGTACCTGAAAGGCATTAACGGTTAAAATTGATAGACATTTTAAAATCGTTGTATAATGGACATACAAAAAATACTTTCCTTTAAACGGAAGTTGTCTGGAAGTTACCATGACTACCATTGTTATTCAATATTACAGCAGTTTCTTGCATATGCATATGCAAATAGGGATCTGCATGCAACTAATATTAGTATTAAACGTTAATAACGAATAGTTCTAAGTGTAAAACTCACCAGTTCTTGTCACTACACTTCCCGATAATTATACAGGTCAAAAACATATTGAGAGTGGAGTAGCCATTTGCAGTTTAAAGACAGCTCAAGACGCCGTACTACTTTAATACGCTGGTAAATTCTTGTTATTTCAAGCTACTCGAGCTTCGTTAACTCTTAACTACGTTATTTGATAGCGGATTATAATGGCTCTTCTTACATTCCGAGGCTACTTGAGAACGTGGCCGAAGACCTCCTGGCTGTAGTACAATTCAAGACTTCTCTGTAAACTCACCAATATGGGGATGACTGTTTACCCCAGCTCGGTGTCCAGTTGTCTATGACACAATCTGTTTCTAAAAGAATCAACGAAGACATGAGGTTTGGTCTTAATCATCATGTTTTACCTGGCCCTGATTACTCTCTGTCCTACCTTGATCAGAATGTTTCACCTGGCCCTGATTACTTTTCACTCCTACGTTGATCAGCATGTTTCACCTGCCCTGATTACTCTCTCTCTTATCTTTATTAGAATGTTTCATCTGACCGTGATTACTCTCTCTCTCCTACGTTGATCAGCATGTTTCACCTGGCCCTGATTACTCTCACTCCTACCTTGATGAGCATGTTTCACCTGGCCCTAATTACTCTCACTCCTACCTTGATGAGCATGTTTCAGCTGGCACTGATTACTTTTCAATCCTTACTGCAGATACAGCATGATCAAAGTTCCTGAACGCAAAAAAAAGGTAGAGTATATCATTGTAACTGATCTTGTTATTCAACTAGACCAGCCACGCTGTTTGATCTCTCCATCCAATGGCATGTTTCGTTAGACATCACATTTTAAGACAAAGATAGTCAGTCACACATCAAAATTGTTCAAAGTAACATCATTGTACAAAGCCACAGAATTGTACGAATCCACATCATTGTACAAAGACACAAGATTGTACAAAGACACAAGGTTGTACAAAGACAAAAGATTGTATGAAGCCACAACATTGTACAAAGAAACAATATTATACAAAGACACAATTGTACAAAGACACAAGATTGTACAAAGATGCAAGGTTGTACAAAGACACAATTGTACAAAGACACAAGATTGTACAAAGACACAACATTGTACAAAGACACAAGATTGTAAAAAGACAAAACATTGTACAAAGACACAAGATTGTACAAAGACACGACATTGTACAAAGACACAATTGTACAAAAACACAAGATTGTACAAAGACACAATATTGTACAAAGACACAATTGTACAAAGACACAAGATTGTACAAAGACACAACATTGTACAAAGACACAAGATTGTAAAAAGACAAAACATTGTACAAAGACACAAGATTGTAAAAAAGACACGACATTGTACAAAGACACAATTGTACAAAAACACAAGATTGTACAAAGACACAATATTGTACAAAGACACAAGATTGTACAAAGACACAACATTGTACAAAGACACAAGATTGCACAAAGACACAAGCTCGTATGAAGCCACAACAATGTACAAAGAAAAAAGATTGTACAAAGACACAAGATTGTACAAAGACACAAGATTGTACAAAGACACACGATTGTAAAAAGACAAGATTGTACAATGACACAAGATTGTACAAAGACACAATTGTACAAAGACACACGATTGTACAAAGACACAAGATTGTACAAAGACACAATTGTACAAAGACACAAGATTGTACAAAGACACAATTGTACAAAGACACAAGATTGTACAAAGACACAAGATTGTACAAAGACACAAGATTGTACAAAGACACAAGATTGTACAAAGACACACGCTCATATGAAGCCACAACATTGTACAAAGACACAAAATTGTACAAAGACACAAGATTGTACAAAGACACAAGATTGTACAAAGACACAAGATTGTAAAAAGACACAAGATTGTACAAAGACACAAGATTGTACAAAGACACAATTGTACAAAGACACAAGATTGTACAAAGACACAAGATTGTACAAAGACACAGGATTGTACAAAGACACAAGATTGTACAAAGACACAATTGTACAAAGACACAAGATTGTACAAAGACACAAGATTGTACAAAGACACAATATTGTACAAAGACACAATTGTACAAAGACACAAGATTGTACAAAGACACAACATTGTACAAAGACACAAGATTGTATAAAGACACAAGATTGTACAAAGACACAAGATTGTACAAAGACACAATTGTACAAAGATACAAGATTGTACAAAGACACAACATTGTACAAAGACACAAGATTGTACAAAGACACAAGATTGTACAAAGACACAAGCTCGTATGAAGCCACAACATTGTACGAACCAACAGCTTGTTTGAGAGATCTTTGTGGGCAGAAACCTTCCTCAATACCTTTTCTTTGCTAGCATTAAACTCATACCAATTTACAGTTTGGTCCCCTCAATCGGAACGGAAGTGGAACTCCATACCTTTGCCGTCAACAGCGGGTGCCCTACCGTTTCAATAAGTAGACAGATCTTTGTTTTTTGTGTGTTTTGCCTCCCTTTTCACGGCTTGTGGAGTTAGGGGCATTAGTCACCAAAACTAAATTTATATGTTCTGCTTCTGGGTTTTCCGAGGAATCGTCACATCCTGCACATAGCTATATCTGGTCTCCTCTCTGGATGCCCAGTGATTGATGGGTCCTACTTCATGTATCCGGCTAGACTAATACCTGGGTTAATAATAATAATAATAATAATAATGTTTGCGTAGGCGTCAAATGTCATTTGCGTCGATTGACCACTACCATATCGAACTGCTGAGGCTATGTCCATGCGTAGCGTGTCGATCGAAATCACTTCAGACTCCGCAGGTGTAGCCGTGTACCCCGCAGCCTTGAGATGACGGCCGCGGGGAGTGTGTTAGACCAATGTTTTTGTCAAGCTTCACGTATCTGTTCGTGTCAAACTCCCTGTTTCCACATGTCCTACCGCCGAGGCTTCTGACTGTGTCCACCTGTTGGTCAGCGTGACCCTCGCTGTGCTGAGAATACAAGGTTTGGCGATGTATCGTGTAACCTCATTGGAGGTAGGGGCGGGCAGGAGGAAGTCGGCTTCAGTCCGAGCAGAAATGTCCTTGAGTAGTGATAACCTGGACTGAATTCTGGTGTTCAGTTAGGCGGAACGTTGAACTCCGTCTTGGACTGGTTTCCCTACGGCTTGAGCCCGGAGTGAAATGCACTGACACGCAGCATAACAAACAGGAAAGCACATTAAGTCCACAGAATAAAGTCCATGATACCATCTGCTGAAGGAGTTGGGAAAAATAATCCGGACAGTAACCACCAAACATCGGAAAACATGACACAAACTTCGGAGAGTCGAGAGCGCAGCCACTAAAGCGCGGCCATCTTATTTTTTTTTTTATCCAGGCTAAGACCAGAACGAATGGCCTTTGTTGGAGCAGCGTAGTCTAGTAGTTAGTTGCACGGATCACAAACCGAACGTGCACATGCTGGATTCATGAAATAGCAAGGTTGTACCTCTATGGCTATCCACCCATTAATAATTAGAGCTGAAGTTGGATGCACTAGGCTGAATGCTTAACTGTATTACTGGAAAGAGAATCCTAACAGGGTTGCTATGTCTGAGAGGTACAGACGACTACCTGTCATGAAATGAAAGTGCGAAACGGTGGCTTTTTGAATCCCATAAGTGTCAAGCATCCCCTGGTCTTAACGAAGGTGAGATCAACTACTAGTCATATTGGTAATTGGCAACAAAATCGAAATCGCTTGTACGAAACCTTGGCAGTTGAACATCGATAAGAGAAGACTTTGTTAGCTCTGTACCAAGAAAAATTATAATAAGTTATAGAATTCCTAACTAAAAGGCAATCGACAGTGTCCCCCAGGCCTAGTATTAGTAGGAAGTTAACATTACAAAATACAGAACGTATTAAAAATAGACTTCGGCTACTTGGCATCATGCAATACCTGCCTGTCTGAATTCCCGAATTCCAATTCCAAGTTTCGAGTATTCCAGAGAAAATGTATGATGGTCGGCTGTGGTACTTTTGCTTGATCATAGAGTACTATCCAGTCAATTCGATGAGACTCAAAGATAGCCTGTTCTATCATGCCCTGAAGATTACCTGTTTTTCCATGCCTTAAATATTGCCTGTTTTACCATGTTCAGAAGATTGTCTGTTTCTACCATGCCCCGAAGATTGTCTGTTTCTCCCATGCTCCGAAGATTGTATGTTTATACCATGCCCAGAAGATTGTTTGTTTCTATCATGCCCCGAAGATTGTCTGTTTCTACCATGCCTCGAAGATTGTCTGTTTCTACCATGCCTCAAAGATTGTCTGTTTCTACCATGCCCTCGAAGATTGTCTGTTTCTACCATGCCTCAAAGATTGTTTGTTTCTACCATGCCTCAAAGATTGTCTGTTTCTACCATGCCTCGAAGATTGTCTGTTTCTACCATGCCTCGAAGATTGTCTGTTTCTACCATGCCCTGAAGATTGTCTGTTTCTACCATGCCTCGAAGACTGTCTGTTTCTACCATGCCTCGAAGATTGTCTGTTTCTACCATGCCTCAAAGATGTCTGTTTCTACCATGCCCCAACGATTCTCTATTTCTACCATGCCCCAAAGATTCCCTATTTCTACCATGCCCCAAAGATTCCCTATTTCAACCATGCCTCAAAGATTGTCTGTTTCTACGATGCCCCGTAACTTGCATCGTCTTGATAGTCTTGGTTGTTGATAAAACCCTTAAACTCTGCAAAGACTTGTCATTAATCTTCCATGTCGTTTAACACTGTGAGCTTCATGTACACCCCTCGTTCTTGCATTCTGTGGGGCTCCATGAAGATTACATGGGTCCTATGCTTCTCTTCCAGATTATGAGACTGGATCGGCAAGATTACGTAACATCCATTTCAACTTTCCCTCTGAAGTCATACCGACAATAAAAAAAAATACTTCCCGTTCGCCTGGAGTTGGCATGTTTTTAGATACCATTACTACCATTGTTATTTAATACTACTGCAGTTCCTTGCACATGCAGGTCAAAACAGCGAATATAGTTAAACTAATGTCAGTATAAAATATTGTTGTTGTTGTATAATGCCCACAATGAGTAGATTTCCTCTTTTGAGCACTTTGAAAAGGATGTTAAGTGGCGGTTTGTTATAGCTTTCCTTACATCGCGAGCATGTCGATGAAGATGGACCGGGCTCCTCCAAGCGGCTGTGATATGTTTGGCTGTATCTGCGTCTCACTCACTAATACGGGGATTACGTTGTTCCCTAACCTCGTTAATCGGGCGCCTATGAAAACAACTCGTTTCCAGGGAGGACTACAGGGAAGTGGAGGTGAGGGTTTGGCCAGTATATTTTGCGTGACGCTGACTAACATGTCTGATCACTATGTTTTGTCTGACAAGACGTTAGTCTTCCTCCCCATCAATTTGTTCGAAACATCCTAAAAGCTCTTGCGAGTAACAATGGTCAGCAGAAGTATGACATGTTGTTATTACAACATAAAGAACTGTGCCTAAATTACATGTCAATCAAAATCGTGAATATGAATGGAAGAGAGGTTGGAAGGAGGGCAGGGGGTGGGGAGTCAGCATCAAGTTAATTATGGTTTGTGCAGAACTCTAGCGGTAAATATTTATATATGGATATTCAACTGCATAATTGAGTGTCTTGAAAGAACATTGATTGAAGGTATAGTGTCAGGGAGAGGCAGAGGTAGACGGAGAAGACAATGGCATTAAGATATCCAGGAATGCATGTGTATGACTGGTGAGGTTGAAGTTTTGTCAAGGGAAAGAGTTTCTTTCATACAGGAATGCATGTGTATGACTGTGTTGAGGTTGAAGTTTTGTCAAGGTAAAGAGTTTCTTTCATATAGGAATGCATGTGTATGACTGGTGAGGTTGAAGTTTTGTCAAGGGAAAGAGTTTCTTTCATACAGGCTGTGATTGTCCTTATACGTGACTGTTGCCCGTGTAGTATACACCGACGTTGTTATGTGGAGCTGAGACGAGAATCAGTCAAAAGCAACTCTGATAGCAAGCCTTCAGAGACAACCAAGGGTGCAGTAAAGCCCGTCTAGAGCAAAAGACTTCGCCTTTTGCATTTGTCCTAAAAAGGATGCTGTGACGTTGCCTGATAGTTCACATCCAGGCTGTGATAGCTGTGCCCTTAGATCAGAAAAATCCGATTTCAGCTGGCGTTTTTTTTTTGGTGGTTTTTTTGGTATTGGGTTTGCCTTCCCACTGCGATCCCTATTCTCGTATCCCACATTGATGCAGCCTGTTTCCAGGGCCGTCTCTCGGAGGCTGTTATGATATTCGTCAATGGTTCGCTGACCCTGATTCCAGCTTTGAGTCACTGACTGTTGTCAGCTCATACACCGTGCTGCAACTTTGGCCCTACGTTGAGGACTCCACTCGGAAAACTGAAGACCACGTTATAGCATACGACCAAATGCTTGTTGAAGGTTTAATAATCTTCCTGATTTGATATCTCTAGATATGGTACATCGTAGGAATAAATAATAGTTGCACATTATTACGACGACCAGAGCAAGTTCTTGTGTTTCTATTGTCCTTATCTGGGTGTTGAGAGTTGGAATAGCTTTAGTCTAATAACAAAAGGAGTATGCTTTCTCTTCATATTCATGTCATAAAAAGCTATTTACTCTCCAATTCTTAGTGTAATATTTGATATTACAATTGTACATTAGAACATTAGTAAAGTCTTCTTCACATATGTGTCTGATCTGCAGATTCAAGTTTTTTTTGGTTTTTTGTTAAATCAGTACTAAAGGCCACCTGCGACCCATATTTAAAGTTTGTTGTTACCACGTCTGATTGCCAGATGACAGGCAGGTCTACATATAATAATGTTGATTTTGGAGCTATTCTCAATTAGTGCTTCACTTTTACCATTTTTGGACAACGGTAACTTGTTGAAGTTATTTTACTTAAACGTATATCAAGATACCCTCAAAATATTACAGTGGAATGCGGAGGGAGTCATTAACAAAAAACTTTCCCTAACACACCACCTGCATGAAGGTAAGATTGACGTGGCATGTATCCAGGAAACGCACCTCAACAATAACCATAAATTCTCAATCAGAGGATACCAGACCTTCCGTCTAGATAGAGAAGGCCACAAAGGAGGGGTCCTGATACTGACCAGAAACAGCATACCGAGTAGCGCGGTACCTGTCAATCACACCGGACAAGCAGAAATTGTAGGAGTTGACATAATGGCTCAAGAGACGAAGCTCCGCATTTTCAATCTGTACGGACCACCAAACAGAGACCTATCGCTCTCGAGTATGGAGGTCAGAGACTCCAACTGCATAGTAGTTGGAGATTTCAACAGCCACTCGGAGAGATGGGGATACTCTGACACAGACAGCAGAGGTGACGAAGTGGAAGATTGGGAGATAGATGCAAATCTATCCCTAATCAATAGGCCGGAGGATAGCCCTAGCTTCTATTCAAGAACATGGCATACAACCTCGACTCCAGATTTGGCCTTCTCCACACAGGACATACACTATAAAATAGACCGCCAGGTGCTAAACCAACTGGCAGGTAGCGACCACAGGCCGATCAGGCTAACCATTGACATGGAAGTAGGCCCACAGGAAACAAAACCGCTCCCACGTTGGAATTACAAACGAGCCGACTGGGACAGTTTTGCAATCCTGACAGATGGGCTGTGTGAAACCATCAACACACGAAACACCAAAATGAAGCCCATGGTAGAGAGCCTAAGCAAGGCAATAATGCAAGCCGCCACTGAAACCATCCCAAGAGGAGCTAGGAAAAACTATAAGCCCTACTGGAATGATGAGTTGCAGAAAGTGGAAGATGCAGTAACAAATGCTAGGAACATGGCAGAACGAGAAAAATCCATGGAGGCAAACATCGCCCTCAAAGCCGCCGCGGCTAAGTACAAACACACTCTCAAGCAAACAGCAAGAGAAAGTTGGAAAAATAAAACGGAAAGTTTAAACCTGGACAAAGAAGGGAACAAGCTATGGAAGCTAGTCAGAGCCATGAACGACGAAACCCCGTCAAATAAACAAATTACTATCAAGCAGGGCGAGAACTTGATCACAGGTAAGAAAGCCGCAAACGCCTTTGTCGATCACTATGCCAGAGCAAACCACATCGAGGTCCCTGCAGAAAAGCATACAGACATTAGCGAAGAGCTAAAGGGACACGAAAACATAAATACGGCTCCTGAAGAGCACATGATGGCCAAACTAACAATGCGCGAAATGGAAGAGGCTATGAGAACACTTAAGAAAAGGAAATCTCCCGGAAAAGACGGGATAACAAACGAAATGCTGATGGGGCTGGGCCAAACAGCGAAGAAAAAACTACTATCAGTCCTGAACCAAAGCTGGAAAAGGGGTATTGTACCCCAGGCATGGAAAGATGCAATACTGGTACCAGTACCAAAAACAGGAAAGGACAAAACAGATCCGAATGGATACAGGCCCATAAGCCTACTGAGCTGTGTCGGCAAGCTGATGGAACGGATGATAAACACCAGACTGATGTGGCATCTGGAAGAAAAACGAATACTAATTCCACAGCAAGCCGGCTTTAGACAGCACAGATCCACTGAGGACCAGGTCATCCTCATAGCCCAGGAGATAGAAGATGCATACCAGGCACAGAAACACACAGTAGCTGTTTGGGTGGATCTGGAAAAGGCATTTGACAAAGTCTGGAAGGATGGACTTAGAGTCAAGCTAAGGAGAAGTGATGTTTGTGGGAAGATGTACAAGTGGATCAACCACTACCTCAAACAAAGAACGGCCAGAGTCCAAGTACAAGGGCAGATGAGCAAAAAGGTGACACTCGAGCAGGGAGTACCCCAAGGGGGAGTACTGTCACCCACACTCTTCCTGGTATATATAAACGACATTACAGAGAATATACCAAGAAGAGTCCATAGCTCAATGTTTGCAGACGATCTGGCTATGTGGACCTCTGAAAAGAATCTCACCATAGCAAGAAATCGGATGCAAACGGCCCTAACATCGCTGGAAGAGTGGGCGAACTCATGGCTGGTCAAAATAAACGAGGAGAAAACCACGTGCACAATATTCTCGCTCTCATTAAAACCCCAAAGTACCAAATTAAGCCTAAATGGCAAAATCCTGCAGCCAAACGACAACCCAACCTATCTGGGAGTCACATTTGATCGGCGCATGACATGGAAAAGTCAGATTGAGAGAAACCGAATGAAAGCCAGAGAAAGAATGGCGATCATGAGGAAACTTGCTGGCACAAGCTGGGAGCAGATGAAGGCATACTAAAGAAACTGTACACTGGAAGAGTGAGACCAGTTCTCGAGTATGGCATCGCGGCATGGACAACAGCAGCGAAGGCGAACTTCGATAAAGTTAACAAACTTCAAAACCAAGCCATGAGAATTATAACAGGTGGCATGAAGTCAACGCCAATTGTAGAACTTGAAAAGATTACAAAACTGCAATCCATGACCGACAGAAGAGACTGCAGAGCCCAGCTGCAGTCAGAGAAACTCCGAAGACTGACGGACCATCCAATGTACCAGAGGCTAAACAATTTGGGAACTGGGAAACTAAAGCGGAGAAACTTTGCAGAAATAGCCAAAGCAAAGATGCACGAAGATCCCATAAACGCACTAACAACACCAAAACCCATCACTACTGTACGAAAACCTACTTGGAGGCAGGATATATTTCCAGAGGTGGTAGAAAATATACCAGGTATTGCAAACAAAAACTGCCAGAGTGAAAAAGAAAGGAGAGACACTACCCTAAGCTTCATAACGAAAAGCTACCCAAGCATGGACTGGACCCATGCATACACCGACGGTTCTGTAACAAACACTACACAGAACGGAGGGGCAGGAGCATTCCTGAACCTACCAAATGGCAGAAAAATAACACTGTCATTCGCTACTGGTAAGTACACGAGCAATTTCAGAGCAGAGGCAGAGGCACTGAGGGCGGCAGTGGAAGAAATGGTAACACACAGTGAAAATGAGAGCCATATAGTCCTGCTGACAGATGCTCTCGAAGTAGTCACAGCGCTAAAAAGCCAGAAAAACACTGAGCTTAATGACTTAAGAGCAGCACTCTGCAAACTGTGCCAACAGTCCGCACCAAAAAGAGTAGTGGTACAGTGGGTTCCGTCACACTGCAACATCCAAGGCAACGAGGAGGCAGACAGACTGGCAAAAGAAGGTGCAAGGCTACCACAAATAGATACCAGTATGACGTACGAAGAGTCAAAACGGCTTATCAAAGCCAGGTACATGTCCAAATGGGAAACCGAACATACTGGTTACACCAAAAACGATGCCTATTACCAGTTGAACCGAAGAGAGCAGGTCGTTGTCTTCAGACTTCGCACTGGCCACAACAGACTGAGGTACCACCTCTTCAACAAATTGAAGATAGGGTGTACCGACGAATGCCCGTGCGGTACTGGTAAAATGACCACTGAACATCTGCTGCAGAACTGCCCGACATACGAGGATCAGAGAGAGCAGATGTGGCCATTGCCAGTGGAACTGCAAGACAAGCTCTATGGTAGTGGCGAGAGTCTCAGGATGACCGCCGCTTTTTTCGAGAAAATAATGGTTACTGTCTGACTGTGTACGCAGAAGAAGAAGAAGAAGTATATCAAGATGTGTATTGAAGCTTTCTTTTAAGCCCATACGAATATTCCACACTCCGCATGTTTCAAATAAAACGAATATTCCACACTCCGCATATTCCAAATAAGACGAATATTCCACACTCCGCATGATTCAAATAGGACGAATATTCCCACAATCCAGATGTTTCAAACTCAGACAAACATTGCACGATCCACATGTTTCAAACTTAGACAAACATTCCACAATCCACATGTTTCAAATAAGACGAATATTTCACAATCCGCATGATTTACACTCAGACAAACATTCCACAAAACCCTCATGTTTCACATTCAGACAAACATTCCCCAATCCACATGTTTCACACTCAGACAAACATTCTCCAATCCACATGTTTCACACTCAGACAAACATTCCACAATCCACATGTTTCACACTCAGACAAACATTCTACAATCCACATGTTTCACACTCAGACAGACATTCCACAATCCACATGTTTCACACTCAGACAAACATTCCACAATCCATATGTTTCACACTCAGACAAACATTCTACAATCCACATGTTTCACACTCAGACAGACATTCCACAATCCACATGTTTCACACTCAGACAAACATTCCACAATCCACATGTTTCCCACTCAGACAAACATTCCACAATCCACATGTTTCACACTCAGACAAACATTCCACATATTTCCCACTCAGACAAACATTCCACAATCCACATGTTTCAAGCTGAGACGAATATTTCCCACTCCAATTTGAGTTGTCTTGAATGAATTGCGAGATTTTCAA
Source organism: Ariolimax columbianus (assembly GCA_036924085.1). Lineage (NCBI taxonomy): Eukaryota > Metazoa > Mollusca > Gastropoda > Stylommatophora > Arionidae > Ariolimax > Ariolimax columbianus. The sequence goes on from JAVGWX010000017.1 coordinate 30,695,479, forward strand.
TTTCGTGATCTGGAGAATCGTTTAATGTAAAGGCACGTGGTTCATTATCATGTTGCAGAACGCTCTATTCTACCAAGTTGTAAATCGATATCTGAACTGCAATTACGGAAAATATAACGGCAAGAAAGGCTTCTGTTAACCCTGCCTGCCAATAGCTGACACCTCGTGCAATGACTTTTCTAACACATTATCCCCAATGGCAGTGTGTGTTCAGTTCAATTCAGTTCATCCCGTAACCCATAAGGTCGTTGGGGCACACTTGAAGACACTCCCACAACCCCACGTCATATCTCTCTGTCCGCTACCGCTAGTCGTGTCCCACCGATCGAAGGTTTGACCACTCAGTGATGTTGTCTGCTCATCTCTTCTTTGGGCGTCACCGCTCTCTCTCTCTCTCTCTCTCTCTCTCTCTCTCTCTCTCTCTCTCGCTTTCCTGTCAGTGTGTACCTTTTCATATATTTAATATAACCTAGTTGGTTTCCGGTATAGCGCCTAACAAGCTGTTGGCACTTTTAGTAATACGGTTTATGTTTTTATATCTGCTTCAGCATCTGATGTGGATTCATAATACTATATCTATGGCAAGCCATCAATAGTGAACACTATTAGGATGGTCTCTGCACGGTTTCTGTCATTGTGCTGTGTTTTTCAATTACAGCGAATCAAATATTTTTCCTTCTATTATTTAAAATGGGTGAGCGTGCAGACAATGAAGTAGACATCGTAAAACCGTTCCTTCATTCTACTTTCATTTCTGGAGCGGTTCACAAAGTATTTTTATGTCCTTCCATCACTCAATGACAATATTAAAAATGGATTCGTGTATCGGCATTCACGAACTTGCTCATTACGTGGTGTGCTTGTTATTTTCGAATATTACATTTATTTCTACCCAACGCTCTTCGTGGTGTGTTCACGCGGACTCCAGGTCAGCGGTATTGAATACTGTAGGACACTGTGACCTCGTGATCCATGCTGGCCTAGACGACAGTTGAACTAAAAATGTTTTTATACAGTCGTTTTCATACAGAATACCCTGTTCCGGCTTCTTCGTAAGTTCAGTTTCTGAACTTACCAAGGGGCAGCCGACTTACAAGTACTCAAAGAGTACGGAAGCAAAAGGATCTGGGCAGCATCCGGACAAAAGTAGTGAAACCAACAACCCTGTTCAAGTCCGGCACGCTGATCAGGCAAGAGATGGCCAAAGCCAACTTCAAAAACAGCCCAGATTTATAAAGCGCCATCATAACCTACAGGGGAGATAAACAATCCAATCGTCCACTGGCCACAAGATTACACGACTGGAGACATGGTTGGAACTTGCACAAGATTATCTATTGGTCGAGGAACGGGTATCTAATGACTTATGAAATATGACTATAAGAGTACGATTAGCTGAGTATCTAGAACGTAGCATCTGGTAATAAATTGACCACGCTTGCGACAAGTTCCAGACGAATTCACGACAAGTTCCAGGGTTCTGAAATACAGCAGTTCTGTCATTCAGTTACGTCGAAGTGTATGATGTCAACTAGCCAAAATCAATCCTTTTCTTCTGAAAATATGCCATTTTGGCATGAGTCGTCCAAAGCCTTCCCTGGTTTGTCTTTCAAACTTTCATTTTACTATTAGCAGTGATCTTAGTGGTTATTTCTTTCTTACGACTTACTATGGCTTCGTAATGTGTGATGTTGGAGTTTCCAGCCTCAAGACTTTTCCCTGTTTGATATTTAGCCTTTCAGCGGTATAGGACACGCACTCTAGCGTTGGCGGGACTGGTAACTGTTAAGCTGTATTTGAATGAGGTCTTGCTACTGGGCGTTTTGCACGATCATCTCTTAGATCTAATTGAAGATCTAGTGCACTCAACCTTACAAAATTTGATCCTGCGTGGTGTAAATGTAGCAACAGAGAGAAGAAGTAAGTCCCATTAAGTTGAAAATGTAAAATAAATAAACAGAGAACACTCTATCTCCTTTACCAATCTCTGATATGGTGTACACTTTTATGTTTACTCTAGCTCTTGTCATTGATGGTGTACGCAGGGGAAGATTTACAGATATGTCTTATATGTCGATTGTTCTAAAAGTGGCAGTGTAGTTGTTGTTGGTGTTGAATGCCCACATTAACTAAGTTCACTCTTTTGTGGGCCCTGAAAATGGCGTTAAGTGGTGGGTTGTAGCAGCTTCCTCACACCCTGAGCGTGCTGATGAAGGTGGACCGCGGTCTTCTGGGCGATTGTGTTATACTTAGTTTTATCTGCGTGACGCGTACTACTACGGGGATCACGCCAATCCACATCTAGCCAGCCAGACTGCCTTGAAAACAAATTTTTTTTCAGGAAAGATATAGTGTGGTCTTGGTCATTATATTGTGGCTAACCGGACTAGCGTCTCGGCTCCCCAAACTCAGTGCAGTGAACATTAGGTTTCTGTTGTAACTCTGATGTGCTTTTTTTTGTGGTTTTTTTTAGCGTCTGGTTAGTAAAGTGGTAGAGTCCACTGTTTTCAAGGCAGAGGTACGGGATCCAACTTCACTATCGGCACACTTCTGTCGACCCAGCCGTAGTGGGGGAGAGGGAGAGGGGGGGGGTGGTTCTTTTGGAATGGTTACCTTACCTACGGTTAGGAAAAGAATGGCAGCGTAGAAGGAAACTGGCCACTCGGTCCCCGACGTAAGTTTCTGATATGTGCATTTTTTTTAAATTTAATTATTTCCTGTTTTTATATAACTTTGGTCTTAGTGTGGCGAACCCGTATCTACGGGCTCATATACCCGTATCCTAACAACTCGGGCACAGTGTTGTCGTTGACATTATCATAATCCTGATAGCCGAATATGTTTTAAAGATTGAATGTAAGATAAACAATGTTGATAGAGACGAGAGAGACAGCTTTCACGCATACAGTGAATGTTTATGTTGTAACTGACGCAGTTGGTGCGATAGCACACACGCATTTAACCTTCATTAACACATTCCCATGTCAAAGGGTAAAGGTAGTCCTGCAGCTGCCATGCTCGTCAATCTAGATCTTGTGTTGTCTTTGAGGAATTCTATACTTGAAAGTTTTTGCTCGATGTATAAGAACCTCCACTTAAGTCATTGTATATGTTAAATGGGACACAATAATGAGAAAAAAAATGTTGATTAAAGTAAAGTTTAATCAAAATTTTAAAATGGATATGGTCAGATACCGCACCGAGACAAAAACACAAACAAAACCTGCGTTACTACCAATAGGCCTTCATCAGGGAAGACAAATAACAATAATACTGAACCAGCAAATCAACATATAAGGCAAAATGATCTACTTATATATTAATATATAATATAATATATTATATACTTATATATGTATATGTTAAACCAAATCAATCAATCAATCAATCACATGTGTATCGCTCCCTGTGGGGTGTAGATCTTCAACAAATACACGACACGTCTTCCTGTTCTGTCATCTGTGCCAGATTAAAGCAGGTCTTTATAGTCTCTTTTATTTTTGCCCTAACCTTTATCTGACATGTATAAGCTGGCATGTCTCTATTTGACTTGTACCTGCGGTTTCAGAATAGAGACTGCCTTGTAATACCATCAGCGTGTTTATTTGTATATTACCTGTTTCATCAGTGTATATCCAATCCGCTGCCACAGGTCCTTATAAAGATCTAATAGTCCGTCTTTTAATTCATGAACAAGATCTGAAGCAATTTTCTACTAAACTGCATGCCATATCCAAATGATTTTTCGCATGCAGCCTTAGAATATTTATGACGCTTAAACATTGATATCGTTTAGTCGATAGATGTTAAGACATTTGCACATCGGCTAATTTGTTGGATCTTTTAGGATCATTGCAAAGAAATGACATTGAACTTAAGATTTTAACTTAACTTAACTTAACCTTAAACTTAACGTCTGTATACTGGTTTAGAAGACCCTGCAGAGTCTGTATACAACCAGCTACAAATACATCACCCTGCTCGAAAAGCTATGCGCATCCAATGTATTATTATATTTATTATTATTTTAAAGTACGCAGCTTAATTTCTCGTCGTATTTTGTTCATAAGCATATCTCCTTAATGGATTGATAGATCAATTGATTGTTTGTGTTGACATTCAGCCACCCTTAGACCCCCAAGGTTGTATCAACCGCGCAGCTAATTTTATGTTGCTTAATGCATTTGAAAAAATTGATCTGTATTTGTTGCCATTGTATGTATACCTAATTGTTTTGATAAACATACGCTAATTCATCCAAGTCTGCTAATTAGTATGTCCACAAAAGATTATATTAATCATCCGAATCTGTCGTTTCAAAGAGGTTGATAATTGTTATCCATCTCGCTGCCGGTACTGTTTTTCTTCCCGAAGTACATGTTTAACACACTTCTTCCAGAACTGAATGTCTATTTTTGAAAGGTACTCACGTGTCAGCACTTCAACATCACACATTTTAAATGTCCTGTTCTGTTCAGCAACTTGTCCTTTGACTTTAGCCCACACAAACTCTGTAGGGTTTAGATGCGCATGATATGCAGGTAGTGGCAGAGAAGTCTGACCGTACTCTTTAATAGTTGTCCATCACAAGTGATGAAGACCACTCTCCTTGTTCAGCCGTGTGGACAGTCGTATCTCTGAAAGGGGTGACTTGCGCGGTGATTTGGATTAAAGTGAGGAAGAAACTGCGCCTTTTGTCAACCTCACTCACAGAGCCTAAGCTACCTTTAGCCAGTGGCAAGACATTCATCGAGACGACTGGAGATAGCATAGGATGCAGATTTTGCCTCAGGGTTACCACCGAAGCCTTTCCGTAAACATGTAACCCGCAGGGTAGAAAGGTGGGATGGCATCTAACGCAGTTTGTCGTGCCTTTTCGATAACCACAAGAGGTCGTATGGACAACACTCAGCGTGTGAGTGAGTCTGGCATCTCTTCCCAGCTGTATTCAGCTCATCATAGTAGCATCTAAAATTTCCACACGCCAAATTCGTGAAGGTGAACCGGCAGAACTAACCCGTGAAATACGACACAGGTATAAGCGTAGTTCCATTCAGCCGGCGTCCAGACCAGGATAAACGGATGGAAGAAATCACACAAAAAAGAACGAAATAACAAGTCCCGACGGAAAACAACACCACATTTCCGTGAACACAAGTGTAAGTCGTCGACTAGTGTGAATTCCAGGCAAATCCGTGGTCTGGCGGCATCCATAATGATCCAAAACAGTAGAGAAATGTAGACTCGCAGCCAGTTATGGCGCCATCAATGAGTCCGTCAATATGATACATCTTTGTCTTATTTGTCTTCTTCATTAGCTGCAACAACTCTGGCTTCAAATACATGTCTTCGAAATTCACTTTTTCCTTAGCTAGCCATGTGCTAATTTGAGCTTTTTTTATTTGATGCAGTTGGTACTTTGTCTTCCTCTGAAACTGCATTCTGATAGGTTACATTATCAATTACTAGGCATGACGGTTTATGCAGAAATGGAAGCAGATCATTTCTAATCCAATGCCTAAAAAAAATTGTCGAATCATTTCAGTGTAATAGTCTCTATCGTCAGTACTTTTTGATTGTAAAATAAGTTCAGTGTCATGGGTAAGTCCGTTTTCACTGCTTCCGGCAGACGTTAGTAAAATGCGCCGCCCTTACACGGGGTAAAATGTGTATACCCTTACACTCTCCGGCATGTTCTGGCCCCCATTGTCTTACACTCTCCGGCATGTTCTGGTCCCCATTGTCTTACACTCTCCAGCATGTTCTGGCCCCCATTGTCTTACACTCTCCGTCTTATACGTGCCATCTGGTTAGGTCAGATCGGAAAAACACCATCCTCAGTGCATGCATTCTGGGATTCGGCCAATCATCCTGCTCATGGACGGTTGTCGTGATGAGCTCTTGTCGCCTAAGAGGTCTACCTGCAGAACAACATCATGTCAAAAGCTAGTTTTATGTTAATTATTATATGTCTTCTTGATATTAAGGATAATGTGACTTACTGGTGTCTATTAATATGTTTTGATCAACCTAAGTGTGTTAACCATATTGGCATTAGTTTGCTATAAATATTAGTAATACCACATTTTTTTATGGATGGATATTTGACTTGAGTCCTCTAACTATTGCCACCCATTTGCAGAAAGAGGAACCCATTTCCCTTTGTCTTTGGTTAGAATTCTCATTGTCTATTATTTTCTTGCTTTTTGTAATGTATATCTATTCCGAGAACTTATAAGACGTTGATCTTTGTGATTGTAGTTGCCGGTATGTTTATTTACTTTTCAAACGGCTGCATAAAAACTAATACATTTTATAATTCGAACAGAAGTATTATTAATTAGTTTCTCAAACACTTGTGGTAAGCAAAGCGTGGAGATTAAGTCGTCCGTGCAGAGCTAAATGCGTTGCATCAGCTGTTGTACGCCAGTATCGATACTGGATCGCTTTTATGTCGTCTATCCATCTGCCGCACAGTTTCCTTCGTGCCCTGAAGCTAGGGCGTCTTCAATAAGAAGGATAGTCTGTTCAACAAATTATTAGCAATGACTGCAGCTCACATAGAGTTCTGTTGCGGCAACGTCAATGCAGAAAATTTAAATTAGTTCAATTCACTTCTGAAGACAGGTTTGACTGCAACATTGTTGCTATAGAATGTTCATCGTGCCTATTGCTATAAAAGCCATTCTTAAAAAGTTCTTTGATGTTGACGATTGTTTGTCAACAGTAAATGGTGGAAGTAGCAGTTATTATCTCCCAAAGCGTATTGAAGAAGATAAGTCTCGGATCTCCTGACTATATTGCAAAGATACGTTTTTCCATTAGCCTTTTCATTGTGAGGAGCACATTGTCCTTCCTAACTTCGTTGACCAGGCTGTTGCAATACTGTTTTCCGATACACGGCGTGGACATGATGTACGTTTTTTGTCAGCACGTGTTAACTGACCACGACGCTGCCTTCGTATGCTGATAAATAATATAAAATAACTCCTTCAGTAGAGATTTAGTGCTTATAAAACTTCTTGCTTAGTTTATAGATAACATAAACTTTGCCACGGACTATGCACAGTCTGCAAAATCATATGCGCCCTTAATGCAAGTCTGCATGAAACATTCGGTCTAAACTCGCCACCTAACGTTCGTATTGTGGCGCGTTCAGTTTCACGTTACATGTCCACCTTCGTCATTTATTACTGTAATGAAACCATCTGACGATTTCGCATTGATCCATTCATGCCTGAGTAGACTTGCCTGTTATCACATCTCAAACGCTTGATATAGTTTCTGTAATACATTACTGCGGTATGGATTTTTACACGCGTTGTGACTTTCCAAATCAAAGGCCGTGTTAAAGGTGAAGGTAGTCCCATACTAGACTGCTGTAGCGGCTGAAGTGTTAAGGCAGGGCTTCTCAACTGGTCTTATCTATAGGCCTCTGGTTCCGCGAAAGATCTCTAGTAGATCATCAGTGAATAACATAAAAGGACTTCTGTTGAACTTTACTTGCAGTGCTGGGTGGAGACAAGCCAGTGATGTATGTATATATATTTATTTATTTATTTATAGACACTGAAAGTTGGTTTGATTGTATTTATGTTCCTGCATTACACAAACCATATCACCAATCTGAAAAATATTTGGCAATCATACCTCTTATAACTCGTAGGACGTTACTAGCTACATTATATTTGGATACACCGTGCCTAACTCCTGATTGCATCCTCTTGACAAATCCCGACATTATTTTTTTTAAACATATCAAAGACAGCGTAAAGAAATATGAACTGACCCAGTGACCCAATTCGAACCTTGGTGCACATACCTGTGACTATGTTGATTGGGGAAGAGTTGACAGGCAGGGGTTCTTGGTGTGGTGATTGGTCGAAGCTGGACAGAAAAATTTGGAGAAGAATTAGCTTCCATAATTATCCGGCCAACGCAGGGTGGCTGTGACTATAATATATCCATCCAACTGTTCTATCCAATTATTGTCATAGCTTTGTTATTCACAAATGCCACAACATCTGTACGTGTATGTCAAACATACAAGTAAATATGGTCGATGGTCATAATGTAAAGAATTACTATTAGATTATAGTATAATAGTCTAACCGAGAAATCCAGGACTGAAGATGACCTCATTATTATAAAATGTGATAACAGTGCTGAGAATATGTTTGCCTGTGTTTATGCGCCAAATGTCTATGACAGCTGTGACTCATATGTCATATTCGGTGCGCTGTCCTAGCTCATCACATGCCTTGGTTTCCTGGTTCTGTAAGCTTATCTGTAGCGAAATGCTACATTTCTTCTTCATCTTCTTCGTACGCCTTCAGATGTTAATTTGAATATGTCTAAAGAGAATCTGGGACTTTGGTTTCTCTTCAGAACGTGCCCTCGAAATTTATTGGTGACGTCAAATGTGGTTTCTGTGTTCCTTGTATGTTGGACACTTTGGAAGCAGATGCTCAGGAGTCAGTGTGTCCGTGGCACAGATACATGTATCGATATGCCCTATCCAGATTGTTGAATAGATGGTATCTCAGTATGTTGCTGTTTGTGCGGAGCCTAAATATTACTGATTGTTCACCTTTGTTGAGCTGGTAATATGCATCGTTTACCTTACGACTTGTGTGCTCTGGTTCCCACCTGTTCATGTATCTATACCAGGTAAACCACTGGACCTTTTCGTGGGTTATACTTATATCTTGTTGAACGTAGCATTTCACATTTTCTTGACAGTCTGTCAGCCTCATTAAGGCCAAGAATGTTGCAACTATGAAATCCACAGCATCTCAACTCTTGAACAGATAAAATCGTTGTTACTGTTATTGTTGTTGTTGTTGTGATTACCCCATGGCTGCTGAGAAACTCTAATTTAATTTTATAATATAAATATGCATGCCTTCTTCATTTGTGCCACTGCTCCGTACAATGTTTTGGTAATTGTCGGCAGTGCTTGAAAGAATATTTTCCTAATGTCCCAAGCCCTTGCACTCAATGAGTAGATGACGAACTGTTTCATCAGGATGAGAGCAATTTCTGCACAATGGCAGGTGCTGGGGTTTGATGCGGTTCAAGTGGCTGTTGACTCTGGTCTGTCCTGTTCGGAACTGAAAGATAGGACTTTGATCTCTTCTATGTAGTTTATTTATGTCATCGTTACTGTTTGGCTGTGACATTTCGCTATATTCACGACGACCTGTTGTTCCCGTCCGCCTGTTCATTCAGATCATTTATAGAGTATCACTCTTAGTTCACTTACGTCTGTACTCTTGGGTTTCCTAGCACTGCAACCACTGACAGCACTTCTCTGATAAGTATTACTTCTCTCTCTCTCTATATATATATATGTTTTCATCTGTCATTAGAGTTTCTGCAGCAGCTTTCAAGGTTTCCGCTCCTAATTTGTAGCAGTTACTTGAAAATCGTCGGGTTTGCCACTCATAGTTTTCTTTGTACACTGATTTTCCAAGCACTTCCGATTCCTGTTGCATTAGTTGCTTGTCTATATGTGCACATAGGTCTAGTTGCTGCTTGGGTAGTGTTTGTCTGTCTTTCACTACTCGTATGTCTTGTATGACTCTTTTTGTGTGTTTCTGTTTTGGGTGTTTTTTCTCTCACAATATTGAGGTTTGTTCTGTTAACTCTGGAAAGCGCTGTTTTCTTCAGGCGAGATGTGTAGTGTGCTTCAGTTTTATTTGTGATGTGCTGAAATGCTACATTTGAGACTTGAAATTCAAAAATGGATGTTGTTCTCTTAAATAGGTTGTCGACGATAATTGTCGCAAGATATCATAATAGTCGGGTGCTTTTTCGGTAGAGTACAAAATGTATTATTTAAATGTCGTGAATTTCTTGGACTCGTGGTACTAGCCCTCAACTGGTCATCAGGTAGAGTGGCCAAAGTCTATTCCTCACTGCTTTACCTTTTCTGACATTAAGTCAGGTACCCATTTCCGCTGGGATGATTAAAACGTTTCGATATCAGGAAACAAACCCGATACCCTTCCCGTGAGAAGCCAGAAGCCTCCTGCTAATCTCTCAGCTGTCAGCCTTCGCTCATAGAACTACGTTTAGGAGATCTAAGAACTGCACGTGGATGCATTTAGAAAAGAAAGTTCCTTTTAATTTCATTTCGTATTCTTGATACAAAGCCAACAAATTCAAGGATTTAAATGTCACGCGCACAGAGTGAAATCGTGTTAACACATCACGAAAGTCTCTTAAGAAATCAGGTAAACATAGAGAATAACACCTAATCCAATCTCAAAATTCACTAAAAAACATTTGAAATTGTTTGAAAAACGTCATTTTTGTGGTTGTACAAAACGAGTACATCAAACGATGTTGAAGCGGATTGGCGCGCACGAGAGGACAGAGCAAGAGAGTGTACAACCAGCGATCTACAGAGACTTTCAGCATACATGCCCTGCACTATTTGCCTAGAGAGACTGAGCACTTATAAGTAATCCCAGAGTACAGTGATGTCGATTCTTAGAAACAGAAATAGAAACAGTATGGACTACTGATAATCAGCGGTGATTGAGAACAAAACAATACAGTTTGAGGAATGAACACGAATCTAAACACAAGAGAAAAAAGAACACACTAGCAATCAGCAGCACTCTTTCTTTGCTTTGTTTAATTACATTTTTTTAGTTTTCCACCAATATTATTCGTTTAGCTGTTGTTGTTGATCGAAGCTACCCGATTTCAGTTCACCTTAAGGATATTTCGCTGGTATCACGGGACATTCCGAGGCTTAATTGAGGCTAGTCCGCTCTCCACTATCAGAAATACAGAGCCGTGTTGGCCTGATTTCTGTGACACAGTATTACCAGGAGCAAGAACCGGGACGCAAGGTGGGGGATCTTCATTAGTATGTTTCACTTGACTCTGATTGCCGGTTGCTTCCATTCGTTTAACTCTGTTAGATGTGGGTGTTTTCCATGCGCTGATTTCATTTATCCGGTGCTTGACGAGAACTTGAATAGGTCGGCACCTCTGTTCTCGTCTGTAGAAGTGCTTTTAAATATTTGGTCTTTACAACCTCTTCTTTAGTATCAGTTTCTATACAAGTTTCACGATAAATAGATAATGTTAGACATAAATAATGCTGGACATAAATATATATATATATTGGAATGCGACTGTTACTGATAAAATGTAAAATGGTATCACTATTGCTTGTAATTCGACTATATTAGCAATATATGTTTCACTAGTACCCCACATATGCCATATAATAACGGAGGATGGGAGACGCGGAATGGAAAGCAAGATGAGAATATGGATAGGCTAATTAAGTTTTCATCTGCATTAGTCACATATCAACACCGACGCAAGTCACTTACAAAAACAAAAATGAGGGTGGTCAGGTGTTAGGTACACTTTACTGTCTGACGGAGAAACATGGACAAAAAAATAAACATTTGGAAAAGAAAACTAATGGCTTTGAAATGTGAATAAATAAAAGAATGGGAAGCACTTTCTGAAACAGAAATAAAAATAAACTAGTAAGTTTTGAGAAATTAGGAGTGGAAAGAGGATTAATTAACGAAATCATAGTCCGACAATTAAGATATGCTGGTCACAAAAAAAACACCTTGCCGAAACCAAAACTAGAAGGAATGGTGGAGGACAAAATGCAAGAGATAAACAGCACCAGAGATAGAAGGTTATCATTAAAAGATGGATAGATTGCATCATCAGCGCAAGAGACAGAGAACGTTGGAGATCCATTGCAGCGACCTTCAATGTAGACATTGCTCCTGAACTGAACGGCACACATATCACCATCTTCCAATAGAAGCTACAAGAACAGCTCAGGGTATGGGGTTTGGCTGAATGTGAAGTGGTTAACGAGTTTGACAGATTTGAGAAGCACTGATCTTATACATTTAAGTTACATAACATTTTACCATCGTGGCAAATACAGTCATGTCGAGTTTGGCGTATTAGCCGAAGGCTATTCCCGCTTTCATCAAAAGTGTTTGTGGAAACTACATCAGCTAGGGATAAAACCGTATTCATAGCCCACATTTTAAGTCGGTAATGTGGTTGCACATATGCTGTCAATTTGTAAAGACTCCACAAATTTCTTCCGTCAATAGTGGTATAATGCTGTGCGTTATTTAATCCTGTATCGATTCAAACAATCGCAGGAATCAATATGTATCGTTCGATTAACTGGTGAAGGACCGTTGCTCGAAGTTGCAACATGCGTGTTGGTGTTAGAATATGTGAAGTTAACAGAATTTGACAGGTTATTGCGGTGCTGATGTCATTGTGATTAAACAGTTATTATTTCCTTATTCGTATTATTTTTAACTTCTTTATTTGTGTTTAATCGTTTATAAATGTGTGTTACTTACTATTTATAATATTATTTATTAATCTGCTAAACCGGAAATGGTCCTTTAATTTGGTGATTGTGCGGCCTAGGTGTTGTGAGCTTGATATAATAATCCGAGCGAACCGGGTTCAGATCACGCTATGCGCGGTTTAACACCTCGTTTATGTATTGAATGACTGTTTCTTCCAATTGATCCAGCTGTAAATGAGTACCTGACTAAGTAAACGGAAAAACTCACAGCAGCTGTGAGAGCTGAACTCTGTTTCGGGCTGTGGTCGAACGTTTCAACAATGATAGGAACTAAACATACATGGGTTTTCCCAGATACATAGAAGCCGGTTCTTAGAGACATTTTCCAATTATTTAAAATTTACGTTCCGTGATTTATTATTTTAAAATGTAAAAATTGTTTGTATTTATAATCCGTTTAATCTATTATTTATAATTTATTTAATATTTTTATTTATAATTTGATTAATATTTATATTTCTAATTTGTTCACATTTTTTTATTTATAAATTGTTTAATTGAATATTTTAATTTTTTTTAATGTATTATTTATATTTTGTTAAATTAAATATTTATAATTTGTTGAATTTAAATATTTTATTATTTGTAATTCATTTACCTTTTCAAAAGGAGAGCGTGGCTGAACGGTTAGAATAAACAGTTCAGCACTGGCAGTGGGAAGTTTCAACAACAGTAGTTTTGCGTGATAAAATGGTTATCTACAAAGAGATTGTGGGTGTTTTATTACCCATGCCAGATTTGTATTGTGTGCAGGTTGGCTGTGGACAGCCGTAGGATATGCGGTATAAAAAACTGGAGGTAAATAGAATTATAAATTGGTATGGTCAGTTCCCGCATTGAGACGAAAGCTCAAATGAAATCTACGTTACAATCAAAGGGTCTTCATCAAGGACGTCGAAAAACAACAATAATCAACTAACGAATCATAAAAGAAGGGACGAACACATAAATGGGAGATGTCAATATATAAGGACAAAAAAATAGTACTTAACTGCGAAAACGTCAAGCCGCTCCTCAAAAGACCAACGCAGAATACCAAAATGACAGTCAAAGGCTGGAGGAAGTGGCCAGGAGAGCGTAAGATGTGGGAAAAGGGCGGATACGCCTGTGGCGGCCAGGTACAGAAAGACTAAAAGGTGATATAGGTAGAGACCAATTAGAAAATTGGTAGACAGATAAATGGATGCCGGTATGAGATTAGGATTCTAGAAAAGGTATGGCAGATCTATACAGAAGTCATGCCGAAAGGACATCAAGTCTTAATGTGGATCCACGTGTATAAGGGCTGTGTGGCTGCATAGGGAGCAGACGCAAGCTTTTACTGTCTAGATTGCTGTCGTAACGTGACCAAACGGGTGGGCTTCTAAGGTAGTGAAAATCCATGCATGTTCCTTGGAATAGTTGCCGTACCAAGTTGACTGTCTTTTTCTACCAAACAACAACAGCACATGAATGGCAGCACACGAGGAAGGGACGAGAAGAGGATTGAGAGAAAGAGAAGGGCTTGAGTGAGAAAATGGTTCCAAAAAAAGCAGAAAGATTTGTCGTAAGATATATCCGCATTGACTGCTGTAACTGCCGTAATGACAATCAACATGCACATGTCCTCTATAATACTGATTTACGAATTTGACATCCTCATGGTCCAGGACATTAATTTCAAGGAGAATGTCACCGTGTCGTATCCAGACTACGGATACCACAACAGTCCCTGTGGGCCCAGAAAAAGACCTGGCGAAGCAAATGGAGTACGAACTATCTTACAAATGGATTGAGACTACCACCTGTAATACTCTGGATGTGGTGCTACAGAGATGACTCATGAACTCAACTGGATATATGTCCCTATTTTCAAAGAGAGCTTGAAGGAATAACTCAAGCTATAGGCAGATAAATAATGAAGAGTTGAGATTGTATAACTTGCACGCTCAGTGAGTACTTCTTGTAGAAGCGAAGTGGTACTTTCTAATGAAACTGTTGGAACTGCTAGTGACTACCGTTTTAGATTCAAGAATTGAGGAAACTTCACTGAAAACAGGCAAGAGGTGATTGTGAGTCAGACACTACTTAGCACACACTTTGCCATCTTGAATGAAAGCCGCTCTTCAGAATTGGCGTCCCGACCTGAGGATAATAATGGCCTCATCGATCTAGCACTTTTCTCGAGAGCTGTCGTTCCTTCTACACAATGGAGCGTATTGGAAGCGTACGGTATTGACCATATCCAATACGCTGTTCTCATTGTGACGGGAAATACCAGGCGACGCAGGAAATCGAAACGGACTTTCAATTAGCCGGTATGAGTGAGTAGGTGTCTAGGATAACTCCGTGCAGGTACTGTGTTGGTCTGTCAGATAAAATGTTTACTAGACCCTTCTCCTTCCAGCCTCACTGATGGAATACAACAGTAGAAAATAGATGGATAGCAAAGTTGGGGGCAACAATAAAGTGGAAGAAATCCTTTAAGAGACGTCCTGGGAGTGATTGACATGTTAAAGAGACGAGCTAGAAACAACAATTAGTGATCGATTGCTTCATGCTCTTAGCCAGGGAGTTACTTACTGACTTAGTTGCTCCTCTTCTACCGTGAGGTGTAGAGGTTTTCCAGAGAGCGTCACACTGCTCTACCCACCGTCTTTTTCCTGGCCTCTCTCCAATTCAGCCCTGATCACTTAGAGACTTTCGTATGTTGTCTTCCCAACGTACTTTGGGACGTCCTGTGGATCTGCGTCCTTGACTTTATATCTCCCATGACCGCTTTGGTATCCGATCTTTTTCCATTCTACAGACATGGCCAAACCTCTGTAGTTGGGACTGTTCCACTCGTGTTTGCAGGGGTTGAAGTTCGAGATTGCTACGTATTGCAGCCAGGGAGTTAAAGACAAATAACCGGGGAAAGTTCATTATTTTGGTAGGCATTGATAAAATCCTATTAACGTTCTTCCTTATGCATCGAAAGATACAAGGAGGAAATACGAGCCAGTCTGTCCTCAATGTGATTGATTCGACACGATCAACCCTGAAAACGTATGAAGAGAAAGGAAACAGGCTTCTTAAGCGATATGTTGCTCAGTCAAAGGTTATAGAGTCAGACGTCACGATCGTCTGGCCATTATTGTTGGCACGGTCATCAGGTATGAGTCTTTTATTGACCTCATTACTGGTATCGAAGGGACACAGCCTCTTCGTAACAGCAGGAACACTGGCACTAATACTATTGCCACTTGAACCAGCTAGATAAATCATGCATTAACAGTTTGGTGCAGAATTCTGACAACAAAAAGTCGTATATTGAATGCAGCAGTGACTGAGGATTGATTCCACTGCTATCCTCGTCCACTTTCATACATTGGCCAATGGCGCACCCCACTCCCACACACGCCCCCCCCCCCCCCCCCTTCCTGCCTATGTTAAGAAGCTGTTAATAGAAGGTTTCCTGTTCCTGCATATTTTTCAATGACGTTTATTAAAGTTTTCTGTTCCAGCATATTTGCCAATAACGTTTATACATGTTTACTGTTCAATCGCCTTTTTTATCAATACGTATCTTCAAGTTTTCCGTTCAATCACATGTGCCAATGGCGTTTATGAAGGAATACCGTGCCAGCAGACTTGTTAATGACGATTATTTAGATTTATTGTTTAATTACATTTGTCAATGACGTTTATGAAGGTTTTCTATTCAATCACATATGTCAATGACGTTTATGAAGGCTTTCAATTCAATCACATTTGTCAATGACGTTTATGGAGGTTTTCTATTCAATCACATTTGTCAATGACGTTTATGAAGGTTTTCTATTCAATCACATTTGTTAATGACGTTTATGAAGGTTTTCTATTCAATCACATTTGTCAATGACGTTTATGAAGGTTTTCTATTCAAACAAAAAACAATCGCTGTGACCCCTGGTCTGGAGGATGCTTATGGCCGTACGGCTATTAGACCATGGAGTACTGTTTAAGGAATGTGGAATGAATCTATGTCTGCTGAGCTGGACATCAGCTGACCTCCTCGCAAGAACAATTGCACTCCGCAAAGGATCATGATCATCCACATCTTGACGCACCTGTCCCGGGCTAGTACAACCATCCCCTCCCCCCGCCCTATCTCCCTCATATGTACTACTCAACGTCTACACAATAAAAGTGGCCCATGTTCAACCCAATATATTATCAGATGATGTCCTTAAATGCAGGACTGGCTCAGATTGGTATGAGTTTGTCAAGGACATACAAAGAAACTAGACAAGAAATTTCATGCTGCAGTGGTCAGCGACTCACAGCTGACTGCTAGCGTCATGGCTAGAGAACGAAAGCTGCTTAGACCCTTCTACACCTCCACGCGGTGATCCTGGATAACAGGCTGCAGCAGGGCAGACTGGCTAAAGAGAAGAGATCGAAGACGGAATGCTAATCCGGTACTCAAAAAATGCTTGCTGAAGTCGGATGTGTTGGACAAAAAGGTGAAAATATCGCAGTCAAGCTGTAAACTACGACACAACGCATTCCATTCTCTGGAATACTTTCTGCTACTTAAGCTCTTTCAGTGTTTGGTAGTGGGAGATTGAGAATGAACGAAGCCAAGCCAAGCCAATCTCGAAACCGCCGGTGTGACGTCGTTCATTTTGAACAACTTATTTGTAGCATGAGTGTGTACAACAAGCGAGCTACTTATACCATCCGTATCCACAATCATCGTCATTAACTGGAAGGTATGTTGCTCCTATGCGTCTTTCTGGAGGGAAATTCTATTGATTTTCAATGAGGTTGCAGTTCGAAACAAATGTTCTTCTGTTTTCATTTGTGACATGCATAAAATACTACCCTGACTATATCATTTTCATCCTGTGTACTTCTCAAATAGAGCAGCTTGAAAATTGCTGTCTAAGGCCCCACTGATAGGACGGGCTTAAATGAAGGTGTTGTGGTATGGCATCAAATACAGAGCCTGGAATCAAGACGCTGAGCAGCGCCTAAACTGCAGCGGTCAGCTACCCATAGCTGACTGCTAGCGTCAGGGTCAGCGAACCAGAGCTGCCAAGACCCTTCTACACCTCCACTTGGTGATCCTGGATAACAAGCTGCAACAAAGCATACTGGCTAAGTAGAAGGGATAGAAGAGGGCAATACGGTACTCAGAAATGCTTGCTGAAGTCTAATATGTTAAACCGAAAGGTGCAAATATCGCATCAAACTGTAAACCACAACTCAACGCATTCGATTTTCTGGACTACATTCCGCTACTTGCAAAGCTTTTTTCAAGTCTTGGTAGCGGGAGATTGAGAACGAACAAAGAAGAAGAAGAAGAAGAAATACAGAGCCTAAAGAAGATAACAGCAAATAAGTTGGCAGTGTTAAGCGCGACTTCTGCATAGGACATGCTAGTTACTAACTTTTATACAAGAGCAGCAATTGCCTGCAAGCTGCCTTAATTCTTCGACCTTAACATCTCTACACGTGCGTCAGCCGTGGAAACATATGATATATTGACCAGTTATGTGTGTGTGTATTTGTGTGTATATGTAAGTATATATACACCAGCGCACACATAACTTTGTACATTATCATTTACAATTGTCTATTAATTAGCTATGTCTTGCAGAGAATCTGCCCGTCGATTTTCCTGTACAATATGAAAGAAAGAATAGCAGTTTAACAATTAAAGGATCTAACTTTCTCATACCCCACGCTTGTCTCCCATCCCCCGACCATCAACCTCCCCCACCCCCTTTCTGTTTCAACACATGCTTCCATAATAATGTCTTTCATTGAAAGTGCAGTCAAAACTTGTAATTTCTACGATCCATGGATAACGGCCCAAAGTAAGAAGCTATGTTTATATTGTGAGTTTTAAAGAATCCTTGGATCGCTCATTTTCAACGGTACAGTAAGTGACGTCTCACATGCTGCGAGATTACGCATTACTAAATGATGTATGTACTACGCAATGTTGATAATTCGTTAAAGTTAATTTTGAGAGTAATCCACAATAATTGATAACATATTTGGCACTGCTCCGTCGCAAATGATAGCCAATTAAAAAATAATTAAATGTCTACCTAATACTCTCCCTCTCCCCTGTCCTGCCCTAGGTCTAGTAAGTAAATTCACAAACATAACCTACTACGCTTAACCTTAGGCTACCTGGCAGCAGCCAAGTATTCCAAAAACATTTGGAACAGCTTTTCTGAAACATATTCGAGAACTGAATGTTTTGTCCTTCGTAACAATTATAATATACATGGCGAGGTTGAGCAAACAATGACCTTTCCATATTTTATTTAATCCGGCCGAAAATTTACCGACTATAATGCCATTTGAAGACAATGCTGAGAAAATATTTACTTGTATTTTGCCTATAACGGTTGATGTTCATTTAAAATGTTGATCCTCGATTGCAGCACATACATCAACTCGTGTACGCCCCTTTCTCGCTGACATGCCAGTTGTATGATGTTCTGGCTTATCTCATGACTGCTTTTTTCCGGTCTATTAGCTCATCTATGTTGATATTTAGCTTCCGTTAGACATTCTCGTGCAACACGTCCACAATCCCACATTACACGGGTCGCTATATGGAATGTTTGGTAGCCCCAAATTAGAGCAAATTCACTCAGGTATCTAGCGAGTGAGTAGTATAACATTCTCTGGCATACTGAGCAGACGCTGGAAGATGATGCATTCGGACATTTCTCTCATGTAATATATGAATTAAACTATGGGCCATCCTAGACGACTACGGAGTACAGGGTCAGCTATTTAAGAATATTAGAGCACTATATCAAAGGTGCCAAAGTGTGGTAAGAACAATAGATGCCTGACCGAAACCCTGGAGATAACAACCATGATCAAACAAGGGTGTGTGTTGTTACAACTACTCTTCAACACATATATGGACAGAATAACAATGGAAGATAAATTAGAGCGTC
This sequence comes from Ariolimax columbianus, assembly GCA_036924085.1. NCBI lineage: Eukaryota > Metazoa > Mollusca > Gastropoda > Stylommatophora > Arionidae > Ariolimax > Ariolimax columbianus. The sequence goes on from JAVGWX010000017.1 coordinate 30,714,799, forward strand.
TATCGAGAAATGAAGAGTAATAAAGTACAGAAGCTGATCACTTAAATGAGCTCCTTTTTCAGATGACCAATGCCTACTAAACGAGAGTGTAGTTGATCTACAGCAGCAGCTGACTGGGCTCAACTCTTTATGTGAAAGACACATTAGGAAAATTAACAAAACAGAAACTCTGCAGGTAAGCAGATCACCTGAAACCATGAATAATATAGTAAACGGACCCAAGATTGAATAAGTGGAGGAATTCAAGTACGTGTTTCCACACAGGACGGAGATTTAAACATAGTCATCGAGATCAGGTGCCAAAGAGCAAATGCAATTGCGTTCCAGCTATCACTAATATTGGAACACTCTAACATAAATATGTCCACAAAAAGAGTGCTGATCAACAGTATATACATACCAATTCTATGTTGTCATTTCCAAACGGGAACTTAATGCATTAAGAGCAACTATGCCAGCAGTCCGCACCAAAAAGAGTAGTGGTACAGTGGGTTCCATCCCACTGTAACATACAAGGCAACGAGGAGGCAGATAGACTGGCAAAATAAGGTGCAAGACTACCACAACCAGCTTCTAGTGTGACCTACGAAGAGTGCAAAAGGCTTATTAGGGCCAGATACATGGCCAAAAGGGAAACAGAACATACTGGCTACACAAACAATGATGCCTATTACCAGTTGAGCAGAAAAGAGCAGGTCGTGGTCTTCAGACTCCGCACAGGCCACAACAGACTGAGGTACCATCTATTCAATAAACTGAAGATAGGTGGCACTGACGGATGCACTTATGATACCGGGGAAAATGACCGCTGAGCATCTGCTGTAAAACTGCCCGATATACGAGGACCAGAGAAAGCACATGTGGCCATCACCAGTGGCAACACTAGACAAGCTCTGTGGAAGTGTCGACAGCCTCAGGAAGACCGCTGCGTTTTTTTCGAAAAAATAAATGTTGACCTCTGACAGCGTGCAAAGAAGAAGAAGAAGAAGAAGAAGAAGAAGAAGAAAAAGACGAAGAAGAAGAAGAAGAAGAAGAAGAAGAAGAAGAAGAAGAAACACCTTAACAGAAACATGTCCACAAAAAGAGTACTGATCAACAGTATATGCATACCAATTCTATGTTGTCATTTCCAAATGGGGACTTTAACAAAATCTAAGGAGAGAAAGAACACATGTGAGATCAGATGCCTCCAGACAACCATCAAAGTAACTTGGAGAAACAGAATGCGCAATGAGGAGGTGCCAAATATCGTTGAAGCAAGCCCTACAATGATAAGGATAGAATCTAGTGGTTCGAAAACCTAATAAGAATGCAACATTATCAACTAGCAATGTGTGCATATAATGCACGGCGATAGGATTTTCTCAACCGTGGCTGACCGAGAACTAGTTGTATATGAAATGTTGAGGGTATTCTAAATCGTCATGGGAATATGACCACTACAGCCACGCGTTTGGCCCTGGACAGAAAACTACAGCTTCCCACATCGCTCTACGTCACCAGTCCATACGACAGGACAAGATTCCACGCCAGGAATAAGCCATCACATCAACAGTTTTGTGTGGTAGTTGTTGTTATCGTTGTGGTTGTGTAATGCCCACAATGAGTGTGTTTACTCTTTTGAGCGCCTCCAAAACAGCATTAAGGTGTGTGTTGTAGTAGCTGTCCTCACATGCTGATGAAGGCGGGCCTTGGTCCTCCAGGTGGTTGTGATATGCTTAACTTCATCTGCATGGCGCTTACTATTACGAAGATCACGTCGACAGACATCTCATTATCCTGACTGCTTTGAGGAGATCTTATTTACAAGAAACTATATGGAAGAGATATAGTGGTCTCGGTCAGTATATTGTGCCTTTCCTTGACGCGACGTCCTAGTCATTATATTGTGACCTACCCTGACCCGACGTCCTGGTCATTATATTGTGCCTTACCCTGACGCGACGTCCTGTTCATTACGTTGTGCCTTACAGGACGAGAGTCGCAGTTCCACTAACTGCGGTAGTAATCGGCGTGTACCTTGATACTATATTGAACTAAAAAATGAAATTCAGTGTGGCTTAGTGAAGTAACACAACATAAACCGTTACTGATTTACTGAACATTGAGTTTCTTAACATCAACGGATTGACGGATATTTATATTTTTTCTGTCAACAAACTGTAATGTCTAGATGAGAAAACTGCTGAAAATGGTCCGATTATTAACCAAATGTCATAATAATTGAATCATTTTCTGACGAGTATTAAAACATAGATCTTGGGAAGCAAGATGGAGACGGAGATGTGGTTTAACAGAAGAGTGCTGCGGATCCCATGGACTGCAAAGAAGACTAATGATGCAGGGCTCTAAGAGGAACAAACAAAAAGACAACTCATTTGCAAAGTCCAGAACAAGGCAGTCAGCTTTTATCGAACATGTTAAGAGAAGAGACGTCTTGGAGCACTTTGTGACAGCGGGAAAGATAGCAGAAAATAGAGACAGAGGAAGACAGAAAAAGAACATATTGGACAGCCTGAGAGAATGGCACGTGCGACAATCAACAGAGTTAGTTGTTGAATGCCCACAATGAGAAGGGTTACTTTTGTGCCCCCTGAAAAAGGCGTTTAGTGGCGGGTCGTTGTAGCTTTCCTCACATTCTGAGCGTGCTGATGAAAATTGACCGGGGTTCTCAATCGGTTATCCTATGTGTGGCTTCATCTGTGTTTCGCTCACTACTACGGGAATCACGTCGATCCGTCACCTCGTTAGCCACACTGCCGTGAAAACAGCCAGTTTCCTGGGAGGACTTGGGGAAGTCAAGGTGAGTGTCTTGGCCAATATAGTTTGCCTGACCCTCACTAACATGTCGAATTAGTATGTTTTGCCTGACCAGACGTTAGACTTCCTCCCCGAAAGAGCTGATAAACGATACACGTGAAAGAAGCGGATGTACATCCATCCTCGCAACGTCAACCGGTAAGTCACATGACGATGATTAATCAAATAAATGAAGGTCATGGATTTCTCGTCCACACTATATATATAGGCCAGGTAGTATAATCAGAATGTTGTAGATATAATTATCTAACAATAGTCACCTGCGTACTATCGATTTATTTCCATTGAATTCTTTGCACAACGTAACACTTTCTTGGGAATGTTGAATTACAAAGAAACTGAAAATAATAATTCAAAACAGCATGGTTTGTTGATTGTCACTGATGTATTGGATTGCTCGGTTACTTTCTATTTGCTGTAAAACCTGCTTGAATTTTATTAAATGGCAGTTTCATGGAGAAAGACCTTTCGTGATGCTCTACAAGACACATGTTGAGAATCCATGGCCTAGATGAGTTCCACTGTTAAAGAATACCTCTCAAAATCCGTTAAACCATTTGCCGATTTGTAAGGAGGATTTCCGGAACAGTTACGCCTGATTGCGTCTTTATTATCAGCAACAAACTTCCTCCACTTCGCTCAGTCTGCCATTCATTGCACACATTTCTGATTCTCCATTGTCATTTCGGATTTATTGTTTCTTTTAAAAAATCTTTTAGTTGGGACTTTTTTCTCAATCCTTCTTTGAACATTGTCATCGCGGTTCTAAAGATATTATCTGAGTGCCCTCTGACGGTCATCAATAGTTGTACATCACAAGTGATGAAGACCACTCTCTTTGTTCAGCCGTGTGGACAGTCGTATCTCTTGCTGTGTCCGCTGAAATGGGTGACTTGCGCGGAGATTTAGATTATAGTGAGGAAGAAACTGCGCCTTTTGTCAACCTCACTCACAGAGCCTAAGCTACCTTTTGCCAGTGGCAAAACATTCATCGAGACGACTAGAGATAGCATAGGATGCAGATTTTGTCTCAGGGTTACCACCGAAGCCTTTCCGTAAACATGTAACCCGCAGGGTAGAAAGGTGGGAAGGCATCTAACGCAGTTCCATACGAGACGGTCATCAATCGCAGTAATATTATATTGTTACAAACAGGAAGGAGTTTCAGCAAATCTGATGCAGCGCATGCGCAATGTAACAGCAATTGTTTTTTAGACAAGAATGTATTTGAACTCGTACGAAATATATGCTGTATGTGTTTTGTATATGGTGTTCACAATTTGTATATAGGGAATATGTCCTGTATGGGGTGCATAAATTCTGTGTGTCATGTGTATGTTATGTATGTACTGTTTACAATTTGTCTGTGGTGTATCTATTATTTATGTGGTGTATGTCTTTTGCCTGTCTGGTATATGTTTTGTGTGTGGTGTATATCTTTTGTATATATTTTGTGTGTGGTGTTTATGTTTTGTATGTGGTGTATAGGTTCTGTATGTGGTGTATATGTTTTTTATGTATTGTGTATGTTATGTATATAATATAAATGTTTTGTAAGTAATGTATATGGTATGTATATGTTCTCTGTATGTTTTGTATATGGTGTAAATATTATGTAAATAGTGTATACAGTGTAAATAGTGTATATATATATATTCTGTATGTGGTATATGTGTTGTATGTTTTGTAAATGTTTTGTCTATATTTTGTATATGTTGTATGTTTGATTATGAAATGTATACGTTTTGTATATGATGTATATTTTGTATATGGTGTATATTTTGTACACGTTTTTTATATAATGTATATGTTTTCTATATGGTGTATGGCTTGTATTTGATGTTTATGTTTTCCAAGTCCTGAAAATATACCTACATTAGCAATTGTTGTCTTTGTGCTGTTAGACTAGCTTATACTGAAGTTTAGGTGTTTTTTTTTAAACTTATCTTAGTTTACACACAAAGGCAACCTGTCACATACATCGGAACGACGATCAATTAGTTATGTTTGGCAAACGGAACTTAGGTTGAATCCTCATAGATATTCTCAATGGGCAGATGATGAATGGCAAAAGAACAATCGATCCACTAAAGGAGAGGTTCAAAGACTGTGGAATCGGGACAGGAAGGCACATGCCATAGGGCTGGCATCATGGGAAGACAAAGTTGCAGACCGATCCGGGTGGAGATGTACCAACAAGAGCCATGTCAGATTGGGCGTAGAGAAGCTCTTGCTAAAGGGAGAAGTAAGGACACAACTGCATAGCGAAAAATAAAACCAAAACTCGGGACAGAGATACCACTCCAAGGTAGCGTCAGTCTTGTCAGCCATGGATGGAAGTTGATTCCTCCTGGACATGTCCTTCTACTGTTAGAGAATAGACAAAATTATAACATGTTCTACATGTAAGTAGACTCCACGAGAGGGGCAGAGTGATAGGAGGTCATCTCCAACCCAGATTATGTATGTAATGTATGATGACGGGAGGAGCCCGAGACGGAAATTCATCTTCATGAGAGAAATTGATTCTGAGACAGACATCCTCATTCAAAAGAGAAATAGATTATGAGACAGACATCCTCATCCATGAGAGAAATAGATTCTGAGACAGACATCCTCATTCAAAAGAGAAATAGATTATGAGACGGACATCCTCATTCATGAGAGAAATAGGTTCTGAGACAGACATCCATCTTCTTGAGAGAATAGATTTTGAGACAGACATACATGTTGATGGGAAAAATAGATTCTGAGACAGCGATCCATCTTCTTGAGAGAAATAAAATCTGAGACGGACATTCATGTTGATGAATTAAATATATTCTGATACGGACATTCATGTTGATGAATTAAATAGATTCTGAGACGGACATTCATGATATTCAGAGATATAGATTATGTACGGACATCCATGTTGGGGATTTAAATAGATTCTGAGACGGATATCCATGATAATCAGATAAATAGATTCTGAGACAGACATCCTCATTCAAAAGAGAAATAGATTCTGAAACAGACATCCTCATTCATAAGAGAAATAGATTATGAGACGGACATCCTCATCCATGAGAGAAATAGGTTCTGAGACAGACATCCATCTTCTTGAGAGAATAGATTTTGAGACAGACATCCATGTTGATGAGAGAAATAGATTCTGAGACGGCCATCCATCTTCTTGAGAGAAATAAAATCTGAGACGGACATTCATGTTGATGAATTAAATAGATTCTGAGACGGACATTCATGATATTCAGAGATATAGATTATGAACGGACATCCATGTTGGGGATTTAAATAGATTCTGAGACGGATATCCATGATAATCAGAGAAATAGATTCTGAGACGGATATCCATGTTCTCTACGCCTACTAAACATAGGCAATTACAGCAGACATCCAGAGAAGAATCCAGGTCATGGAGATGATGTTTTAGAAGTCACTTAAATGTCACAAACAAAGACCGAATCACAAATAATGAAGTACGGCGAAGAACAAAGACCGTAACTTCACTTTGCGACCACCTCCTCACAATGGTAGAAAGACGATAGCTGACTTGGTACTGCCATCTTTTGAGGTTCAAGAGTCTTGGAAATACGATATTAGGGGCCACAGTACAAGTCAAGCAAGAACTGGGTGGGGGGGGGGGGGGGGGTCCGAGAAAAGGATGGAAAGACAATATGAATGAATTGACCAGCCTACGACCAGAGAAGACACACAAAGCAACCTTTGAAAGAGAGGTGTGGCGGGGTGTTGTGGAGGTGTCAGCAGGGGTGATCCAACGATCCCAAGACGTCACTGGATGAACTGAACTGCATAATGGTTCGAGACTCTAGAAGTATAATTGCCGGTTATTATCCATTTCAGATTTTGGATTAAACCCACAGATCAAGGACTTATCTTTTCAACAAGCTGGAGACGACGATAAATTGTAGATGTACATCAACTTACTAACGTATATTACATTACGGGTCTTTCTAAACCATCACACGGCCTTTTTCCGATGTTTCCCTAAAGTCTCGAGATTGTGATGCAATCTTAATCTTCTATTGTTAAACAAATACGGAAGAAAATATTAAAGACATTTTCTAATACATATATAAATCATCCTGTTTAGTGTACGCTGTTTTCCATTACTTGTATCGTATGTAATCACGTTGCCGTGTCAACAACACTGATTCATATTTGCATGCGAAGCCTACATTACTGGAACAATGGTTTACGCTCAGGCAGAAAACGTGTGCTTGATGCCAGGTATCAACAACTTATCCATTTATGTTACAGTCCGACTGGTCAACTCAAATAATTCTTCTTCCTCTTCTGCGTTATTGACACGCAACAGTCGATCCAGAATTGTAATGTGTAGCCGACTTTACGGTACGGCCAAAAACGGTAACAAGGAAGTTATAAGGCTGAAGCTCTGTACCATGAAATCTATAACACTCCATCCTCGATAACAGTGTCTGGTTTGATACTAATATGGCCTTGACACATGCACCTGCACTGATTGTCTTTAAAAGATTCAGTTTGAACAAGCAATGTGTTTACTCTCGTGCCTTATTGTCTCTTTCATATTTTTACATTCGTCTAACCTTACACGATTGTAAATTATGTAGCAATCATGTATTGAAATGAACCGCTAAGTGAATTGTACACACATTTTAGCTGATGATTTTTCGTTTGATACACAATACGATAAAAGTGTAATGATGGATTGTCTTGTCCCAAATTGCCTGAACAATCACAGTTTAAGAGTTCTGAATCATTAGTAGACAGATGGATTGCATTTTCTTCCAAATAATGAAAGCATCTCCCCGTTACTGGAAATGATGTATCTGACCATGGCGGATTAACACCATTCACTATTACGTATTAAACTGTGATTAGCCTGGAGTTCTTGTCAGTGAAACAGTGACATCATGTGACCGATTCTTTGGATTGTAAATATTAACTGGGTGAAACTTGTTGACTGCGAATTTGAGTGGGTGATCCTTTACTCTCAAATTCGGTTTTGTGGTAATATTTGCTTCAAAATTAGACATTGTGATCATTTGTATTCCAAAATTCGACATTGTGATCATATTTATTCCAAAATTCGACATTGTCATCATATTTATTTCAAAATTCGACATTGTCATCATATTTATTCCAAAATTCGACATTGTCATCATATTTATTCCAAAATTTGACATTGTCATCATATTTATTCCAAAATTCGACATTGTCATCATATTTATTCCAAAATTCGACATTGTGATCCAACTGAGCGTAATATTCTACTCAGTGACCCATTTCAAATAGACAGTGTTAATGGATTAATTGTAAAAGTTTGTTCCTGCTGGATGCAACGTTCGACCCTATTTTAGCTGGCTGCAAACATCGACTCTGACCAGCTGATTACTGGAATCGACTCTTTCACCCTGTTTCCTGAGATAGACAGCAATGTTTCGTATCGTCAACCGAGAGGTCAGATAAGTATAGTTGCGCACATATCTAGCACTTTAAGTACTTGATCTAAATTTGCATCAACAGCCTTGTTACAAAATCACTGTCAATTTTAACACAAACAGAGGATTCAGTCATTGTAAAGACAGAGTAGATAACTTTATATGTGCTCATGTTTAGAAAGGAGAATAACATATTTTGTAGTATATTTTATTGTTTCTTCAGATACTTTCATATTTTATTGTTTCTTGTAATACGTTTATATTGTATTGTTTCTTGAGATACTTTTATATTGTATTGTTTCTTGAGATACCTTTATACTGTATTGTTTCTTCAGATACTTTTATATTGTGTTGTTTCTTGTAATACGTTTATATTGTATTGTTTCTTCAGATACCTTTATACTGTATTGTTTCTTCAGATACTTGCGTTTTTCACTCCTGCGGAAATTGATTTTTGTTGTTGGTTTGCTGTATATCTTTTTGTATCACTGAATACGAGAAGAAATAGGGCTTGTGCAGTGATGGTCGTAGTGTAATCCTTGGCTTGTCATAAGGCTCACCACAACATAATTCACAGTACAGATCATAACCTTGTTGGCCAGGCTGCTGTAACTCAGCAGGTTTCCAGAGTCGGAGCGTGAGCGCGAGGTAGGGTCTTTGTATTTTGCACGTTTCCAGGCCCGAACAACTTAAACCTGTTTTGTGAACAGTAAGCCCTGCCACACTGTACACTTGCAGTGTTCGTAGGGTTGTGATAATGAATATTGACCCGACGTTTATATATCGAAGGCATTTAAATTGCATTCCTTGCTGGACGTTGTCAAAATTCTTTAAGAAGTCTATAAAGCTCAAATGAAAGGTCAGGTTATCGCTGAGTAGAGCGGAGTATACCGAACAGTAACTTCCAGTACGAGAATGAAGATGTAAGTAGGGACTGCATCCCTTAGATGGCAGTCAACATATCAAAATCACAAATCCTTGTCTCGGAAGGAGCGGACGGTACAGAGCAACGAAAGAGCTGACATCCTAACTTCAGAAGCACCAAAAACGGTTACACTAGACATGGATAGTAGTGACATTTTGAAATTTACATATTACCTGTTAGAGGATGACACCAGAATTGATGAATCAGCAATTCAGACTGCAGAACTTTGAAATCGAACGAGTTTCGATCGAACTTAAGCGCATGAGAAGACTGAATATGAATATTTTCACCACACCAGCGGCAGGAATCATCCGTATCCGCATCTTACGTCATTTACTGAAGGAGACTGGGTACATGGGCACGTGCGGGGAAGCAGAAGACTAACATCTGGTTAGACAAATCATACTGATCAGACAATGTCAGTCAAAGTCAGGTAATGCATACTGACCAAGACTTCACCTAACTTCCATGCAGTTCTCCCTGGTTTGAGTTTGGCTAAAGAGGTGGAGATTTATGCAATCCCCGTAGTAGTGAGAGGAAGTCAAGCACAGCACAACAACCTTGAGGACCTTGAGAAACCCTCATCAGCACGCTTGTGATATAAGACAAGCTACCGCTTAACGCGCTGATTAGGGCGCACGAAAGAATAAACATACTCATTGTGGGAATTCAGCAATAACAATAAGTAACCTCGAAGGCAGTGATGTCGATACTTAGGAATTGAATAGAACAAAACAGAAGAAGTCATATCAAATGGTTTCTGTTTGCGCTCCATTTAACTTTATCTTGTTGTTCATTCTCTGATATGTTATTTGATCTTTTTACCGAGTCACTAGAGGAATCTCGTTTGTTCTCAAAGGAACGTTTTTGTCTACTCAGTTTCTTTTCTTTCGTCTTCTTTATCTTCTGCATACATCCTGAAATAGACGTTCTGACGGTGTTTTATAGTCTGCAGTAGGGCTGCTATATCTGTGTCTTTCGACCAGACTCTTTCGGTTTTAGATGGCGCTTTTTTTTCTTAATACTTGGCTTTTGTATTCCCACTGCATACCTTATTTTCTTAGCCAGACAACCAGTTCAGCTTGTTCAGCTATGAGCTGGCTGCTGTTAGCTCATTCAGTACTGCATGTTCTAGCCACTGCCCCTGCTTTACTTTTCATCATGCCCTGTGTGATTGTCACCAATATGTTAATTGTTTGCCTGATTAGACTAATTGCTATAAAGGCTGATCATTTGGTTTCACATGTTGTTTGGTTGATGTTATGGAAACTTAAGTTTGGTTTTGCTAAAAATAAGTGACCTCACTGCATTCCAGGGAGAGACAAAAGTTCTCAATCTTCCTCAACAAAAGGTGTTAAGCAAAGCAAAGGCAAAGGCCGCCGTCCATCGCAAACGATGATGGCATAATTGATTTGCTAGCGCTATTTTTAGTAAGGATTAACCTAGCTACGTGTTATCCTTACTCTCTCGTCTCGAGCCGCCTGACCCAAGGGTCAAGGAAAAGACGACTAGGGGGTGGCTAAGAGATGCAGGGGACTCCGCATCAAGCACCCGTGGAAAAGACAGCGGAGTCCTGTGTGGAGCCCACACAACTTGATCACGAGGCCGACGGCTTAACCACTTCGCCAAACAAAGAAAAGTGAAGAGTGCGAATACTGATTGTACGAACAGCACGCTATTTGTACATACTTAAGCGCCCATATCCCTCGACCCGCATTACATTTCAAAGCTCTTCAGTCTCTTGATCGCCCTTCATTTATTGCGCTGTCAAAATCCACAGGCTTCCTCCCCTTACCCCCAACGGATATTTGCTTCTGCCTTAAATCCACACATGCTGTAGTCAACTTCTTCGTTTTCTCCGAAACAATTTTTAAAAAGTCCGACTCGATGATAGCGCTTGTTCAAGAAGTCGTCTTAACCACCATTCTCATACTGAAGGCTGATCTCATGCATATACCTCTTCGCTCAGCTGCAACCTCTCTCTCTCTCGTTCTCTTTCTCTCTCTCTCTTTCTCTCTCCCTCTCTTTCTCTATCTCCTTCTCTTTCTCTCTCTCCTCCTCTCCCTCTCTCTCCCTCCCCTTTCTCTCTCCCCCCCCCTCTCTCTCTCTCTAGCACATAAGCTCCATCCCGCTTTCGTACCGTGCATCCCTGACCTTTCCGTGTACACAATAGGCTCAGTACCCAGTCGTATCCCTAATCAGCTCTTCAACCTGGAAGTCCGCTTTCACATCTCATCCTTCTCTATATTCCCTGCTACAGGTGAAGGTCACTCCGATGAAGTCCATCATTCCTTAGACACCATGAATCCGTTCTTACCCGTTAATAGTAGTCTTAGCTGTAAGATTGACCTGAGGAAGAAGACTAACGACTGGTCAGGCAAAATATACTGATCAGACATGTTAGTCAGGTTGAGGCAAAACATACTGGGCAAGACCCTCACCTTGGCTTCCTCATAGACCTTCCCGGAAACGGGCTATTTTCATGGTAGCCTGGCTAACAAGGTGATGGATCGACGTGATCTCTGTAGTAGTGAACTCCATGCGATGAAGCGGAGCATAGCACAACCGCCTGAGGACCTCGATCCCCCTTCATCAGTACGCTCTGGATGTTAAGAAAGCTACTGCAACCCGCTACTTACCGCCTTTCTTTCGGCCAAAAGAGTAACCTACTCATTGCGGGCATTCCCGAACAACAACAACCGATTGACCTCTCTGCCTGTCCGCGATTTAGACTAATCTCATATTTACATATGAGAGGAAGTGTATGCAACAAAAGCATGTCACTGAATTTAGTGAAGAGAGTTCTTTAGTGATACAAGGTACCAGTACTGACATATGGCAGCGAGTCATGGACAACCAGCAAACTTGTACAGGGATCATTGGAGGCAACGAATGTATGGTTTTACAGAAAAATGTTGAAAGTTCCATAGACTTCAAAAAATTCGAACAACGTAGTTCATGAGAAGCACAACCCCAACGACAGCTTATGGCAACAATCAGAACACGGCAGTCATCCTGTTTCGGGCCTGTCATGAGAAGAGGTCGGTTGGAACACACAGGTACAACGGGCAGAATCGTTAGCAAGAGGGACAGAGTGAGGAAAAGAGAGAAAATATTGGACAACTTGAAAGCAAGGGTTGAGAGTTGCGGATTTGATAACCAGCACACGTTATAAGAGCAAATGGAGGCCCATGATATCAATATATATTTATATATAAATGGATAGATAAACAGACAGATAGACACGACAGATAGATAAATAGATAGATAGAGATAGATAGATAGATAGATAGATAGATAGATAGATAGATAGATAGATAGATAGATAGATAGATAGATAGATAGATAGATAGATAGATAGATAGATAGATAGATACGATACGATACGATACGATACGATACGATACGATACGATACGATACGATGGGATACGATACGATGGGATACGATAGATAGATAGATAGATAGATAGATAGATGGATAGATGGATAGATAGATAGATAGATAGATAGATAGATAGATAGATAGATAGATAGATAGATATATGTATTGATTGATAGATTGATAGATGTATTGATTGATAGATACATAGATGTATTGATTGATAAATAGTTGTATTGATTGATAGATAGTTGTATTGATTGATAGATAGTTGTATTGATTGATAGATAGTTGTATTGATGGATAGATAGTTGTATTGATGGATAGATAGTTTATTGATGGATAGATATTTCTATTTATTTATAGAAGATTGTATTTCTTTTATTGATAGTTGTATATATTGATAGATAGTTGTATTTATTGATATATCTATGTATTGATTGATTGATTGATTGATTGATAGTCTAATTGGTGTAGTTGTAGAACACTCCCTTTTCATGGCAAAGAAACATGATTAAGATTTACAGCCGTCACATTATAATCAGATATGTAAAGTAGTATCTGACTGACGGATATGGACGGAAAAGACAGCGAGGTTGGAAACTGGCCTCTCTATCTCACACAAGCTGTGACTCATTACAATGAAGTTTATAACACTTCATTTCCCACCAGCTTTAACGTCTGCTGAAGGACATCCTTTGCATTTTATGTCAGCTTTTGATACAGCTTGAAATGGTTGGGTTTTTTTGTTTTTTTTGTAACATACATAAAAGCTTAAAGGTAAATAACCGAAGTATTTTCTTGTCTGTCCATAATAAGAGAACTCTAATACAGTGGTAATGTCCCTTGATTTATTAGACATTCAAATGCGAAGGCAATGTATACCTTTAACCGTCTGAACTTGTTAGTTTTACTCTACTCTTGAATAACTGAAATAAAGTTCATACATATCTACAGTTTTAAAACTCAAAGCGGTTCAGTGAAGCAAGATGCATCTCTGACATTTAACTAGAAAAGACAAGGCAGCTTGACAGATGCATTGGTCGATTTTCCATACACATACAACAGAGACGCGATCAGTGGCTGTTGGTAGACTCCTGAGTTGTGTAAGCACCTTTGAAAATATGGTCGGGGGTTGAAGGCGTGGAGGTACAAATATAATATTGTCAGTTTTGTTTTAGATTAGTTGTTTTTAAATACTTTTCAAGGGATTTCAGAGTGCGAGAAACTTGAATAATGAGTAGGAATAGTATAAAAAGCAACATTTAATTGGTTTCGACACTATCACTTCAAACCAAGCTGTTGGCGCTAAAAAGCCAGAAAACACTGAGCTTAATGACTTAAGAGCAGCACTGTGCCAACTGTGCCAGCAGTCCGCACCAAAAAGGGTAGTGGTACAGTGGGTCCCATCACACTGCAACACCCAAGGCAACGAGGAGGCAGACAGACTGGCAAAAGAAGGTGCAAGACTACCACAAACAGATACTAGTATGACGTACGAAGAGTCAAAACGTCTTATCAAAGCCAGATACATAACCAAATGGGAAACCGAAAATACTGGTTACACCAAAAGCGATGCCTATTACCAGTTGAACAGAAGAGAGCAGGTCGTTGTCTTCAGACTTCGCACTGGCCACAATAGACTGAGGTACCACCTATTTAACAAATTAAAGATAGGTGGTACCGACGAATGCCCGTGTGGTATCGGTAAAATGACCGCTGAACATCTGCTGCAGAACTGCCCGACATACGAGGATCAGAGAGAGCAGATGTGGCCATCACCAGTGGAACTGCAAGACAAGCTCTATGCCAGTGTCGACAGCCTCAGGATGACCGCCGCTTTTTTAGAAAAAATAATGGTTACTGTCTGACTGCGTACGAAGAAGAAGAAGAAGAAGGAGAAACCAAGCTGTTGAAATTTGAAAAAAGAATACAAGACAATGATTAAATGAGACAAATAAGAAATAAAACAGACATGAGGTGAGCTAGTGTGCTTATCTAAAGCAAAAACAATTGATGATATTAACAAACAGAAAAAGTATACAATAACAACAATGCTGATTTCAAAGCTTTGGAATTGTTTGCTTTGCTCAGAAATCTTGACATGCACAGAGCGGTATTCCGTTGTACAAATGAAAACATGCACAGTGTTATTAGTGGAAATGTGGTCAAGTGTACATGAATATATAGTCTAGTCTTTTTTTATCCTGTCGAAAATGATCATTGGCGCCCAGTTACAGCTCAAGAAATAATGGTTTACTGCTTAGGAAATAATATTAACAATGAACTTATGCAGCTTCTAGAAAATACCGTAAAGCTTACAATTTTTGAATCTTTCGAACTCAGCCAAAAAACTATTCTGTCCTGTACACCTTATGTTAGGGTTAAATTGAATTGTAGCAGTGCCTGGTGTAGGCGTGTAAGGGTGTAGAAGTGCCTGGTGTAGGAGTGCCTGGTGTAGGCGTGTAAGGGTGTAGAAGTGCCTGGTGTAGGAGTGCCTGGTGTAGGCGTGTAGAAGTCCCTGGTGAAGGCGTGCAGGGGTGTAGGACAGCCTGGTGTAGGCTTATAGGGGTGTAGGAGTGCCTGGTGATAGGCGTGTAGGAGTGTCGGAGTTCCTGGTGATAGGCGTGTAGGAGTGTCGGAGTTCCTGGTGCTAGACATGTAGGGGTGTCGGAGGGCCTGGTGATAGGCGTGTAGGAGTGTAGGAGAGCCTGGTGATAGGCGTGTAGGAGTGTAGGAGAGCCTGGTGATAGGAGTGTAGGAGGGCCTGGTGATAGGCGTGTAGGAGTGTAGGAGGGCCTGGTGATAGGCGTGTAGGAGTGTAGGAGTGCCGGGTGTAGGAATGCCTGGTGATGGGCGTGTAGGAGTGTAGGAGTTTCTGCTGATAGGCGTGTAGGAGTGTAGGAGGGCCTGGTGATAGGCGTGTAGGAGTGTAGGAGGGCCTGGTGATAGGCGTGTAGGAGTGTAGGAGTGTCTGGTGTAGGAATGCCTGGTGATAGGCGTGAAGGAGTGTAGGAGTTTCTGCTGATAGGTGTGTAGGAGTGTAGGAGTGCCTGGTGATAGGCGTGTAGGAGTGTCGGCGTTCCTGGTGATTGGCGTGTAGGAGTGTCGGAGTTCCTGGTGATAGGCATGTAGGAGTGTCGGAGGGTCTGTTGATAGGCGTGTAGGAGTGTAGGAGAGTCTGGTGATAGGCGGGTAGGAGTGTAGGAGTGCCTGGTGTATAATGCCTGGTGATAGGCGTGTAGGAGTGTAGGAGTTTCTGGTGATAGGCGTGTAGGAGTGTCGGAGTTCCTGGTGATAGGCGTGTAGGAGTGTAGGAGTGCCTGGTGATAGGCGTGTAGGAGTGTAGGAGGGCCTGGTGATAGGCGTGTAGGAGTGTAGGAGTCCTTGGTGTAGGTGTGCCTGGTGATAGGCGTGTAGGAGTGCAGGCGGGCTTGGTGATTGGCTTGTAGGAGTGTAGGAGGGCCAGGTGAAAGGCGTGTAGGAGGGTAGGAGGGCCTGGTGATAGGCGTGTAGGAGTGTAAGAGTGATTGGTGTAGGAGTGCCTGGTGATAGACGTGTAGGAGTGTAGGCGGGCTTGGTGATAGGCTTGTTGGAGTGTAGGAGGGCCTGGTGATAGGAGTGTAGGAGAGCCTGGTGATAGGCGTGTAGGAGTGTAGGAGGGCCTGGTGATAGGCGTGTAGGAGTGTAGGAGTGCTTGGTGTAGGAGTGCCTGGTGATAGGCGTGTAGGAGTGTAGGAGGGCCTGGTGATAGGCGTGTAGTAGTGTAGGAGGGCCTGGTGTTGGAGTGCCTGGTGATAGGCGTGTAGGAGTGTAGGAGGGCCTGGTGATAGGCGTGTAGGAGTGCCTGGTGATAGGCGTGTGGTAGTGTAGGAGTGCCTGGTGATAGGCGTGTAGGAGTGTCGGAGTGACTGGTGTAGGAATGCCTGGTGTAGGAGTGTAGGAGTGCCAACTGTAGGAGTGTCTGGTGTAGGCGTGTAGAAGTGCCTGGTAAAGGCATGTAGGAGTGTAGGAGTGCCTGGTGTAGAGGTGTAGGAGTGTAGAAGTGCTTGGTGAAAGGGTGTAGGAGTGCCTGGTATAGGTGTGTTGGAGTGTAGGAGTGCCTGGTGTAGGCGTGTATTAGTGTAGGAGTGCCTGGTGAAGGCGTGTAGGGGTGTAGGAGTGCCTGGTGAAGGCGTGTAGGGGTGTAGGAGTGCCTGGTGAAAGGGTGTAGGAGTGCCTGGTGTAGGCGTGTAGGAGTGCCTGGTGTAGGCGTATAGGAGTGCCTGGTGATAGGGGTGTAGGAATGCCTGGTGTAGGCGTGTAGGCGTGTAGATCGACCGCAAGCATCCCAACATACCCGGATGAAAATCACGAAGGGGCGTGTCTCTATATGACCACTTCTCAACGTACAGAAACGATTGAAAAACTACAGTACTGCAGAAACTGCAATCATTCATTTAAAGTCGTCTGTCTTTGCTGACAATGCGCGTGGCACCCTGTGAGTAGCCTCTCGGAGCGCAAGCCTGGGCGCTGAGTTGGGAGACCTTCGGCTGCTCAAGAAGGATCCCCCTTCCGGTCTCGCTGGTGTAATCTAAAGGAATGCAAAGCATTACAATTTGGCCCCAATTCAGCTGCAGGAGCTGTGGGATGAGTTCGCAATTTTTAAACCATCCGCCTTAGGTGCTACCACTCCGGATTGTTTGTCTGGGCTTACTCCCGTAGCCCTACCCTCTCCCGAAGTTTCCACAAAGCAGATGCTAGTTACTCGAGACATCTGCTGATACTCCTATCGTTCCAAGGACTAGCCAGCACTTTTGGGACTTATGGGGTTTTTGTTGTTGTTTGTTTTTTTGTTTTCTTTGCGTTCGCCTTATTTCTCTATTCCCCAAGGCGGTGTGCGTTGCACTGTAGTTTTTATTTCGCGCCTATCGGCCCAGTGTATCCGACTTCAGCATGTATTTTATGTAAGGGTCTGCTTCCTCCTGCATTTTCTAAGGGTTTGCTTCCCCAGAGTAACGACCGGTGCTGTGATGGGGATCGAACCCAGCACCTCCTGGTTGTGAGCCCTGTCACTTAACCACTAGCTAACGCCTTCCCCACTTATGAGTTTAAAATCAGAGTTTCTCCTCTCCTAGACAAACTGCATGAACAGGCTAACGAACTTCGTCTATCCAGGTTTAGAGTCAGAGTTTACCTTCTCTTAGATTGGCTGCAATGTTTACTTTCAATTATGTAGTATCCCCTGCTGCAATGTGTACGTTCAAGGATGTAGTATCCCCAGATGCAATGTGTACGTTCAAGTATGCAGTATCCACTGATGCAATGTACAGCATTTGTTATGTCAGCTTATCAAGCAAGTTCAAGACAAGTCAGTTCATCCAGTAACCGGTAAGGTCGTTGGGTATATATGAAGACACCCCGACAATACGACGCTACCCATTATGTTCTCAACCCCGGCTTGTGCCTCCTCTGGTCGGAGATTAGTCCATTCTTTTATGTTATTCTCCTATCCCTTTTGAGACGACCTCTTCGTCGTCCGCCTTACACTTTTCCGTGCAGGATCGTATTTGCAAAACCTTATGATCTCGATATTTGACCGTACCAAGCAAGTTTCCCTCATGTGCTTTGCCAAGAGGTCTTCAAAAGACCTTTTGCTGTTTTAATTCAAGGAAGCTATTACGAGATTAAGAAGCTGATTTAATTTTAGCTACAAGCCAAATTGACAAAGAATTGCATTGTGGGCTGCAGATATGAAGAGGATTCTCAATAGGTTTTGACATATACTACTTAGAAATTGTTTGCAATGGCGTGCAGGAACTTAACCGTGTCTGTGGCGCATAATAATCTGGCACATCACCTGGTCGTTATGAGCTCATTTGCGTAAAGAATACTAATATTACTTTCTGTCATTTTGTGATATAAGGACTCTCCTTCTATGCTTTATGAGTTGCAGAAGTGCTGATACGGCATGTTAGAATAACAAATTTAGAGTCATCGGACCTTTAGAGCCGTGCCGATTTGTAGTCCCTGTAATATTGAGGTTAAGGACATTCTTGGTGATACAAATAGGCGAGACTGACTGAAATCCTGAACTTATAAGCATTCTATGGTAGGGGCATTGGATAAAATTAAACGAGATAAACTAAAATTAATGAATGACTACCTGTTAAATGGAGACACTTACGTCAATGAGCCAACAGTCTACAGATTGCAGAATCGTATAATCAAACATTGATCAAAAAGCGGCGATCACCTGGATAGACCAACAAGTGTTTACAACTACCTGGTAACTGGCACATTCAGTATTCACAGCCCGTGCAATTTAGTCAATGAGAAACAACACTATATATCGATTTGTCTGGATTATAGTGATGTCGATTCATTATAATGTAAAAAAAAACAAAAGGGACAACAAAATGTAAATTGGTATGTCAGATACCGCACCGAAACGACACAAACGCTATCTTATAACAGATAACACATATATCACTATGCTTGTGATAAGTGCAAAATGTCAATATGCATAATGCAAAGGTAGTGCTAACAACGGGAACATACTACAGTAACTTCAACTACGGATGTACTTGTAATCCAATATGAAGATATCCATCAAGAAAACATTGTATTCTCGGTATAGATTAACTCAGTAAAGCAACCCTAAAATAACATCAAGAAAAACATATAGAGGAATGCACGTAGTCCCTGACACAGCTCTCGGCAGAACACACAAGGTCAGACATTCAGTGAATCACCTCCCACTGCGACATCAAATTCCAATAAAGCTGCAGACAAAGACAAGGAGAAACTTTTCAACAAACAGACCTAAGCGTCACGTATTTTCAAGCAAAGACAAACATTAAAGCCAAGTTCGGGGGAAAACAGGCAGATCAGCACTCCCACTTCCAAAAATAAGTCACCTACAATTATTTAACGAGAGAAGAACACGTCGCCATCTTCAGAAAATGTGCTAGGGGTAATAGACTCAATGGTCATCTTTACAACAAAATCAAGATTTGGACAGATTACATGTGTCCATGTGGAGACCATACTATGACTGTGGAACACATCCGATTAAGCTGACGACGAGGAGAGAGAACAGTTCTGGTCATTGGGGGCAAATAGAAAAACAAAAGCTGTCTTAGACTTATTCGACCTGTACTTCTACAGTGACCGATGATCCTGTTCTGCTCCCAGCTCTGGCGTGAGCTGGATGTAGTCGGGTGGAGGAATTTCTGCTTAGCGGGCTAGGCTTGAGCAGCTTATTACTTCGCTGCGTTGGTACGAGTGCCGCGGAGGGTGGTTAACACATGTGCGAGTCCATCTTAATAGAATCAAACACCAGAGCAAAGTAGACATGCAGCTTGTTAGGCGCCATTTATGTTGCTCTTTCCAAACAACCACCTAACCATGACCTATGTTGTGCCAGGTCGCACAGGTAGTCGCCTCTTACATCATGCCATATGTGAGGCAGTGGTGCTATTCTTGTCTTTGTCATACACAAAGACCCGGTGGACCACTAGAGGCAACAAAAGCTGGCCGAAGATAAAAACAACTTTACAAACAACAGTGATCTATGTGAGAGACACATGGACGTCGATTTGAGAACAAATGACGAAATATAATGTCTATCGAATGAATGTATACTTTAATTACAAGACTTAAATAAGCACGCAAGCATTTCATTATACATTGGATAATATGTCAAACTTTAAAACTTCTGGATATAAGAATTGGGTATTTTAGGAATAGAAGATATCAGAATACCTCTGTTTTGCTTATTCAGCATTCCGAATTTAGCCATCCCAAAATTAGCCACTGTCAAATCACAGACAATATGTGAACATGGAGCCATGAGTTATTCCGTTCAGTTAGCTCCACCTTGGATCTATATTTATCTTCAAATATTTTGTAACGACATGTGAATCTAAACCAGACATTGAACATAATATTTCATGTATACTGATAATGCAAGGAGCAGGTGGCCGAATGATTTGAATACCGATTTCCTGAACAAATGGAAAGAATTTTTTTTAAATCAGAAAAGCGTTTCTTTTCTGACGGGTGGAAATAAAAACGTATCCACAAGGCAACAACAACGGCAAGCGACCTTCTCAACGTAAAAATCCGTTAGGTGTTCAATCCTAGCAATAGAATAAACACTCCGTAAAACCAGTTGATGTTTTTATTGATATTAGCAGGATTATCACATCTCGTTGCTAAATACGTAAACTCGTATTGTTGTCTTGTCTCTCAAGAATCCTATCTATCCTTAAATACGTTAACTCATCATTGGTTTCTTGTCTCCAAGCTGCCCTATTTGTGTTGATATATGTTAACTTGTCTTAGTTTTATTCACTCCCAAGTATTCTGTATACATTTTTATATGTTAACCTTTAATGTTTTTCTTCTTCAAAGTAGACAAGTATTCACACATGCATAAACTTGACATCCCCTTGTCATCTTTCTCCTTCAACAGTTTCATTTATAATGATATACTTTTGTTTTGTTTTTTGCTTCCAAGTATGGTAAATATCCTTACATGATTTAACTTCTTATCCTTTCCCTTGAAGTATCAATTTTTCTTGTGTCCACAGACTTATCATTTTCAAAGTTATCTATTTCGTTAAGGCATTCCATTTATTTTGATGTCCTCATTATTAACATCCCGTTATTATACTTCCTGCTCCTCCCTATCTTGTTTTCCCTTTCATCCATGTACCGAATTTGACCAATTATATGCACAGCTGAATGGTCTCCTTCAGTATTACTGATTAGGAGATGATAAGCCATTGAGGTGAAGTTGTTGTGTCTTTCCAGGTTTCCATTTCTTCTCTGCTTGTTCTACTTTGCCTAATTTGAGGTGGAATCGCAAGAAATTTGTTTCCATTTGGTTTGATCAACAGCTTCGTTTTCCCAGGATTCGTGTCTCACACATCCTTAAATCTTAACTGCGTTCTCCCAACTTTTTGCTTGCCATCCGTCAGTTAGCTAAAGTGAATATCTTTGGGAATACATCGAACATGGCCTAACCATGGCAATGTGCACTGTCTGAACACTGTCTACATGTGCTGGAATCCAGTCTGCATCAGGACCTCAACATTCGTCATGCTGTCCTTCTGACTGACACCGAGGATGTGACGCAGGCGTAGTAGGTGGATGGTGAGCTTCCTTTCATGGTGTGCGTCGGTTGTCCAAGCCTTGCTGCCGTACAAAGGTCTACTTGCGACGAGAGAATTTTATACTACAGCATTCGGCTTTATTGTGAGTTTAGGGTTTTCCTGACACGTGAATTTAAGCAGGCAAGGACAAATGGTGCTATTTATGTGTTGGTGTACTTCGAGGATATCCCTGACGGTAGATCCCATTCTGTGAATTGCTGCTCTGCCAATAATTCTTAATTATTTATGGTAATAACTGGTGTAGCTGGTATAGACATATTCCTTAAATTATGTCTCGAAAAGCATTATTCAAGAGCACAAATACTAAAGAGGGTAGAGTGAAAACGTAGCCCTGTTTGACACTGTGGCATTTGTTGAATGGTGCTGATGTATTTTCAGTGTACTGGACAATTCCTTTTATGTCTTCGTGGAATGGCTTTATCTTTTCTAGCTCAATTGCTATTTCTTGATCCTGGACATTATATATATGTATATATATATGTATATCTTGATCTTGATGATCCGTTCTTCACCGTACATGTAGGTCCCAACTTCGTTTTCAGCGATACCTGTCTTGGGCCACTGAGGTCCAGTGCATGGTAAGTCCTCCTCCAGAAACATTTCGGTTGTTGTGTACAGCAAGGGAGTCTGACCAGACCAACGCATTGTGAGTCTTCACCGCTATTTCTTTCTATCTCGGGGGTACCAGATTGCTGTTGCTGTGCTCCATCGACCATAGTTTCGTAGCGAAATGTGACCTGCCCATCTTTGCTATGCCTTGCTTGTATAGATTGCCGCATCATTCACCAAGGTCAACCGTTGTATGTAATTGCTATATTTGTTTAATATACATTATTTCTTTATATCTATCTCACACATACACACACACACTCTCTATATTCTCTCTCTCCTCTCTCTCTCTCCCCTCTCTCCCTCCCCCCTCTCTCTCTCACACTATCTCTCACCTGCAGAATATACAGGTATACACATAATAACCACATATTGTTGTCACACTCTCTTTCATGTATAGAATATATCTAGGTATCCTCATAGCTACCATACATCGTTGTTACCACTTTCATTCTCTCTCTCTCTCTCTCTCTCTCTCTTGCTCTCTCTCTTTCTCTCTCTTTCATTCTGTCTCTTTCTTTATCTCACTAGTTTATCAAATTTTTCTGATATACTGATAACTACTATATTTCTTTGCTTATTTTGGCTCTCTCTCTCTCTCTCTCTCTCTCACACAGACACACACACACACACGCCTGACTATGTGATTATATATGTATATTTTAATGCAGTAAAACAAAAACTATGTAATAAACAACTACATATATGTAATAACGCCACCTGGTGGTGCTTGCAATTAGCGCTGTAAATGATATCCATCCAAAAAATACATTGCGTGAACCAGGTGGTTTACAAATCAGCAGGATATCCTGATGGAATCCCAGCACTTTGAACTAACAATTTAGGGGAGACAACCTCCTCGCATGCGTTAATTCATTGTGATAAGGCAGAAGAATAACACTCATTTACGGAATTAAGATGCTCACAATAGTAATCAGGAAACTTCTACCTCAGTTTTGGAGTTGTCCAAACTGCGATGATGCCAGTTTGCTGTTAAAGGTTTTATGAAGCACGTTTTGTCATAATGGTTATATACGACCATACGTATAATACAGTTGAAGATGACATTTGAGAGACTTAGAGTTTTGGAGGCTGTATTTAGAGACTAAGCTTTAGAGACTTGGTTTCAAAGACTTGACGTTTTACAGACTAGAAGTTTCAGATGCGTTTAGTTTCAGAGACTTATAAGTTTAGCGGTGAAGTTTTGAAGACGAAGTTTCCATTACTTGAAGTTGTAAAGAACTTACGTTTTAAGGACCTGATGTTTAATGGACTCCCAGTTTTAGAGAGTAAGTTTTAGAGACTTATAATTCTAAAGAATAAAGTTGTAAGGAACTTACGTTTTAAGGACCTGATGTTTAATGGACTCCCATTTTTAGAGAGTAAGTTTTAGAGACTTATAATTCTAAAGAATAAAGTTGTAAGGATTTCTAGTTATAAAGACTAGAGGTTTTATAGACTAAACATTTCTCCGATTTTGAGTTTCAAAGAACTTGTAGGAAATGTAGCCTAGTCCACAATGATCTGGATTTCTAGACTGGGGTTACAGTTTTCCATAGTTTGAGTTCACGGACGGACAACAACAAAATCCGGACCGTGGTTCGCTCCAAGTACGATCGCTCCTTCAGTAGACCCAGCAGGAAATGCGTACTTCACGTGCGAGTTGGTAAGGTAAATATTTTCAATGAAGAGAATTGGCCACTCCACCTTACATATGCAGCGGCTTAATATATGTAGAGTTATCTTCCTCCCCGACGGCAATTGTTGCAATGGGACTGCCCTTTACCTTTAGTATATTATATTAGAGTTTGCAGTTTTAGAGATTATAACTTTTAGAGACGTAGAAAGGGGTCGCACGCTGCTCAAGAAATGAACGAATGGAAACACGAATCACATATTTGACACATTTGAAAATCGGAAATAGCAGGCCGTTTATCTGGCTAAAGGTAACCCATTTCTTACAATATTCTTCCGAGACCAGGGCAGGCGCATATTGTCGCGCCAGAAGATGCCATCGCAAAATCGATGCAACAATATGAGCCACACCTGGTCTCGGAAGATCTGTCGTTAACTCATGTCCTTTTTTAACCAGCGTTGTCCAGTTCTTCACTGTTGTCTTTGACACACTTTTATCACCATACACTGCCTGTATTCTGCGATGAATATCAACTGGTCGACATCCTTCAGCTGTTAGAAACCGCATCATCGCTGGCTTATCAACTTTGGACGAATTCCGTAACACACCCGCCCTTGTTTTTAACGGTCTGCTCAGAAAACTATGAGTCGGAGGATAATGGCATTTAGCAAACTTGACGGTTGGTATGTACTGTTTACATGAGAAGTGACGTCATCACGTGCATCTCACGTATGTTTCCTTAATGCAGTTAGGTCCGGTTTCATTTGAACAAGCCTCGTACAAAAGAGCGCCTTCTCCTCCAGAGATAGAAGAAGAGCGACTAAGAGGATATATGGATGATAAACGGGGAGTGAGGCACCCGTTGCTACATCCGTTCCACCAGCGCCGCTAATCTTTATCATATATGTACCAAAAGTAAATTCAGCCAAATTTAAAAAACGCAGTTTTAACCCATTATATTAATTACATATTTGTGTACACTGTCCACGCTCATTTCTTGCATATATTTAATGTTTCTTATGCTGGATTCTGTCGAAAGCTTTCGTGTAGTGTATATAGCATATGTAAATACATTTTCTTTATTTCTATGAATTTTTCTATTTGTGCTTATATGGAAACTGTAAATTCTCTTGTTCTTTTTTATCTGTTGAAATCACAATTTAATTTCCCGGAGTTTCGTTGCTTACTTTGAACCTGACTTACTTCTATAAGATTTTAAGCATTATTATGGCTGCGGAGCTCATCAGACAAGTTGTTCTAACAACTTAACATGTCCCATGAAATAGTTGTACTATTATAGTATAAAAACCATTTCAAACATGTATGTAGACCACGTTTTTGAGGCAATCAATTTTGCAAATAATGGCTGGGTAATAAATCGCGTAAATTGAAGAAGTATTATCGTTATCACAGCTATAAAGTAATGTGCTTGTAACGTTGCCTCATATATAAAGTAATGTGATTGTAACGTTGCCCCATATATAAAATAATATGATTGTAACGTTGCCTCATATATAAAGTAATGTGATTGTAACGTTGCCCCATATATAAAATAATATGATTGTAACGTTGCCTCATATATAAAGTAATGTGATTGTAACGTTGCCTCATATATAAAGTAATGTGATTGTAACGTTGCCTCATATATAAAGTAATGTGATTGTAACGTTGCCTCATATATAAAGTAATATGATTGTAACGTTGCCCCATATATAAAATAATATGATTGTAACGTTGCCTCATATATAAAGTAATGTGATTGTAACGTTGTCTCATATATAAAGTAATGTGATTGTAACGTTGTCTCATATATAAAGTAATGTGATTGTAACGTTGCCTCATATATAAAGTAATGTGATTGTAACGTTGTCTCATATATAAAATAATATGATTGTAACGTTGCCCCATATATAAAATAATATGATTGTAACGTTGCCTCATATATAAAATAATATGATTGTAACGTTGCCCCATATATAAAATAATATGATTGTAACGTTGCCCCATATATAAAATAATATGATTGTAACGTTGCCCCCTATATAAAATAATATGATTGTAACGTTACCCCATATATAAAATAATATGATTGTAACGTTGCCTCATATATAAAGTAATGTGATTGTAACGTTGTCTCATATATAAAGTAATGTGATTGTAACGTTGCCTCATATATAAAGTAATGTGATTGTAATGTTGCCTCATATATAAAGTAATGTGATTGTAACGTTGCCCCATATATAAAATAATATGATTGTAACGTTGCCTCATATATAAAGTAATGTGATTGTAACGTTGTCTCATATATAAAGTAATGTGATTGTAACGTTGCCTCATATATAAAGTAATGTGATTGTAACGGTTTCTCATATATAAAGTAATGTGATTGTAACGTTGCCTCATATATAAAGTAATGTGATTGTAATGTTGCCTCATATATAAAGTAATGTGATTGTAACGTTGCCCCATATATAAAATAATATGATTGTAACGTTGCCCCATATATAAAGTAATGTGATTGTAACGTTGCTCCATATATAAAGTAATGCGATTGTAACGTTGCCCCATATATAAAGTAATGTAGTTGTAACGTTGCCCCATATTTAAAGTAATGCGATTGTATTGTGGTCCCATCTAAAAGTAATATGATTGTGTCGTTGCCTCATATATAAAGTAATGTGATTGTATCGTGGTCTCATCTAAAAGTAATGTGATTGTATTGTGGTCTCATCTAAAAGTAATGTGATTGTATCGTGGTCCACAGAAAATGTAGCCTGCTTAGATAGTCGTCATTCAGTATTATGGTCTCATCGTAAAGTGAAAAAAATGATGTACTTTTTCTCTTCCACCGTTCGTCTTCATATCACCTTTGCTACAAAGTCTCTCTTGTTTGTAAGATCATTCTATCTCCGTGCAGCTTTTGTCATATTTATGTCTCGTGAGACCAGTATTGTTCTCTCGTCCTGCGTGAGCATACAGTTTTGTAGGATGTGTTCCACGATCATGGCATCTTTCTCACATGAACACATCTCATCTGTCCCACTCTTTAATTTGTTGTAAAGATGGCCCTTGAGTCCAATATGCCCAGTTAAGTTATTTCTGAAAATTACGTCTTTCCCTTTCCTAGTTGAATCATAGCAGTTTTAATATCGAAAGTCGAGGTGCTCATCTGTCAATTGTCTACTGAAGATGGCTTTAATTATGGTTTTGGCCTCATTATGCGTGATTAAGAGGTATATTTGTGGTGAAGTCACTTCACACTTTGTGTGTCTGTCAGCTTCACTGCTTTTCATATTGCAGTTGGAGGGCATCGACTGAATGACCAACATTGGATGTTCTGCTGAGGGCTGCGTCAGGGAGTACATGCATTACTCGACATCTCTATCTTTATGTTGGTGCTTATACTGACGGGATTCCGTGGCGAAGTGGTTAAGCCGTCGGCCTCGTGATCAGATGGTGTGGGTTCGACTATGGACTCCGCCTTCTTTATCACGGGTGCTTGATGCAGAGACCCCTGCATCTCGTAGTCGCCCCCTAGTCGTCTTGTCCTTCCTTGACCTGTCATTGGGATCGGGCGGCTCGAGACGAGAAAGTGTGGATGAAAAGTAGCACAGTTAATCCTTGCTAAAAATAGCACTAGCAAAATTAATTATGCCATCATCGTCTGCGATGGACGGCGGCCTTTGTCTTTGCCTTTTATGCTAACTAAACATCAGTCAGGAATACTATGTTTACTTGATAGACATCTTCATCTTGGAATAGAAGAGAAGTGTTCATCAATGTATCTACTTCCTCTCGGAAGTTATTAAAGTATGTTACTATTGTTAACACTATAGATTTGTATTTTCCGTTCCTTAGTCTGTAATAGACCCCTCCAGTCTTCATTGGATGTGGCTTTATTATGAGCCATTTGTATATTCGTGTATCCATCTTTCCTACAGTTATACTCTCCAGATATTCTTAGGTTCTAATTTTCGTTTCTAAATCTATCTCGACTTCCATTCTGTTCTTGTCCCTGTGTGGTTTCTACCATTCGATAGAATTTACCTTTCCTCTATGTTGTAATTTTATGATGTTTTTACAGATCTCTAGCTACGGCTTGTCTCGTGATTGCTGAACAGAGATATTATAAATCAATGTCCACTATATTTTTCATTTCCTGCGGACAATTAACGATTTACCCGATTTGCAATTTCAAAGGTTCAAACTTTAAATTACTTACGTGACTTTGTTTTGACCAACATAATATTTTTACTGTATGTTCAACAATTTTAAATAGACAAAATATTGCTGTCCTTTGCTACAATTGTCACGACGCGCTTGACATTAAATAACAAAGTGTGTATACTTTACATCTGTAGTTTTTGTTGTGTGTGTAAAGTCTTCGTTACCACCAAAAATTTACATTTTTGTACCATTGGGACAATTTGCGCCTACTCTCAGACCTCTGCTCTAGTCGCTCAGTCACTGGAGCATTTCTTACATCCACATTTCTTACATCCACATTTCAAAACACAGCTCACATTGAATATTCACATGATGAGAAAGGGGGGAGGAGGAGGGGGAAAAAAAGGGGGGAGGGGGCTAGAGATGTCAGTGAAACTCACAAACAGTACGAGCAAAGACACAACAAGTTTGACATACCCTGGCATCACAACAAAGCTAATCTGGCACTAATCAGAAAAGGTATTTGGCCCACCATGGGGCCAAAGCATATTTCTTAGGCCAACGTTTCTCAAACACTGTTCACAGCACACCTGGATATTTTGTCAACATTACGACATTTATCTGGTCTCATACTCTAGCATACATCACATAATAATACACATATATTATCATCATGTTCCGTAACGTAGAAGGTCGTTGAGGCACCGTTATTGCAGTTTGTCGAATCAGTTCACTCCATACGTCTCGATTTTTCGCCAGAGTGTTAGTTTATTTTGGCTTCGTTCGTTCTCTATCTCCCGCTACCAAACTCCGAAAGGGCTTAAGTAGCAGAATGTAGTCCAGAGAACGGAATGCGTTGTGTCGCAGTTTACAGCTTAACTGCGATAATTGCACCTTTCGGTCCAACACATCCGACTTCAGCAAGCATTTTTTTTAGTACCGGGTTAGCATTCCCCCTTCGATCCCTTCTCCTTAGCCAGTCTGCCCTGCTGCAGACTGTTATCCAGGATCACCACGTGGAGGTGTAGAAGGGTCTTGTCAGCTCTGGTTCGCTGGCCCTGACGCTAGCAGTCAGCTATATGTCGCTGACCGCTGCAGCTCATGCACTGCTCAGCATCTTGATACCGAGTATTAGTTTCAGCTTCTCGTCCACTCTTTTGTATTGTCCTCCCATCTCTTTTTTGGTCTCCCTCTCACACGCTTCCCAGGCACAGTGCCTTGCAGGACGGTCTTGGTCCGCGACACCGATCGTGATATATGTCCACACCATATCAATTTACGTGTTTTTACTATAGTCAGTAGGTTTTTATACTGGCCTAACTCATTGCTAACAATTTCAAGAACACTCTCGTTTGAAACGCGATCCAGATATGAAATACCAAGAATTCTTCGCAAGCATCTCATTTTCATTGCAACCGTATGTATATATATATAGACAAACCATAGATAAAATATAGATAAACGATACAGACAAACCCTGAAAGTCGCCGCATCGAAAGTTGGCACGAATTGATGCAGACCCCAGAAATGGAACTTCGGGAGGAGCCAACCACCGGACATCATCTTCCATACACAACATGGAAGTCGCTGAACAGACTCCGAAATGGTGTATCACGGTGCAAGAGAAATATGAAACGATGGCGATACACAGATGATGATGCATGTGATTGAGGCGCAGCACAGACCTGGACCACCTGATGACCTGCCCCAACCTTTAGGAAACATGCGATAGGTGCGACATGTTGGAGGCAAATGACAAGGCAATCCATGTCGCTGAATACTGGAGGCAAATGACAAGGCAATCCATGTCGCCGAATACTGGAGGCAAATGACAAGGCAATCAATGTCGCTGAATACTGGATGCATACTGTATAACGTGGTACTTTGACACGGAAAGTAATTAAGTAAGGTCGTGTTTTTTAGTTGCTGTTTAGCTCATACAAAGTGTTTATTTATCTGGCTTGAGAGAAAGAAGTATTTCCCTAACTTTTGTTGAGCCTATATGTCAAACGAGAAGTATTAAGTGCGGCATTAAGGACAATTTAAATAATTTTGGATAAGTGGAGTGGCATTGAGATATAATTACATTCAGAAGCGGGAACATTGCTGAATATATAGCTTAAAGTAACGTCTTTGTACTGGTTTAGAAGACTCTACAGAGTCTATATTCAACATGTTTCTTGGAGGGTGGTTTAACCGATGTGCGAGTCCATCTTTAATTGACTCGAATACTAGAGAAAAGTAGACCCGCAGCCAGTTAGTCGCCATCCATAGCTGCTCTTAACAAACCACCCGGGGAAAGGTACAAAAATTTGGGTAGATTTTTAATTTGAATTTGGTTCTCTTTTAGATTTCTGACTTACAAGGCATTTATAGCGTGTTCGACACTGAACACGGAAGTCCGATTTCACTACCCGGACTCGGGGCAAAAATTTTACCAGAAGATCCACGTGAAAAAATACCGGTGTCCACCGTGATTCGAACCCGCGTCATCCGGAATACGGGGCGGACACCTTACTTCGAGACCACCTAGTCCCCCTAACTTGAGAAACACTGAATTAAATAAAAGAGCTTTATCTGATAATCGGAAATACTTGCAAGGACAATCTCCTCCTAACCAGCTTGTGGCTCCAGCTGTAATACTCTATAGTTACATGCCCACATACAAACAGACAGCACATTGGAATGTATCGCATCTGCAAATGTTCTTTCTGCGTATTCGCTTTTCGTACAGGATAAATATCAGGATAATCAGCATTGTGTATTTCTTTGCCTCTTCGTGCTTCTTAGTTTATATTTGCCAGTACATGTTTTTGAATTAATCTGTGCTTCATTGTAATTCTGAGTCTATCTTTGTCTCTTCGTGTTTCTGAGTGTATCTTTGTCTCTTCGTGTTTCTGAGTCTATCTTTGTGTCTTCGTGTTTCTGAATCTATCTTTGTCTCTTCGTGTTTCTGAATCTATCTTTGTCTCTTCGTGTTTCTGAATCTATCTTTGTCTCTTCGTGTTTCTGAGTCTATCTTTGTCTCTTCGTGTTTCTGAATCTATCTTTGTCTCTTCGTGTTTCTGAGTCTATCTTTGTCTCTTCGTGTTTCTGAATCTATCTTTGTCTCTTCGTGTTTCTGAGTCTATCTTTGTCTCTTCGTGTTTCTGAATCTATCTTTGTCTCTTCGTGTTTCTGAGTCTATCTTTGTCTCTTCGTGTTTCTGAGTCTATCTTTGTCTCTTCGTGTTTCTGAGTCTATCTTTGTCTACATCCAGGAGGACCCCGACCTACCTTATCAAGCATATCTCGGGATGTAAGAAGAGCCACCGTAACCAGTTACCATAGTAACGTCAAGAGTTCACTCAACTCAGCACGAGTGACTTCCAACAATAATATCTGAAGGATGTCTTGGTCTTTCTTTTTCTGACCCTCGGAAACAACGCTCAATACAAACATTATATTAGTGGTGGCAGTTGTCGTGAACCGAAACAGGTTTCTGGGACAGATCTGTTGTGCCTCTGAGATGAGAAGCCTACCGCTACTATACGTTGAGTATGTTGTAAGAGACGACTAACAGTGATATATAAACCCTCTAGAGTAAATAGAGTTACCAATTCATAAAATTACACATTTGTACACTCAAACAGACCACAATGAGGAATAGTCTCCTGGGTTTGAGAGAAAGCTGTAAACAAAAAAACACCGTAGCGTGATACAAAAGTGAATAAATCGCTTGTTTTCACAGTTACCGGAAGCAGACAAAGTAGCATCCCTCGCGGAAAGCACTCGAAATGCTGTTTTTGAACTATATTTAGCCGTTAGATGTAGCTACCTAAACAAGACATATCAAGACTCGACGCATCTCACGTATCCTCGGCATCACGTGGTTTGATCGTGTTTCGTAATGCCGAGGTCTCTGCAGAGATGAGTCTTCCTTACCTCCATCTCGGATATTTGGGCCCGCCACCGCCTGTCTGTGTTTGGACATGTGGTTCGATTGGACCAGGAAGTTCCAGCTCACAAGATCTTGTTCAAGTCAGTTTTATGTAACAACAGTCTCCCACAGGCTGGCTGGAGGGATAGAAGCGGCCGCCCCCGTTCAACATCCATCAGTCTCACCTTTAGCATTGGACGAGGTTTGGTTACAAGCCTTAGCAATTGGACATAGTAGTGGTTGATCGACGCACAGGGCCCAAATGCCTAGAGGAATATTATTATGGAGCGTACACCATAGACGTGGGGGGGGGGGGGGCAAGTCGTTTATTCTGCGCCAAGTGTGATGCGTCGGTCAATGTGAGCTCATGTCGCTGCACAATCACTCTAATGTCATCTATCCACCTGCCTCGCGGCCGACCCCTTGCCCTGTAGCCAGATCGATCACCGTTGAAAGCCATCAGTGAAAGTTGATGAGGGTGCATTGTCGTGAGATGACCAAACGAACGTATTTTCTGTCTTGAAATGTATTCGGCACACGACGTAGTGCCGACCATACTTCGAATGTCGTCGTTCCGCATTGTCTTTCCTGGTAACATCGATAACCTTACTCAAACACTTTATTTCATACTTTGAAATTCTGCTCTCGCGCGTCCTGGACAGAGTCTAAATTTGGCACTGGTAGTACATAGTCGGCATAAATATACTGTTTATCAGCTGTTTCTTTGTTGTCAAACTAATGCACAGGTGAATAGGTAGTGGTGACAGCTGATACGTCAACGTAGACGCTTTCTGACTCCTAGTCTCAATTTATCTGTCGATTCTGCCGCCTGCCGATAAAATACTGCCCAAATACTTGAACTCGTTGGAGAGCAAAATCTTTGACACTTATGTTGAGTGGCTCAGGTGTTCTACTGATTCTCATAGTTTATATTTTGCTCTCGTTTAGTTCACGTTATTAAAGCTAGAGATTTACCTGATAGAGAGGAATAGGGCCACTGCAGCCTAGAAAGTGTGTCCTGTAACACGACTAATGGATGGTATATCTATAGATAGCATTCTCATCATGTAAAACTATGGAATGTGTAACTGCAAATGCTTTAATGCAGACTTCCTGTGAATGGACCAGATGTGCTGGTGGCTATAAACAGACAAGAGAAAACTGTTGTGTTGCGCCTTAGAACAGGACACAACCGAATCCGCAGCCACATGTACACAAAAAGGAAGATTGGCAACTCAGCCATATGTACATGCGCACAGCCACACCAGACAGCAGAGCATATACTACAAAACTGCCCCGAATATAATATACAGTGAAAATCTCATTGGCCCATAGAAACAACACTGGGGTAGAAACTTTATGGACCTGTATGTGAACTACAAAAGACAGTGAAGTTTATACAAAAGACAACATTGCAGATATAGACAATATTTTAAAGCAAACGAAAGAAGAAGAAGAAGCTGGTGGCTATATGCTGCACTTAGTGAAACGTAAAGATGATTCATCATTCATTTCTCCCGTTTGGGTCGCGGAGTCCCTCACTGCGTAAAGCAGGACAAGACCACATCTTTCTATCATGCGCAGATACTACAAAAATACACATATGCATTACCGCAGGTTTCTAATATCTGTACATGAGATCACATTCTCATCTTAGAACAAAACAGAAGTATGACTGAAAGCTGGCATCTGCATGCCTTTTACATTTCACTGAAAACCCGCCTGTGGGTAAGAGCCTCGCTTCCCAGGACCCAAGATTTAACATATTTACAACAATTATCCAAGAGGGTTAAAAATATAAGTAATCTATTATCCTGGTATTCAACCAGGTAAACAAGTTTCTGATGACAGGTAGCCAAATGTTTAAATTTATATCGATCATTTACTTTGATGTACCATGTTGGGTCAATGGATTAACTTAATCCATCTCTCCATCTCATTGTTGGACGTCAAAGCGGGCGCCTTGTCCATCTGTTAGCAGTTAAAGTATGTATCTACGATACACAACAGGGAAGTTCCTATACAGACTTGAAACACAATGCAAGATCCCCAACAAATTAAAGGGGGGGGGGGGGGAGTGATGATGTGGTCGCAAACTGTATGTATGTATCAGATGTGATATTGTCGAGAATCTTGAGCTGACTTACAGTAGCTGCTTTTCAGTCATGCTGACTATAGATTAATGCGAGCTTGGAGAAATAACTCTCAACTGAGTTTTTTGTTTTCCTTTCTTTTTCGGCATTATATCTTCACTTCCCTGTGTTGCATGAGCTTATTTTTTCCCAGCCTAAGGTGGCTCTTCAGGTTACATCTCCATTTGGATCGGTCTGCAGCTATGTATTCCTAAGATGTAAGATTCATATCCAGAGCCTCCATGTCCCGCTTACATGCGTCTTTGAAACGTAGCAGTGGTTGGCCAGCTGTTCTTTTACCACACACCAGCTGCCAATAGAGAAAACCGTCTTCCATGCGACGAACATGACCAAGCCATCGCAGTCTTCGTTGTCGAAGGAGGGTGTACATACTTGGAAGACTGGTGCGAGAATGCACTTCCCCACTTGTCCCCTTTCTCTCCATGAGATGCCAAGGATAGATCTCATGCGCCATAGGCGAATGGTGTTGAGCATACACTCTCGTCTGGAATATTGTCTCCCTGTCGCTGCCATATAGAAGCTTACTGGCGACACAGGCAATGCAGACAATGACCTTGGTCTTGGCTGTAAGTTTGGGGTTTTCCCAGACACGTGTTGTCAGACGAGAAAATATGGTAGCAGCTCTGCCAATGCGATTGCCCAATTTGGAGTATATGGAGAGCTTATCATTGATTAGAGGCCCTAGGTAAGTGAACTGGTCCACAGTTGCCAGTTCATAGTTATCGATAGTGATGGTTGGGGTAATATCTACGTCTTGTCCCAGCACATTTGTTGTATTCAGGCGTATTGTGAGCTGAAACCTGATTTGCTAAAACCATTGGTGTGGGTGTATGAAGGCGCAAACAAGATCAATTTTGTATATGTACCAACTAATTATGTAAATCTATTTATTCTTCATCGTGTGATCGCCAGAAGAAAGAAGTTGATAATTATGTTATCCATGACAACACAATCGGTGTATTGTAATACAAACGTGCTTTAGTTGGTTAGTTGGTTGGTTATTGATCCAGCGGCCTATGGGCTCCTGCCCTTTGGCCCGTTGTCGGGCTGGTGAGTCTGTGGATTTTCTTCCCACCACAGGCAGAAGCCAGAAATGTACTGTCCTAACATTAAGCAATTGAGAGGGTGCATTAGCAACGCTACAAGTTTCCGAAGCCACGTTGGGTTCACTGTGCCCATTCCCCGCCACCAATTGTCTACTGGTTAGGCCGAGTTCTTCTAGGCTCTAGACCTGTAACCAGAAGCTTTAGACAATTGGATAGTCACGTCCTGTGCCACTGTGCCTTTACGATTGGCCTCGATTGTCATGGTGTGGCGAATGCAGGTTCTCTTTTCCCATGTATGTTCAGCACGGTGCTGGTTCCTTCCTGACCAAAGAGGGTTCGTGCGTATTGTCAAATTGGAGACCCATTTGTACAGATGGGTTACTGGCAAGGGTTTAAGAATAAAACCCGCATTATATAGTACCTCATCTACTAAGTTATACTGTAGCATGGTGTTAGTTCTGATAGGTCATGGGAGAGGTCATCAGGTCTGATAGGTCATGGGAGAGGCCATCAGAGTTGATTCATGCGGTAAACGTGTTTTCAGAGCTGCGTGTCAACTATATGCTCAGCGTGATCATGTCCTGTATTAATTGAGATGGGCGTAAAGCAATGAGGTTATCACAGCTGCATAGGGGCGTTGTTGTTGGTGTTTGTTTTTGTTGTCTGTTGTTGTTCAATGCCCACAAGGAGTACGTTTACGCTTTTGTGCCCCTTTAAAAGGAAGGTAAGGGGCGGGTAGTAGTAGCTTGCATCACATCCCGGGCGTGCTGATGAAGGTGGACCGTGGTCCTCCAGGCGTGCTGTGCTTGGCTTTATATGCGTGACACTTATTACTACGGGGATCAGGTTGATCCCCCATCTCGTCAGCCAAACTGCTTGAAAACAGCTCATTTCCAGGTACAGCTACTTGGAAGAAAGTAGTCTTGGTCAGTATATTGTTTCTGACCCTGATGTGACATCCTGGTCAGTGTGTTGTGCCTGAAGAAGATTATAATAGTAAAAGAAAGGAACAATAGACACGCTTCTTCCTTCACTATTAACGAAATCCTATATCCCAACAGAAGATTTATTCATGTCTTATAAGTCATAATCTAGCCAGACGTACTCACATTTATGGAAGAAATGGACAGTTTGCTATGCGATGACTTCAAAAGTCTTTCAAATGTTTTAACAAGACTTAGCAGTGTGAATTTATCTTTAAATCGTTTTAACAAGTCTGAATGTTGGTTGCGTATCGTTAAATCGTTTTGACAAGACTGACTGTTGGTTATTTATAGTTATTTAGTTTTAACAAGATTGACCAGTGTTTCTTCTTCTTCGTACATCCTTAGATCAAGGTCCCGGTTTCTCTTACATCCTCAGATCAAGGTCCTGGTTTCTCTTACATCCTCAGATCAAGGTCCCGGTTTCTCTTACATCCTCAAATCAAAGTACCGGTTCCTCTTACATCCTCAGATCAAGGTCCCGGTTTCTCTTACATCCTCAGATCAAGGTCCTGGTTTCTCTTACATCCTCAGATCAAGGTCCCGGTTTCTCTTACATCCTCAAATCAAAGTACCGGTTCCTCTTACATCCTCAGATCAAGGTCCCGGTTTCTCTTTCATCCTCAGATTAAGGCGTCGGTTTCTCTTACAAAGGACATTGTTGTATCTGCCTCCCAAGACCAGTATTGTTCTCTCTTTTCCTGCGGGAGCATGCAGCTTTGTAGGATGTGTTCCAGGGTCATGATATGCTCCCCACATGGACACCTGTCATCTGTCCCAATCATCATTTTGTTGTAAAGATGACTCTTGAGTCTGTTATGTCCAGTTCTCAGTCTGAAGATGATGGCTTGCTCTTCTCTAGTGAAGTTAAAGTAGATTTCCTGTTCAGAAGTCGGGATGTTGATCAGCTCGTTTTACCCTGATGTTGTTTTTAATTATGGTCTTGGCCTCATTATATATATGATACTCAGGTCTGTTTGTGGGGATGCTCCTCCACACTTTGCTAGTTTGTCTGCAGCTTCATTACATTCATTGTTGCAGTGGGATGGGATCCACTGTATGTTCTGCTGAGAGCTGTGTCAGGGAGAATATACATTGCTCGAGACCATCATTGTTAGTTGTTTTAGCGCTGCTAATACTGACGCGGCAACAGTACCGAAATACTATGTTTTCTTGGTGGATATCTTTGTCTTGGATTACAAGCTCAACTGCGGCCTTCAGGCCTCTGCTTCTGCACTGTTATTTGAGTATGTCCCCGTTGTTAATACTAGATTTTTTTCTTCTCCATTCCTTAGTCTGTAAAAGAGCTATCCACTTACAGCGTTTATCTTGTATCGTTTTATCAAGACTGACCAATGTTAATTTATTTTTAATTCGTGATGGCAAGATTGACCAGTGTGAATTTATATTTAAATCGTTTTAACCAGACTTACCCTGTGTAAATTTATCTATAAATCAATTTAACAAGGCGTACCAGTTTTAATTATCTTGAAATCGTTTTAACAGACGGACCAGTGTTAATTTATCAAGTGACAACAGAATACAGTACTGCTGTTATTTTAATTCAGGACACTGACGCTCATGCAACATTTACTAGAGCAGTTTTGATAGTAAGAGAGATTACAGAAAGTGGAACGACAGTTGAGAAATGTTATACGAGCATTGATTGAGAGAATAGAAAGATTTTTGATAGAGAGAGCAAAACATAACAGGTGAAGGGAATGATGCAATGGGTGAGATAGATGAGTCAAATGTTTCTGTGAGCTCACGCTTAGCGCGCAGAAGTTGTACGGATGTTTGAAGCAAAAACTTGGCATTTACTCACTTTGCACCTTTCTGCTGGCAAGCAAATGAATTTACTCAGATCAAAAAGCACACGGATAACATTATTGACACCTGAAGCGATATCTCGCTGGAGCTCATAGCACAGTGAGTATTTTGGTAGCCGTTAGAGAAATGTGATAAACTGTATCGAGTGGTAATGTATAACTTAACTATCCAAGCTAAAAGAGGGTTCTATGTAAGAATAGATAATGAAGTGATGGAGTAGTATAGAACAGATGTCACAGGAAAGGTACATTTGAGATGTATCCACCATTGGGAACTTACACGTTTTGATTATTGACGACATTGTTTGAAGGTTTAAATTTGCATGATCCTTTCTCATCAATGAGGACACCATTAACAGGATGTTGCTGGCTCAGCTATGTCAATTTAGACTACACTATAGCTGCTAAATGATTGCTTCTTTGCAACTACCGTACATGATTGTCATTCGCGTATCTTTACCTTTATCAAATAAGTTGGTCATTATCTTGCTGGGGAGAAGATGTAAAGACTGGTACAAAGGAAAAGCGGATCTCGAGATTTTTTTACAGACGCTCTCGCAGGGCTAATGGCGCTCAAGAACCAGCACACAAATGACCTCGGTGCTCTGGTAGACTCGCTCGAACGCCTGTCCCAGTGCTTAAAAAAAAGCAGAGTCCCATGGATACCACCCAACTGTGACATTCCAGGCAACGAGAAGGCGAACATACTCGCCAGATAGGGAGGAATGCTGCAGCAGAGTGAGACAGAAAGACATACATCGTCTTCTTCGTTCATCCTCAGATCAAGGTTCCGGATTCTTTTACAAAGGACACCGTTGTTTGTAAGGCTGTTTCGTCTCCATACAGCTTTTTGTCTCATATCTATCTCATGTGGCCAATATTGTTCTCTCTTTTCCTGCGTGAGCGTGCAGCTTTGCAGGATGTATTCCACGGTCATGATATGCTCCCCACATGGACATCTGTCATCTGCCCCAATCATCAATTTGTTGTAAAGATGACCTTTGAGTTTGTTATGCCCAGTTCTCAGTCGGAAGATGGTGACATGCTCTTCTCTAGTTAAGTTATAGTAGCTGTCTTCTTTTCGGAAGTCGGGGTGTTGATCAGCCTATTTTACCCTGAAGTTGGCTTTAATTATGGTCGGCCTCATTATATGTGATACTAAGGTCTGTTTGCGGGGATGCTCCTCCTCACTTTGCTAGTTTGTCGGCAGCTTCATTGCCTTCTATATTGCAATGGGATGGGATACACTGTATGACCAACCTTGGGTGTTCTGCTGAGAGCTGTGTCAGTGAGAACATACATTGCAGCACACAAATGACCTCAGTGCTCTGGCAGACCCGCTCGAACGCATGTCCCCGTGCTTCAAAAAAAGCAGTTCCATGGATACCACCCCACTGTGACATTCCAGGCAACGAGGAGGCAGACAGACTCGCCAGAGAGGGAGGAATTCTGCAGAAGAGTGATACAGAAATCACATGCAATGAGATTGAAGCATTCATCAGGGCAACGTATAATGTAAAATTGAAAAAGACGACCCTGGCCATATAGAAAACGATGCCTACCATCAACTCTCTTGGCGTTGCCAGGTGATCATTCTCCGGCTATGCACAGGTCACAACAGACTTAGATGTTATCTGCACAACAAGTTCAAGATTGACAATACAGACCTTTTGCCTGCGACACAACACCGATGAAGGCAGAACATATTGTGCAGTTCTGGCCACTGTATACCGACAAAAGAAGTAGCATTTGGCAACAAGCAGTGTCCTTCTGCGAAAAACTGTACGGAAGTGTACAGAGCCTTGAGTCTACTGCTGCGTCCGTTAGAGTTATTGAAGTTGAGGTCTGAAGACAAATAAGGAAGAAGAACAAGGCTCTCGATGTTAAACTACAAATTAGTGAAGACACCTAGGGTTGTGATGCTGTCACATATACTGACGGATATGTGCTGGGCTGTAAGACAGTTGGTTGGGATTTATCTGCTAGAGTGAGAAGCAGGGTCGTTGCGGAGCGGAGCAGATCATGCTTGACAATAATTTATTGTAGGGAAATGGGAGATTGAGACAGTACATTTCGCTCTGAGGTGACTATCTGGGACTTCTTTAATGAGCGATCGATTCGTCTCTGACCCTCAATTCTTGCTTCTGATGTTACAGAAGGACTGTCTATGCTATAAGTGGATAGCAGACATATAGGATTTGAACCTCCGAGAACTTGTATAAATCTATTGTCCAGGTCATGCAAATGTTTGCTGAAATGAAAGAGCTGACATCCTGGATTCATGGGCACCTGCAGTGGGGGCATTGCCAATGAACAGAGAGAAAACTGAAGTTGATCTATGACCGTTTTTTGGTCGAGAGCACGGTAACTGCAAAGTTTTGAAATCATTAGAGTAGTATCTGCTTGAAGGAGTCGGTGGTTAAGTAGTCATTGTCGAAACCTGCCTGTTATCGTTGCTGATTATCATCAAGTCCTTATCTGTTCCCGATCATTCTTCTGAAAAAGCGTGTGTTATATAGATGAAAGTGAACAAATCGGACATACTTTTGTCAATTTTTCTGTCCATTTTTTTTTTAATTCACAAATATTGTTCATGTTTATTCATTAGTCAGGAATTCAACCTTTTCTAAAGCATTTGTTAAAAAACATAGTTGTCTGTTCTGGTAGTGTTTATCCTCGTGCCTGAATTACTTCAGTGATGATTTCACCCACTACTAGAGCTTTTCCTAATTTTAAGTATGTGGTCGTATTCAACATTTCATTCTTTTTAATATTCGGTATCGGCACATATCCCGTACTTAATGGATTGTTGTTAATAACAGCGTGATCTGGTGTTGAGTACGTCCGTTTCATAATCTTAACGCATCGCATTCGATTCCCGCAGTGTCCATTTTGGCAGACGCGGGTTTATTATTTAGGTGCTAAAGTTCCCCCGATTGTGGAAAGTAATTGCAGCCTGCCGTACTGCACAAATGTCAAGAAATTTATAACATCCAAATAGGTTGACAATTTTCAGAAGCGACGTTCAATAAAATGCTACATTTTTCTGCATTTGATGTAAATCTTCTTACATGTTTCCCATTTTTTTATCTCAATTATGGTGGTGTCGGTTTCACTATTTACAGCTTTCACACTCATTTCGACTGATGAAGACCATTTCTGCATTAGACTACACCCCGTCTTGTCTCGTCTGGTTTGATTCGTTTTTACAAGCTTTTATTTAATTTGACATGTCCGTTGTCCGTTTAACTTAAAGTTTAACCAACTTTCCCACAACCTAGACAACTTACATGCTTTACACAACCTCTACTTGTGCGATCTGTTAATCTATCATATTTTTTAACGTATTCTTAAATGAAAAAGCAAACCAAAAATGCAAATACACCAGTTCACCAAATAGACAGAAACATTAAAAAAAATTACCCCACATTCATGAAGTTCAAACAAAAATAAAACATTTCTTAGTATCAATAAAAGCATGTACAGCAACACTTAGTTATTTAAATTTACTTGTTTGCAATTTAAGACTGCGCGTGATTTTCTTTTAGTCTGCGCCTGATCTCTTTTCTAAGCTTACATAACTCGATCTTATTGAAACGGTTACTGTCTTTGAACCGTCTCCCCCTTATAATAGTATTATCAATAATCTAATTGTATCTTGTTGTGTTAGGTATGTTTGCCCCAGTGGTGCGCTAGTTCAGCTTTGCCATGAAATATTCCATGTGGCATGTAGGATTTCCAAAACGTTGCCTCTTCTGTCACCAAAATGGTTCTGTCAGCCATTCTAACTGACTCAAAGAGCGTACTACAAGCCATCTAAAGCACCAAAAATGACAAACTCTCACATAAAATCAAATATAACTTAAAGTTGCTGTCTCAAAAATTAGATTTAATTCTACAGTGGATTCCGGCACGCTGTGGTATCTGGAAACGAGAAGGCAAATGAGCTTCCAAAAGCCGGAAGTGGCAACACACACAGAATCGCCATCCACAGAGCTAGAAAGAGTGAAAGAAACTCGTCAAACCATCTGAAGACGGGATGCAGAGACAAGCACAACGAATTCAAGCCAGAAAATTACAGCATAGACAAACCTGGAAGAGTAGGGCTTCAAAAAGTCGTCAGACTCTGAACGGGACATTGCAAACGTCAGTCCCGCTTCCACAGAATAGGCCTCACAGACACCGACACGTGCGATTGTGGAGAATCCAATCAAACACCAGAACATAGACTGTCCCACTAATACAAACCAATGAAAAGCAGTCTGGCTGGATGGAGTGACTATGCTCGAAAAGCTGTGGGGTACCAGCGAAGATCTCTAAAGCACAACCTCCTTCACGAAACTCACCAAGCTAGAAGCAAAGCATCATTTAATCGAAGATGAGGAAGTAGAAGAAGAAAAAGAAGAAGAAGAAGAAGAAAAAAAATAAGAAGAAGAAAGTTATGTCAGCCTAACAGCATCAATTGTAATGGAAATCTGGATTCGCTGTTGTGAGGAAGAGTGTAGCCGGTGCAAATCTTCAATGTTAGTCATATATTTGATATCCATAGTAAACACATACACAATCTCAGCCTTAGTTCACAGTCTGAAGAGTGTCGTGTCCATTTTTTTCATAACCAGTAGTTTTTGCATTTCAACAAAGACTGTTAATGACTCTCTTCGTGCATTTAATGCGTCATTTACAAACAATGCTACGGTAGCGTTCGTTTGGCTGTTTCGATCCGAATAATACATTGAATTATTTTCAGTCAGTGGGCGTATGTAAATTTGCGATGTCGAATTACAGCTCACAATCACGGACTTGAGACCGATTTATCTTCAGTGAATTGACACTGACAGGGTATATACGACTGTTTAGAATTGAGTACAGAATGCAATGGAATAATGGAATACAGATTTTAGAAATATACAAGAAGCATTTTGTTTGATTAAAGGTTTGCCTATCTGGTTCTACTTGCGAAGGCACGTCCTTTCCACCCCAGACCGTAATCCTATGGGCGATATCAGGACGTATTGGCCCGGGTATGGATGCTTGTGTGTGTGTATA
The DNA here is from genome assembly GCA_036924085.1 of Ariolimax columbianus. NCBI lineage: Eukaryota > Metazoa > Mollusca > Gastropoda > Stylommatophora > Arionidae > Ariolimax > Ariolimax columbianus. The sequence continues at coordinate 30,757,917 of JAVGWX010000017.1, forward strand.
TTTGTAATATGTTCCACTATTACAATGTTGCAGAACAGCCGTTTTTGTCAATCCTTTTTTATACGCGGAGAAGTGATATTACCGAGAAAAATCCCGAACATACCCAGTCAAACTTGATACGAAGTGACGTCGAACCCTGTAAGTTGGGATTGCAAACCAAGCTTTTACTGAATTATGAGAACACAATAAACTGTATGTTGTTTATTCTGTTAATAAGCAAATATGAACGTTAATTCACGTCTTCCATTCGCAGATTAATGGGATGGCTTTGTAGTTTTCCAAGTTGGGAGCCGCGTAGCGCAGTGGTTAATGAACTAGCTTCGCATCTGAGTGGTCCTGTGTTCATTCCCCAGTTGAGGCGGAAATGTTTTTTCAGACCGCAACGGCTCCCAGCTCGACTCAGCCTTAAATTGGTACCGATTCAGTCCGGGAAGTAAAAGCGGAGAGGGAGTGGAGATGGCTACCGCTCTCATATAGACTAGCCTTTGAAATGTTATCGCTAACACCCCACAACCCGACGGCGGTAATGCTTTAGGTTACATTACGTACGTTACGTTACAAGTTGGTATTATATCATCGCTTGTCAGTTGTTCATCTCTAAACAAATAACTGATCCATCGGATGGACACACTGGATGAGTCCTACTTCAACTTTGTCTATAGCTCTCAAATAATCATATATATATATATATATATATATATATGTATATATATTCTTAGTTCTTAGTAGACCTGTACTTCTACAGGGGCAGATGTCCCTGTACAGGTCCCAGCTTTGGTATGAGCTCAATAAGCCTGGAGAAGAATTTCCTGATTAGCTTGAGCAGCTTAATACTCCGCTACGTTAGGTGGTTAACCGATGTGCGAGTTCATCTTAATAGACTCAAACACTAGAGCAAAGTAGGCCCGCAGCCTGTTAGTTGTCATCTATGCTGCTCTAAACAAACCACCTAACCATGGCCGGTGTTATGCCATATCACACAGTTAGTCGCCTCTTACGACTTGCTCTCTGTGGGTCAGTAGTGCTATTCTTGTCCTTGTCATACACAAAGACCCCAGCAGTCCACTCGGGTAACCACATATATTACTCTAATAAACTTAGCGAGCTGTCCCATACACATGTCGCTAAGATCCTCTAAAGAACACATTTATGTCCCTTCAAAAGATAGGTTTCAGTCTTAGGCTTCCGTCTTCAACGTCAGTTTCTCTCTCAATTAACGAAATATGTTTCCTGCATAAACTAACTTGGCGGGCTGTTATAGGCATCTGTTGAAACTATGGTTGGTTAGTTAGTTACTTCGTTTGTTTGTTTTCAAATTTTCCAGTTATGCCATTGAGCGACGTGGAAAATTTAAATCATCTGTCCTGCGCCAAGTGCGTTGCGCCAGTCATCGTAAGCGTCTTCTTTTGAACAATAACTCAATCTTATCTCTCCACCTGCTTTGTGGTCGCCCTCTTGTCCAGTAGCCAGATATACCAGCGTTGCGGAAGCTGATAAACGTGCATTGTCGTGTGATGAGAAACCAGAGTATCTTGTGCCGGGAAATGTACTCTGCACAAAATGTCGTGCCGACCATACTTCAAATATCTTCGTTTCGCATTCTGTCTATCCTGGCAACACTGAAGACGTTTCCTCAAACACTTCACAAGTCGAAATTCTGCACTCACGAGCCTTAGACAGGGGTCATGTTTAGCATTGGCAGCGCATAGTCAGCTTAAAGGTACTATTTATCAGTTGTCAAACTAATATTTGGGTGCCTAACCAATAGTGACAGCTGATAAGTTACAACAAATCCACCTAGTCTCAATTTTCATGTCGAAAAATATTTTGCCCTTGAATCTGAACTCATGTACCTGTTGAGGAGCAATAACATTTATACTTAATGCCGAGTAGCCCAGGTGCTTTGCAGATCCTCATAGTTTTTTTTTCATCTCGTTAATTCGTATATTATATTTGGCACATATTCATTATTTAACGAGGATATGGAACCTTGGGGTGAAGCCTCTGTTTCAAAATCCCAACGCACCATGTTCGAATCACACTCGTGTCCAGTTTGGCAGACATGGGTTTTTGTTTGCTCTTCCACGTACGTAAAGTAATGGCAACCTGCAGTACTGCACACTTGCCAAGAAACCTGTAACAGCCAAATAGGTTGGCGGTTGTAAGAAGCGACGCTCTGCTACTTTCTATATTCTTTATCCTTTAAAAATTTGATACAGTAAACAAAGGAGGGCTGTGGATGATAATGTCTAAGTTTGGCTGCCCCAACAAGTTCATAACAATGGTGAAACAGCTACATGAAGGCATGTGTGCTCGTGTACTGGACAGCGGTGCAATCTCTGAAACGTTTCTAGTATCAAACGGAGTAAAACAAGGATGTGTACTCGCCCCGACTTTGTTCAGCATGATGTTCGCGGCCACGATGACAGACGCCTTCAGATCATTGGAGCTTGGAATACCCATAAAGTACCGCACAGATGGCAAGTTACTCAATTCCAGAAGAATGAAGGCCAAAACCAAAGTGGCTGGCGATATAATCAGGGAACTTGTATTTGCTGACGACTGCGCTCTAATGAGCAAACTCAGAACTGAACATGCAGGTTGGAATGGACCAGTTCTCTGCCGCATGCAAAAATTTTGGCCTGACCATAAAGGCCAAAAAAACAAGAGGTCATGTACCAACCAGCACCAGGCATGCCGTACACAAAACCAGAGATTACAGTCAGCGGGCAGACGTTGAATGCCGTAGACAAATTCACATATCTGGGCAGCACGCTGTCGAGATCTGTCAGCCTAGACGTTGAGGTGGCAAGCAGAATAGCAAAGGCCAGCACAGCCTTTGGTAGAATGCGCTCTATGGTCTGGGCACGTCGTGGCATCAGCGTCAAGACCAAACTCAAAGTCTACCGTGCAACCATCATTCCAACCCTACTATACGCTTGCGAAAGCTGGACTGTATACTCTGGACATGCAAGGAGGTTAAACCACTTCCACACAGGTTGCCTGAGGCGAATATTCCACATCCGATGGCAAGATCGTGTCACTGACATCGAGGTTCTCTCGAGAGCTAACATGCCCAGCATCCATGCACTGCTAGAAAAAGTACGACTAGGATGGGCCGGACACCTCGTCCGTATGTCAGACGAGCGGCTCCCAAAGAAGCTTCTCTACGGCGAGCTGAGAGAGGGATGGCGCGAGAGAGGGCGCCCAAAGAAACGTTTTAAAGACGGTCTGAAGGACTCACTAAAAAGTTGCCAGATAGACATCGACACATGGGAATGTCTTGCGCAAAACAGATCTGACTGGAGAAGCGCAGTCAAATCGGGTGTAGCTGCCGGTGAAGATGACCGTGTTGTGAAAGCCCAGAACAGACGAGAGACGTGGAAATCCCGAGCAGCGGGAACACCATCCCCTTCTACAAACCTCGTGTGCCCGATATGTAGCAGATATTTTCGTGCTCGCATTGGCCTGTTCAGCCACATGCGCACCCACACCCAACAGGGAAATCTGTGACAAGGATGATGTCGGCGGTCCTCATCGACAACGATGGACAGCTATTATCCTTTAAAGAAAGACACTTCTTTTTCCCTTCAGAACAAGTTGGTCTGTTTCAGACTTCTTTATATATATTGCTTTCAACACAAGATGCGTGTCAGTTCCTGGCTTCTGTCATCATCTTAAAGGTTACCCTTCATGTAATCACAGCTGCATTATTTCCAGCATTAACTAAAGAAAAACACGTACTATTGGACAGCAAGAATAATTGGACAAATTATGCCTTTTTGGAATAGAACCAAAGTGAAACCGGTCGAATAGAAGTTGCACCTCATATATAAATAGATTTAGGTTCGATTCTTCTCAGGAACAACTTTTGCCAAATAACGACATGAGGATATTAAGTGGTGTTATTTTGAGCATGTCGATAGCTCTATGTAATTGCTCGGCTTTCTGTTGTGTTTTCTATAAATGTTTCCACCTGAGTGTCGTTTTTGTATCTTAGAGGCAGGGATGAAGTACAAGAACACATGGGCAGGTTTGTCAGTGTTATATTTGCATATCAATTAAGGAATTTGAACTTAACACACTCTAAAGGTCGAATGAGTCCAAGTAAATAGACGACTAACAGTCACATGAAATATAATTTATGGACACAAAGTCGCATTAAGTCAGATACATGTACTAACAGCTCACGTTAAGTCAAATTTTGGAACTAACAGACACATGATGTCAAGTTAATGGACTAATATCCGCCTTTAGTAAAATTAAAGGACTAACATCCCACTAAGCCAAATTAACAGATAAACATCAACTAGAAGTCAAGTTAATAAACTAATAGCCACATGAAGTCAAGTTAATGTACTAAAAGCACATAAAGTCAAGTTAATCCACTAACAGCCACATAAGGTCAAGTTAGTGTACTTAGGTCCAAACGAAGCAAAAATTCATCTTGCTTGGAGACTATCTTCGTACATAACATTGTGCGTTTTGTAAAAAACAAAAATATAGTATCCAACCATATGAGATATTTTCAAGATAGTATGGTGTCGTTGTTGAATCCCAACAATCAGCAAGATTACTTTTTTGTGCGTCCTGGAAATGGCGTTGAGTGGCAGATTGCAGTAGCTTTCTTCACATCCCAAGGACGCTGCGGATGCAGGTAGACCGCGATCCTCCAGACGGTCCTGCTATGATTGGCTTTATCTGCGTATCAATCACTACTACGTCGATCACCCACCTCGTTTGCCAGGATGCCATACAAATTATTCGTTTCCAAGGAGACTGTGTGGAAGTGAGTCGGGGTTAGGGGAGGGGAGTAGTCTTGGTTTGAATATTTTACCTGACCCTGACTAACATGTCTAATCAGTATCTTAAACCTGATCCTGACTTACATGTCTGATCAGTATGTTTAACCTGACCCTGACTAACATGTCTAATCAGTATGTTTAACCTGACCCTGAGCAACATGTCTAATTAGTATTTGTTATCTGCCCCAGACTAAAATATCTAAACAGCATATTATTCCTGACTAACATGTTTAATCAGTATATTTTACCTGACTAGTCTCCACTACCCCAAGGTTTTGTGTAACTTATAGCCTCCTCCAGTGTTTCGTAATCTGTAGTTGATTGAATAATTGTATAACAGTCTGGCAGCGTCATTTTGTTTATTTGGCGTTTGTACTCTTGAATGATGGCGAAGCTTGTAAATTGACAGTCTGGTTTACACTCAAATCTCGTTCTGGTCGGTTTGACGGACTGGACATCTCGTGGGTTTTTCATGGGGTGGGCGACTCTCCAAGTCGAAACAGTTGTACATGGGTACCTGACGAAGTCATGGGAAAGTTTTGAAGCCGCCATGGGAGCTACAAATTTTGCGTTGTTGTCATTTTCAACCGAAAAAGGGACTGAGCAAAAATGAGGACTGTCAAATACAATGAAGTTGTTTTCATTAGCCATTTTCCTTTCTTGATGGACACCAATATTATGTCCTTACTAAGCTATGCTTAATGAGAATACAATCAAATACCACAGTTATAGGAGCATAATCTAATTTACGATAGATCTAACATAGAACCTCACCATGTCAAAAAGACTGTTATAGAAACCACCAGTAATAACGACGGCGCAATCTTCCTGTTAAGAGCCATCAGTAATGGGGGACTATGGTTATTTAACATCGAAATGGAAGCGATTAAAGCATTAGTTTCATCATCTCCAGTTGAATAATGGATTAGTAGAATATTATGGCAGCAACAAGTTTGTACATATAGAGTTTTATATCGCTGTTATTACGAACGAACTTCTGTCAAGCGAAATTAATATCGTTAAACTTTATGCGGATACATTACAACACAAACCGCTAGTCAAATAGCAAGTTGTGGCGAATTTTTTTTTTTTTTAAATTAAAAAATATATTTAACAAAGCGACCTGGTATGGTTTGAAGAAATTACGACGTCAATTCAAACTGTTGCTAGATTAAAATAAGAATGTGTCTAAAAGAACAAAATATACCTGCCTATTTTAAAAGATGATTCCTGTCAGAATAATTTAATTATTTGTATGTATACTACAAATTTCAACGCCCAATCAACGTTCCATGGGGGAAAAAAACAGAAGAGCCTCGATTGATGAGAAATACATTCGTGAAAGGCATTTGAGTTGAGACGATGAACTCTGGCGCTTCGTGGCTCAGTTGTGAGAAAATTGACGTCACATCTTTAAAAGGTAACTACGTGGAAACGAATTGCCAGGTAAAAATTGCTTCTAAGACAGAAAATTGACGTCATATGTTGAGAGGAATAGACGAGGTGAGTCGGTAAATGTGTCATAAATTGATATGGAAATGCTTAAAAATGTAGTTGGTAGTTTCTAAAGGTGTAATTAGATCGCAGCAACATTGAGCTTGGTGATAACTGTAGGTAGCAGACTTTAGGTATCAGATGCACGTACGGTGCTGAGATTTAAAATGGCGTTCGTGTTCAGGCAGTGTACAATCAAAAAATAGCGCACTGTTCTGTATTTTTTATTTGGAGAAGGAAGAAGCAAAAGGACTTTCTTCAAAGGATATCCATCTGGAAATACATCCTGTTTACGACGAGAACTGTTTAACACGTGAAATGGTGCAAAACTGAGTCTATTCGTTTTCTTAAGGACGCTGACAAATTGCTGATGAAGTCTGGCCTAGACCTCCTGTTGAGATTCCCACAGAAGCGTATGTGCCGCTCATAACTTAACGTCTCATGATGGGAGATGATTCGAGTGGACAGACGAGTAGCGATAGATAGTGTAGCTGCTGCAATTGATTGTTCACATGGTTTAGCTTACTGCATAATGCATTTCAGAGAAGTGTTCTCATTATGGATTTTTAGATAACTGGCTGACGAACTTGAAGGGTCTGTCCTTGCACTGATAACTTGATAGGATACCTGTATCAATGTTCATAGAAATTATGTTGAGAAATAAGTGACCATTTCATAACAGTCGTAGGGGACGGCGTGGCCTAGTGGTTAAGTGGCACGGCTCACATCCGAAGGTGCTGGGTTCGATTCCCATCACAGCACCGGCCGTTATCCCGGGGAAGCAACCCCTTAGAAAAATGCAGGACTAAGCAGACCCTTACATAAAATGCATGATGAAGTCGGATACACTGGGCCGACAGGCGCAAAATAAAAACCACAGTGCAACGCACACCGCCTTGTGGATTAGAGAAATAAGCGAACGCAAAAAAATTACAACAGTAGTAAATAGTTTTCAAGTTCTTTTCTCATTTAGTTGGGGTTTTTTTTTAAAGCCATTTGTAATCCATTTACCCACTTTTCTCGTATCCGGCCCTCACAAAAACACAATCTATCGACAAACATATTTAGTTGCTTAATGTGTACTACGTATTTCTTCCTTTCTAGTTGAGTCTCTCTGAAGCCTACAAATGCAATCGTCTGTATCTGAACTTAATGAAAAGTATGAGCTTGACTACGCTTCCCGTTAGAGCGAGACTAGTTGATCTCCTGTGGTTTTGTAGTCTTCATTTTTGCCTTTTTTCTACAAAACATTTCTGCTTATGCATAATGCGGTAAAGAAACGAACATAAAAAACCTAGCAACCGTGAAACAAAAGACATATGTAATCAAGTATATAAACACGCATATATGCATACGTACATACACACACGCGCATACACACAAATACATACAATATAATATATGCATTGTTGATACTAAATAACATATGGAGATGCAGACAAGTCAAGATTCGAATTAGAATACGCAAATTCTGTGTTAAGTCGGTGATGTTGTATGGCTCTGAAGTCAAGTTGATGCTGTTGTTTTGAGCCGAAATATGGAGAACGACCAAGATGATATCACAAAGATTCCAGTCTTTCGCTAACAGATGTACATGAAAAACAATGGGCATAAAGTGACATAACAGGGTGAGGAATGAAGACCTCTACAATATGAACCAATACAGCTGGAGAGGACATATCCTGAAGCAGGCACCGTCCGACATAGCCAGGCACAATCTCGTATGGAAACCTCAATGGAAGAGAGGAAGGTAGACCTAAAAGTATATGGTAAAGAGAATGTGAGAGATAACTAGAATTTCAACGTTACACACGCGGAGAGAAAGAAAGCGAAGTCCAGGATCCGTGTATTGGTGAGATGGGGTCTATGGCCTGTTCACCAACAACAGCGATGAGCTATGATGACTGATGACTTACATAGTCGTCATTGGATCGGTATGACTCAATTGAACGTCATGGTCTCTGAAGTCTCGAGCATTAAGACTGCGAACCATTCACTACAGATTCGGACACCAACCGTTTGAAAAATAAACATCTTATGCACAAATATTTGACCATTAAAGCGACAATTGATAAACAGTTCAACATGTTCTCCAATTATGTCGTATCCACGATAGGAGCAAAGTGACAGCATAATCCCTGTGGATGGATAAGCAATTTAGAGATTGGAGAAATATTAGACGAATCGTTACTTTTATCTTCTTCGCTTTGGTCCTGAACATGACGTTGTGTCGTAGTGTACAGGGAGACTGGGCTATATGCACCTTTCGGCCCGACACATCCGTTTTCAGCTATCTGGGTACAGGTGTTGTCTTCCAACTGTGAACTATATTATCTTAGCCAGACTACACCAGTGCAGCTTTTTTGCAGTGCCGTCAGTTCGAGGCGGAACGGTCTTGGTCAGTCATGGTTGGCGGACCCTTTCACAGGGTCTCTGACGCTGTCAGCTCATTCACTGTATTGCATCTTGGACCCTGCTAGATTTATGAGGGGACAGATATAACAGGAAAATCCTGTAGTCTAGACACACCAGCGCAGCACCTTCTCAGCCAGAAGGAAATGACCTACAAACGTGATACTAATAGTCAAATGGGAGTCCGAAATGTAAACTACAGAAGATACTGGACGGTAACATGCAAGGGACAACCAGATGACTTTACAGAACAAGAGGATAGCGTTTAGCTACATGGCACTAGTATGGCTGATTAACAACTAAGGTTCTAGTATTCTAGATATGATTTAATTGATAGATTAACTGTATTGAAGCGTGAGGAACCCGAGACAGACCACAAAGTATTTGTGGGAAACACGATTCAATCTTTCTCTCTTTCCGTGTCCAAGCACGACGTCATACATCATGCATCCAGCTTCAGCGACATGGATTGCCTTGTGATTTGCTTCTAGCATGTCGCACTAATTGCATGTGTTCTGGAGGTTGGGACAGGTCATCAGGTGGTCTGGATCCTATATTCCGCCAGTCACATGTGCTATCATCTGTCTATCCCCATCGTTTCATGTTCCTCTTGCACCATCACGCCAGTTTGGAGTCTGTTCAGCGACGTCCATGTTGTGTATGGTAGATGATGTCCTGGGGCAGGTTCCTCCCGAAGTTACATCTCTGGGGCCTGCATCAATTTATGCCATCTCTCGATATGGTGTTTTCAGGGTGTGTCTGTATGGACTGTGTTGATTTTAGAAAGTTATGTCTGGATTTGAGTTTTGTGTTCTGTACCTGATGTTCAAACAGTGTGTGTCTTGAGTCCTTCTCCTGTTTTTCTCGTTAGAATACTGCTGCGACGCTTTTCAGATCTCGGGTTACGCTATGCCAATAGTGAAGTATATTGTATCAATGAGGGTGGGTTTTATGCACCCTGATACTATCTGACCCGCCTCATTTATTTCTGTGTCAAATAGTTTCACACGGACTTAGTTTATTTTTTGGTTTTTTTTTTTCCAAACTGGTACAGCTAATTCAGCTACGGAAAACGACAGGACAAGTGCCGATAACTTGGAGAACTGACATATGTGCCACCCGCCCCCTTCCAATGTTGTGCAGGTCAATTTTAGGATATTATTTCTTGCGTGTATCTTGCGATTGTTTCCTGACAGTGCGTCATGTAAGACAATGTGTGGTCTAACTTCACGCCTAGATATTTGGGAGCCGTGCAGTGTTCAAGATCCTGCGCTTGTCATTTAATTTGAAGTTTTCTTTCTGCCTTTCTATTTCTAAGGTGGCAGGCACATACCTGGCTTTAATTAGGATTTGGTTTAAGGATTTGGATTCAATTATTTGAGGGATAAACTGTATGGAGTGCAGAGGAACCCAAGACAGACCACGAAGTATGCAAAGGAAAATAGATTTGATTATTTGAAAACTAACGACTAAGACGAATAAGAATCCGTGTTGTGACATGAGACAATCAAATTAATTATTAAAATCATAAATAGCAAAATACAAGCTTGTAATGGCGTTTCACAAATTACTTCAATCGGGCGCAGTAACTGCCAGTGACGTCCTTGAAGACGTGAAAATACAGGTAAAGCGCACTTATTCAATTCAAGTTCACGAACACATGCCCATGTATCTCTCTTCCAACACCTGCGTATACACAGAAAACACACAAACGGACGCAATGCACATTTTCAATTATACAATATCAAAACAAGTGTTGTTTTTTTCATTTATTTGTCAATACCCAAGGGTAAATCAATTTCCGGCGATGATATCACTAATATCGTATATCAACATTGTGAAACTGATTTAATTAAGCACAGAAACAAGCGTACCGGTATACGAACATTATGACCTAATTAGAAGACAAAGGTAGATGCGTGGTAGACTATGTTGAGGATGAAGTGTTAGACCCTTCATTGTACTATGCCTCAACTTATTTAAATGTGGTGGAGTATGGAGCCCAGCATCTTTTGAGATGAGAAGAAAACTCTCTACTGCTCTTTTACTTAAATGCGGGCTTCCACCTAGATAGGTCTTTATCAAGAATTTGATAACCAAACATCACAAGAGAAAACAGCGAACTAAATGAAGGGAGTATCTGCCATATGTTTCTGTAAATATTTATACTTAACATTCGGTTATACTGCATGTTTTTGATTATCTTTTGGTTTCATTAAGCACATTGTCATTAGTTCGATTAGTTTTGATATTGACTATTAAAAAATTATTTTGTAAAATCACTTGGCTGTGGATCCCTGCAAACGTCATTGTTTAATTGTTTAGGTAACATCATCATCATCAGGTGCCATGACGGTTGGCAATGTCGATTAGGTTCTCTATCCGCTTCTATCACGTGTGTCGTTTACCAACTCTATTCTTGATTGTCGCCCGTGTCATTCTCTCAGGCTGTGCAACATCATCTCTTTCTGCCTTCCTCCGTCGTTCTTTTCCGCTTTCTTCCCCATTGTCACAACGTGCTGCAAGCCGCTTATTCTCCTAACATGCCCGAAAGAGGATGCCTGCCTTGTTATGATCTGTGCACTTAAATGCCTTTGTGTTTGTGCCTCCTCGAGTTCTGTATCATTAGTTTTCACTGTAGTCCATGGGATCCGCATTATTCTTCTGTAAAACCACATCGCCGTTGCTTCCAAAGATATCTGTGCTTGCTTGCTGATTGTCCGTGCTTCTCTGCCGTATATACGTGCTGGTTCCACGTAGTATCCAAGGACTATAAGTAACATACTTTTTTTGTAATTCAACTGGTTGGGGTACGAGAAGATAGAGGAAGATAGAGGACAAAATATGTGTGATCGCATGACAAACTGGATGTAAAAACATATAGCCTCGAAGGTGTTGAATTTCTCAAAGGACAAATGGTTGTGAATGGAATTGATTGTCAATGTCACTCAGTATAAAACTTACTGATGATAAAATGATTGTCCATGATTCTATTTTATATAAAAGGGTGACTCTTGTTCACACTGAAAAATATGTTGTTTCTTTTACTTACAGGGAGGGCTATTAGGAAGCCGAGGTGAAGGTCTTGGCCAGTATGTTTTGCCTTAACCTGACTAACATGTATCATCAGTATATTGTGTCTGACCCTGACTAACATGTCTGATCAGTATATTTTGTCTGACCCTGACTAACATGTCCGACCAGTATATTTTGTCTGACCCTGACTAACATGTCCGATCAGTATATTTTGTCTGACCCTGACTAACATGTCTGATCAGTATATTTTGTCTGGCCCTGACTAACATGTCTGATCAGTATATTTTGTCTGACCCTGACTAACATGTCTGATCAGTATATTTTGTTTGACCCTGACTAACATGTCCGACCAGTATATTTTGTCTGACCCTGACTAACATGTCCGATCAGTATATTTTGTCTGACCCTGACTAACATGTCCGATCAGTATATTTTGTCTGACCCTGACTAACATGTCTGATCAGTATATTTTGTCTGGCCCTGACTAACATGTCTGATCAGTATATTTTGTCTGGCCCTGACTAACATGTCTGATCAGTATATTTTGTCTGGCCCTGACTAACATGTCTGATCAGTATATTTTGCCTCTTCATGCACTACTCCATTGCTGTAATACTACTTTCTGGATAGTGTCGATATATCCATTTGAGACAACGGAACAACGCACGCTGGAATGGTAAACTAAGTTCACAACCCCTAAGCCATCGTATAACCCTGAGATGAAACGAGGAATAGAAAAACTGCCACCTTAACTTTACTTAACTTTACGTTGTTAAATGGTTGATAAGACTCTACATAGTTTGTATACAACCAGTTTCATGGAGGATGGTTTACCCGATGTGTGAGTCCATCTTAATAGACTCAAACAATAGGGCTAAATAGACCCGCACCTAGTTAGGCGCCATCTATAGCTGCTCTCAATAAACCACATGGGGAACGGTTCAGATAACTTTGGTAGATTTTTCTATAAAAAATGTGTCCAGGTAGCGGCTCTTTTCGATTTTCTATTGCCACGGAATTGTTAACGTGTTCGACACTGAACACGAGAGTCCGATCTCACTACCCATAGATCAGGGGAATTTTTACCAGAAGATCCACGTGAAAAAATCTTGGCCTCGAACGTGATTCGAACCCGCGACTTCTGGCACCCGAGGACGACACCTTACTTCACAGCTACTGAGTCTCACAGGCATGTCGTGAAAGACGACTGAAGAGGATTGTTCTGGAGGCTGGCAAGAAGATCAAATTTTAAAAAAACATTGCCAGTATAATTAGCGACTGTAAAAGCTCGGATACAGGATTCAGGAAAGGTACCAGTTGAAATTTAAACATTTGCTTCACAACCCAGGGGAAAGGTGAGTTACAAGGTGTGTTCAAGTGAAACCGGGCCTAACTGCAATAAGTGAACATACTTACGATGCAAAAAATGACGTCACTTCTGGTAGAAATAGCACATACCAACCGTCAAGTTTGGAAAATGTCATTATCCTCCGACTCATAGTTTCCTCAGCAGCCCGTTGAAAACATGGCAAATGCGATGCGTAATACGTCCAGAGTTGATCAGTGAGCGGTGATTAGGTTTCTAACAGCTGAAGGATGTCGACCATTCATCGCAGAATGCAGACCTTATATGATGACAAAAGTGTGTCGAAGACAACAGTGAAGAACTGGACAACGATGTTCAAAAAGGACGTGAGTTAACTCAACAATATGTGCCAGACCTGGTCTACGAAGATTTTCGTTTACTCACGTCCTTCTTTAAAGAGTAAACTTACTCATTGTGAGCATTAAACAACAACAACAACAACAACGTTAGTATCATCATTACCAACACCAGAACACATTCAGCCCTAAGTCAAGCACAGATCTTCATCCAGTGAAACACAGATCTTCACGCTAACTTCTCGTGTATTATGACACCCCATGCAGCTTCCTCAATGTTAACCTACATGACAGAGCGTCTTCTTCCGTTTTGGCTGAATGAGTTGTACTTTGCTTACATTTAATTGGTTTGTTAATTAAATTGCTTTCTTTAGAAAGAGCTGGCTGTAGTGAAAGCATATGCTTCACATTAGAAAGAAAATGTGAATGATAAATGTATGAGAAGCTTTGCATGCACATACATGCCAAGTTGTTAGAGCCATAGCTTGTCACTGCAAATATACGATGTTCCATCCCGTCTCGACACTTTGCAGTACACCTACCTGAAAAATGAGCTTAACATACTGTTAGGAGATGAAAGACAGCGAGGAAGGGAAACGACAGCCTCATCTCTAAAAAGCCGAGCTTCGACAAGTTACTATTTTAATCTGATGTTATTCTTCAAATTCATCCAAATGTAATAGGGGTCCGAAATGGGAGCAACAAATAGCAAAACTGTAACCTGTAACATCATGTGCCAGGATGCAACTATGGAAGGTTGGATTGGTTGGTTGGTTTGTTGGTTGGTTGGTAGGTTGTTTGGATGGTTAGCTAGTTGATTTGTTAGTTATTGATCCCGTAGGCTATGGTCCCCTGCATTCTGGCCTAAACGATATACAGTGGTATCTGCAAGTGTTTGTTCGTTGTCGTTTAGTTCCGTACAGAGTGTTCCATTTGTCTGACCTCGGAGGAACAAGCTCTATCCTAACACCATCAAGCGCCAGACACTCAATAAGATGATGTTCAACACTTTCGTAATGGTGTCTGCAGGTTCTGCACTGGGTAGTATGTTGTAGTTAGATTCTGTTAAAGTACACTGCCAAGTTGTATGTGTTGAATACGAGGCTGTTGGGGATCAAGATACTGAGCAGTGGATGAGCTGCAGTGGTCAGCGACCCATAGCTGACTGCTAGCGTCAGGGCCAGCGAAGCATAGCTGCCAAGACCCTTCTACACCTCCACGCGGTGATCCTGGATAACAGGCTGCAGCAGGACAGACTGACTAAGGAGAAAAGGTCGAGGAGGGAATGCTAACCCGGTACTAAAAAATGCTTGCTAAAGTCGGATGTGTTGGACCGAAAGCTGCAAATATCGCAGCCAAGCTGTAAACTACAACACAACGCATTCCGTTCTCTGGACTACATTCTGCTACTTACCCTTTCAGGGTTTGGTAGTGGTAGATTGAGAACGAACGAAGAACAAGAAGAAGAATGCGAAGCTAGAAAATTATGTTTTTTTCTATCATGTTCATGGGGTTGAGGCTGTTTTGGGGGATTTGTGATGGGCGTATGTGTGTAGATTTCTCTGCCAGTATTGCTCATGGTCCACCTGTTCAATGAGACCTCTCTGTTAGCAGTTGTAAGTACTTGTTTGACTGCTTGTAGTGTTGTTGGTGTGTATACAAGAAAGAGTGACAAAGCTGATAGTGGGATTTCAGAATTACAGTTATGAGGAAAGGCTCAGGAAAACCGGCCTAAAGTGGTTAGAAAAGAGAAGAATTCAAGGCGACTTAATACAGGTTTACAAGATAGAGAAACGGATAAATTAGACTATAACAAGTTTTTTTTTTTTTCAAGATACAACCACCCACAAGACCAAGATGGCATAGCTACATATTAACTAAAGAGAGGTCCAGATTAGATATAAGGAAATATTTTTGTTGTCAGAGAGTGGTAAATACTTGGAATGCATTGCAACAGTAGGTAGTAGAGGCAGGAACAATTAACGCATTTAAGAATAAATTGGATGCGCATAGCTTTTAGAGCAAGGTATGTAAATAAAACTGGTTGTATACAAACTCTGCAGAGTCTTCTAAACCAGTATGAAGATGTTAAGTTTAGTTAATTACAGTTGTTTGTTATCCCTATTTTGCCAGTCTGTCTACCCTGTAATTGACAGGTGTATTATAGTGACCAGAAAGGAACATGAGGCTAGCTACCCCATTCAGTAGAAACTTTAAGCCGCAAAAACTTTAACAACTATGGACAAATCAATGGGGCAAAAACTATTGACCAAAAACTCATAACCCTCAGAATACTACAGTGGGATACGGAGGGAGTAATTAACAAACAGATTTCCCTAACACATCACCTGCATGAAGGCAAGATTGACGTGGCATGTATCCAAGAAACGCACCTCAACAACAACTACACATTCTCAAGGCAGCAGGCGCGCAACTTACCCACTCCCGGCACGGGGAGGTAGTGACGAAAAATAGCAATACGGGACTCTTTCGAGGCCCCGTAATTGGAATGAGTACACTTTAAACCCTTTAACGAGGATCTATTGCAGGGCAAGTCTGGTGCCAGCAGCCGCGGTAATTCCAGCTCCAAAGCGTATATTAAAATTGTTGCAGTTAAAAAGCTCGTAGTTGGATCTCAGGCGCAGGTGGGCGGTCCGGCTCGCGCCGATTCACTGACCGTTGTCTCCTGCCCTACCGTCTGCCGGCTCTCTCCCGCGGGTGCTCTTCGCTGAGCGTCTCGGGTGGCCGGCGCGTTTACTTTGAAAAATTAGAGTGTTCAAAGAAGGCCTCGGCTGCCTGAATAATGATGCATGGAATAATGGAATAGGACCTCGGTTCTATGTTGTTGTTTTTCGGAACTGGAGGTAATGATTAACAGGGACAAACGGGGGCATTCGTATTGCGGCGTTAGAGGTGAAATTCTTGGAACGCCGCAAGACGAGCTACTGCGAAAGCATTTGTCAAGAATGTTTTCATTAATAAAGCACGAAAGTCAGAGGCGCGAAGACGATCAGATACCGTCGTAGTTCTGACCATAAACGATGCAGACTAGCGATCCACAGGAGTTGCTTCGATGACTCTGCGGGCAGCTTCCGGGAAACCAAAGTGTTTGGATTCCTGGGTAAGTATGGTTGCAAAGCTGAAACTTAAAGGAATTGACGGAAGGGCACCACCAGGAGTGGAGCCTCCGCTTAATTTGACTCAACACGGCCAACACTGAAGTGATTGACAGGCCGAGAGCAATCTCGTAGGGTCTAATATGGAACGGGTGCTGGATTTAGACCCACGGAAATCTGGGGCTAAGCTCTCTGTGGCTCGATTGGCCTGCATTCAGTGTTCGATAAAGGAATTGACGGAAGGGCACCACCATGAGTGGAGCCTGCGGTTTAATTTGACTCAACACGCCAATACTGTAAAAGGACTGACAAATCGAGAGCACTTTCGTTGGGTCTAACAGTTAACGTGTGCTGGTATTAGATCCACGGAAGATAGGCCAGTTTTTTTAACCTCTTAATGAAAGAGCGTCTGCTACGATAATCTTGTTCTAACCCTGCAGAAATCGCAGGTTTCAGACACTTGGTCATTGACAAACTAAAAAGTCCTCTCTTGATTCGTCCGGTCTAATAGTGAACGTGTGCTGGTATTAGACCCTCGGTAGATAGATCAGTTTTACCTTACTAATGACAGGGCGTTGCTACGGTAATCCTGCTCAATTCGAGAGGAGCCGCAGACATTTGGTTCACGTTCTAGGCTGATAAGCCAATGGCGGGAGGCTACCATGTGAGGGATTACGGCCGAACGCCTCTAAGCCGGAATCCCGCCAAAAATCTCAGCACCACTGCGATGGGAGGCTTCGTTATGGTCGGAACCTGGGGCTCGCGCCTCAGCCCCATCCTGTCGAGCCGTAGAAAAAGGCCTCTGCCGTCCGCCGATCAAAGCGGGCGGGTAGCTGCTCAATATTCACCCCATACGGCGATGAGGTGCGAAACCACCAACAGAAGACTTAGTTCTTGGTCGGGGTGTCGTAAACAGTAGAGCAGCCACCTCACTGTGAACTGTCGAGACTCAGCTCCTGACCATGAGATATGTCCGCATACCAGGCGAACAACATCTCCGTGACATTACCAGGCTTGTCCCTTGGTTAAATGCACTCCTGCCTCGATCTCTACCTCTGTATGCTATCAGCCATACCAATGGACGCAGAAGAGATGCAGGCTAGCGGACATTGCACATCTGCCCTATTGTGTCAACCTCCCAGGTGGCGGGGAATGCTAGGCGTACCATCACTGCAGAGGAGCCGAGAAAATAAAGGGAGCAAAGAGATACCCCACTCACATACATATGCTACGTTTGTGGCAGGACGTGACGATCCTGGGATACAGACACACTGGACTGCCTCTCTTCCGGGATAGTACAAACCAGTACATAGTCCATATCATATCTCATATATCATCACCGCACCCTATAGACACGAGTAGTGAAGACTCGTTAGTCCTGTAAGACAACTTACATAAGAGAGACAACTCTGATCACAAACAACTGCTGCCTTGCAGATAGGCTGGGGACAGCCAAAGGCTAAGGAGGGCATCCCTACAGAAACGCCTGTTGAAATCGGATGCACTGGGTCACAGGCTTAACGAAACAGTGCAACGTATATCGCAGTATGATGACATTACAACCTTCCAGAAAAAAGTATGGCGCTCATCCTGTGGAGTCCCGCCAGGCAACGAGAGTGCCGGGCCTCACGCCTTGAAGGGGCCCACCCTTGACTACTGGTGGTCACCCACCCATGTGTTGTGAAGTCGACTGGACCCATGCATACACCGACGGCTTTGTAACAAACACAGAACGGAGGGGCAGGAGCATTTTTGAACCTACCAAATGGCAGAAAAATAACACTGTCACTCTCTACTGGAAAATACACAAGACATTTCAGAGCGGAGGCACAGGCACTGAGGGCGGCAGTGTAAGAAATGGTGACAGGTAAAAGGAATGAAAGCCGTATAGTCCTGCTTACAGATAGTCACAGCACTAAAAAGCCAGAAAAATACTGAACCAAATGATTTAAGAGCAGTACTCTGTCAACTATGCCAGCAGTCCGCACCAAAAAGGGTAGTAGTACAGTGGGTTCCATCCCACTGTAACATCCAAGGCAACGAGGAGGCAGACAGACTGGCAATAGAAGGTGCAAGACTACCACAACCAGATTCTAGTGTGACCTACGAAGAGTCCCAAAGGCTTATTAGGGCCAGATACATGGCCAAATGGGAAACAGAACATACTGGCTACACAAAAAACGATGCCTATTACCAGTTGAACAGAAGAGAGCAGGTCGTGGTCTTCAGACTTTGCACAGGCCACAACAGACTGAGGTACCACCTATTCAATAAACTGAAGATAGGTGGCACTAACGAATGCACTTGTGGTACAGGGAAAATGACCGCTGAACATCTGCTGCAAAACTGCCCAACATACGAGGACCAGAGAAAGCACATGTGGCCATCACCAGTGGCAACACTAGACAAGCTCTTTGGCAGTGTCGATAGCCCAAGATGACCGCTGCTTTCTTCGAAAAAATACAGGTTGACGTTTGACAGCGTACGAAGAAGAAGAAGAAGAAGAAGACATGTTAGTCAGGGTCAGACAAAATATACTGGCTAAGACCCTCGCCTTGGCTTCCTAGTAGCCCTTCCTGAAAACGGCCTGTTTTAATGGCAGCCTGGCTACCGAGTTGAGGGATCGACGTTATCCAGTAGTAGTAATTGACACGCAGATGAAGCCAAGCATAGCACACCTGCCTGTAGGACCGCAGTCTACTTTCGTCAGCATGCTCGGGGTGTGAAGATAGCCACTGCAGCCCGCCAATAAACATTCTTTTAAACGCGCACAAATGAGTAACGTACTCACGGTGTACATTCGCAAACCACAAGAACGGGTATGTGGATTTCCTGGTCATTCCCCCTCAACATGTCTTCCTTGCTGCATGTTTCTAGAATGTTTGAGCAGATCATCACATGGTCTGGATGTTGCCCTTAGAGTATTTCGATGTTGATTTAAAACAGCAGGGCTGTTTGGCAATCATGATGCTTCGTCAGTGCTGCGATGGCGAAAGAATTGACCGACTAAAAAGTCGAGTCCAGGGAACACCTGATTACTGTGTTAATTACAATCTACTTGGAGGTTCCTTTTGTGCCCTCTTGCTGATCGATGTGTGCTGTAGACGAAGTTATTCCTACACTAATAGTATCGATACTAGCAGAACGCGAGAGAACACGTGATTCTTACCCACATTGTGCAATCAGTGCCAGGATTAGACATTAACAAGCAGTGATAACAGAAAAATTGTAACAACATAGATGGAATGCCTGTAACAAATAATTGGAGTAGCAAGAATGGATAGAATCAGAAACAGAGATATTAGGAGACAAGCAGACAGACATCCCAGTGCTAGAACCTCATTAAGAGACCAAAAACAAAATCGTTCGGCCACGTGACACATCAAACACCAGATAGTATCCATCAGAAAGCAATGCCACGCAGATACAAATCCAAGGGTCGCCCACGCAAAAGATGGATAACAGAAATACCAGAAGCAGTAAAGTTTCCCGTGAACGAAGTACGTGGCAGGGCCCAGTCAAGAAGCTTCTTCATAACATGACGCTGGAAGACACAAACAGGACAAAAAGCACAAATAAGAACAAGATAGTATCAATCTTACTAAAGTTATCCCCATTTTAAATATAGTACATTTAACTAAGTGAACCATTTGATTTACTTCGGGTTTAAAATCATCCATGTATTCGCTGACACTTGAATTTCAAGAAGTTTTACAGTAAGTAAAGACGTTGAGGTTGCGTTTTATGACGTTTCAGTCAAGATTCTCCGCGTGACGACAAAAATAGAAATGGAGAAACTGTTCTATCTTTCGCTGATGAGTTCTAACAGGTAGATCAGCCAACTCACATACACGCGTACGTTGATACATTTCCATAATAGTTCCCCTTACATACGATGACAAATTTGTTTGTGACTGTGCTAGTTCTGCTAGTATGTATTCTAATGTCACTTCAGATTGCCTAGCAATGCTCCTTTTTTGTGTGCACTGTTTTTTTTTTCTAATTCTTGATTACTTCACTTCGTGATCTCTCTTCTTCTCTATTGTACATATCTTCCTTTCGTTGTCTTGTGGCTTCAAGTTTATTTACAATTTGGTACCCTACGCCATGCTCAACCCTCCTCAGCCCCGTATTACAGATTATTTAGCATGTTATACTAAATATTAGTTGCCTTTCAATCGGGCGACATCCGGGTGTTAGATTCTAATACATATGTTTAAAAGTTAAAAAAGAAGATGACAGAATATGTGGAAATAAACTAACAATACAGCCAGACATTAATTAGTTTGATACGTATATGAAAGAGTAGAGGGGAGAGATCAATGAACACTTGGAGATTAGACCCAAATGGGTTAAGGGGAATGTAAGTCCAAGATCCCATCTCATGTCACGGCCACACGAAACATGCTGACCAAGGTCCCACCTCACAACAGTGTCTTGTTAAACGTACTAACCTAGACTTCACCTCACACTGTTGTCAATCGCAACATATTGACAAGACTTCAGTTTCGTAAGATAAGTGAAATATATTGACCAAGACGTCTCCTCACGTAAGAGTCAAGAGAAAGATACTGACCGAGACTTCATGTTATATAAGAGTAAGTGAAACACACTGACCAAGACTCTTACCTAATATAAGAGTCAAGTGAAACATACTGACCAAGACTTCACCTCACGTAAGAGTCTCAAGTAAAATATACTGACCAAAACTTCAAATAATATAAGATTCAAGTGAAATATGCTGATCAAGACTTCACCTAATAAAAGAGTAAAGTATAATATACTGACCAGGACCACGTTTCTGGCTCGGGTCAGGTGATACATCATGACTCAAACCCACCACCTCTCGTTAGGGTTAGGCAAACATACTGACCAAACCCCCACTTCACGGAAAGTCAGATTAAACATAATGACATAGATAGTACTTCTTGTCAGGGTCAGGCAAACGTATTGACCAAGACTCTACGTCTGGTCTTCGCATGCACCTGGAAACTGGCGATGTTCCACCAGTATGGCCAATAATGTTGGTATCGACACTATGACCTCCATAGTGGTGACTGCCGAGGAAACTTGCATTTGACATCAGACAGGAAGACACATGTTCCCCGTTTTCAATCTGCTTCAGTAATCCAGACGAGCCACTGTAACCTGCTACCAAAAATTCATGGTTAAGCCTGAAGAACGCGATCAACAACAACAGCAAAGTTCAAGAAGATAACGTAACGCAGGATTCAGTGAAGAGAGGGCAACTTGGACATGTTCCAAGAAGAATCTGAAAGAATGACCAAACTATGCCCAGCCATGATTTTCCAAACGTTTAAAAAAATACTAGAACCTAGCTGCCAAACTTATAAAAAAATAATTAACACATTTGAAAGGGCAGAAACAGGTAACTGTATACATTTACAGAATCAGGTGCGTTCAGGTGGAAGCCTGCTGGTGTAGATCTTCCGCTTGAAATTAGCGC
The DNA here is from genome assembly GCA_036924085.1 of Ariolimax columbianus. NCBI lineage: Eukaryota > Metazoa > Mollusca > Gastropoda > Stylommatophora > Arionidae > Ariolimax > Ariolimax columbianus. The sequence goes on from JAVGWX010000017.1 coordinate 30,779,909, forward strand.
AGCATGAAAAAAGGCACGTTTGTTACTGTCTCTGATAAGTTAGAGCTCCGTAGCCGAGTATATTACAAGGACCCTTACTGGGGAAGAATGGATAGTATCACTTCACCAACTTGCATATAGTGAAAGACTAGTAATGAGAGTTGTCACTGAGCACATCTCATCATGTTAAACCAAATTGCTACATAAACCACCAGTACAATGGCGTACAAAGTGTTTTGGCTCAGGCTAAACCAAATGTACTCCGGCTGGAGTGAGAAAGAAACATGAATGAATAAGGTCTTAGAAATATTATTCTCATACAAAGAACGTTGGGACGTTGTGTTGGAGTTTGCAGCGAGGCTGCTATATCTTTGCATTTCAGTCCAACACATCTGATTCCAGTTGGTTTTCCTTGGTGTCGGGTTTGCCTATACACTGGTGATAGCGTGGGGACGGTGTGGGGACGGTGTGGGGACTGTGTGGGGACGGTGTGAGGACTGTGTGGGGACGGTGTGAGGACGGTGTGGGGACTGTGGGGGGACTGTGGGGGGAAGGTGTGGGGACGGTGTGGGGACTGTGTGTGGACTGTGTGGGGACTGTGTGAGGACTGTGTGGGGACGGTGTGGGGACTGTGTGAGGACTGTGTGGGGACGGTGTGAGGACTGTGTGGGTACGGTGTGAGGACTGTGTGGGGACGGTGTGAGGACTGTGTGAGGACTGTGTGGGGACGGTGTGGGGACGGTGTGGGGACGGTGTGAGGACTGTATGGGGACTGTGGGGGGACGGTGGGGGGACGGTGGGGGGACGTTGTGGGGACTGTGTGGGGACTGTGTGGAGACTGTGTGGGGACGGTGTGAGGACTGTGTGAGGACTGTGTGGGGACTGTGTGGGGACGGTGTGAGGACTGTGTGGGAACGGTGTGGGGACTGTGTGGGGACGGTGTGAGGACGGTGTGAGGACTGTGGGAGGACTGTGTGGGGACGGTGTGGGGACGGTGTGGGGACTGTGTAAGGACTGTGTGGGGACGGTGTGGGGACGGTGTGGGTTAGTGGTCAAGTGACACAGATCACAACCGGAAGGTGCTGGGTTCGTTCCTCATCACAGCATCGGCCGTTACTACTGGAAAGCAAACCGTTAAAAAATGCAGGAGGAAGCAGACCGTTATAAACAAATGCAAGGAAATAGAGAAATAAGAGGAATGCAAAAGGAACAACAATAAAACAACAACAAAACTGCAACTTTTTTGGCTATTCCAGACTGCACTAGTACAGCCTGTTTCCGGGGCCGTCGCTTGGAGGCGAATTTGCGTATTGGTCAGCGCATGTGCGCTGACCCTGATGCAAGCAGCCAGCTATGAGTTGTTAGCCCATTGACCGTGTTGCATTCTCGGTCCCAGTCGACGTCTGTACAAGGTTTTGTTAAATATGTTTTTGTTTGACTGTAGAAATTAGAACAATTCAATGAGTTTTCAAAGAGTAGATTTTCATTAATTAAAATGTTCAACAAAGGAAGACATGAACCTATGGAAGGTTGCGTTTTTGTCCACTTTTGTGTTCTTGTCCCCTTTTGTGTTTTTATCAATTTGTGTGTTCGTGTCCGCTTTTGTGTTCTTGTCCACTTTTGTGTTCTTGTCCACTTTTGTGTTCTTGTCCACTTTTGTGTCCTTGTCCATTTTTGTGTTCTAGTCCATTTTTGTGTTCTAGTCCAGTTTTGTGTTCTAGTCCACTTCTGTGTTCTTGTCCACTTTTGCGTTCTTGTCCATTTTTGCGCGTGATGGGAAGAACCGGTCCTAATTATTATGTTCTGTTGTAAATCGTTGCGGCTGTATTTCCATCATTGATGTTTATTTTCTTTCATAAATTTGCAAATGATGGCTCTCGTAACTCTCTGGTTGTACACACTTCTGCTCCGTCCTTTCAAGCGGCCTTTATTGCTGGACGCACATCTTATTTCAACATTTTGTAATTTATGGATTGCCAGCCTGGAGTTCGAGTCTACCAATGAATTCACACACCTGGAAAGTTCCTTTTTATCCCATGGACGCAGGGCATGTCATCGCGGATCGGGTTCGCTGCCTCCGCTATGACAGACATTCGTCTCGTGTGGAATAATGGCAGACTCTCTCTCGGATCCGAAATTCATATTCATCAGACGTGTGTTATTCCTGTCTTTCTGTATGGTTCAGAGACTTGGACCTTAACTTAAACAGGACATATCAAGACTCGATGCCTTTCATATGCGTAATCCTCGATATCTGGTAGTTCGATCTCTGCTGTAATGTTGAGATGTCTGCAGAGACGTGTCTTCCCTCTATCTAGGACACTCTGGTCCGATGCCGTCTATCTGTGTTTGGTCACGTCGTTGAATTGGAACAGGAAGTTTCGGCTCACCAGATCATGTCCAAGTGTACTAAGTGTAACAACTATCTCCCACCGACCGGTTGGAAACGTGGGAGGGGCCGTCTCCGTTCTACATGGCTCCAACAGATAGCAGTCTCTCCTTCGGCACTGAAAGAGGTTTGGCTGCAAGCCTCAGCAGTTGGACATGACAGTGGACGATCGACGCAACTTGCCCTAGATGCCTAGGCGAACTTAATTATTATTTGCCAACAAGTTCACTTCAGCGGCATTACGAAAGGGGTGGTCATTGATGAACTTTCAATTGTCATTCCTATCGTTGTCAAATGCCCACACTACGAATGCCGTCAAGGACAGGGTGTCTGTTCTGTAACTTCCGAAAACTACACAACACTACTACACCAGTAGATCCTCACAAACCTCGAAGACCTAGGCCTCAATATTCGTTATCCATTCATTAAGCGTCTGATTAGGGTTGCGGTAAATCACTCAGTTATTCAAGGCAAATGCACGAGGCTGAACTCCTTCTATCGGCACGTTTAAGTTGATCCAGCTGCAAAGGGGTCCATTTGTAAATGGGTTAGCTGACCTACTGATTGAGAAAGAAGGGTGCCGAGAAAGGGAACTGGCACCCCACCTCACACTAGCTGTGGCATAGTACAATGCAGTCTATCACTTCATCCTCAAAGGCAGCTTCGCTTAGGGATTTACTTTTTTAATTGTATTGTATTTTTGTTGTTTTAATAACTTAGGTCTCAGTGGGGCGAACCCGTATCTGCAGACTTACATACCCGTATTCTAACAACTCGGTCAGACTGTTCTTGTTGACATTAGCATAGTTCTGGTTAATGAATACGTGTTGAAGATTGAACGTAGGATAAACAACGTTGAAAAATGTTAATAAAAATGCTTTCTATACAAAGCTCTTTTGTAACTTTCGATGCAAGGTTAGAGAGTCCAACCTGATGTCGACGCTCGTTTAAGAGGTATCAGATATCCTCATCGGAACGGAAATCTGCCCATTTTCATTATCGTACTGTAGCTGATTCTCGCTTGTGCCCGCACTAATCAATTCACCTGTATATAAAAACCTTTCTTGATTCCAGATATGTCCCTCTAGTTTAACGTACAAGGTGTGTTCAAAAAGTATTCGACTTTCAGGCTGGAAAAATACAATTACTGACCTGGAGGTTTGAAACATAAATCCCTCACGAAGTACTTTCCTTGGGACTCCATACTTCACTCAGCAGTAACGCAATTCTTTTTTAAGCATTTCAGAAAGGTCTCTTTTGGAGTGGAGTACAGCTGGGTCGTCGCAGTCCGTATGTTTTCTCGTGACTCAAATCAGATCCCATTCAGCGGGATTTTCAGCTTGGCGAACACCCAAAAATCGCAAAGAGCCATGGAAGAATAGAGAGGCTGCGAGCAAGAGGAATGCTGTGTTTGGCGATGAAAGTCTGAATCAGATGCGAAGAATGGGCCGTGCGTTGTCATGATGGAGCTGCCAAGTTCCCGTTGTCCACAGGTCCGGTCGTTTGCATCGAACAGCATCATGATGGTGATCTCCAGTTAGTCCTCTTTGGTAATATTTTGACATTGTTGCGGATCCTCGTGATGCACGGGTGGTTTGCCGGGGTATTTGTGTATGACAAGGACAAGAATATCATCACTGTCCCACAGAGAGCATATCGTAAGAGCCGACTAGCTGTGTGACGTGGTATTACAGCCGGCTATGCTAGGTGGGTGTTTAGAACAGCATAGATGGCGCCTAACAGGATGCGGATTTACTTTTCTCTAATGTTTTGAGTTCATTAAGATGGACCCGCACATCGGTTAACCACCGTCCATCAGCGCTTGTCCCAACGTTGGTTGTGGTTTGTGATGCCGATCGTTTGTATCTCTAGTCTCAATGGAGGCTTGAGTCACTCTGAGCTTAGACGCTTATTTCAGACAAAGAATACTGTCATTACTAAAGCCAGCTCGCTAACTGAAAGCCCTGATGAAAATATGAACTGTACCGAATATTATCTTCCCTTATTTTTAAAGAAATCAGAAGTTAATCGTTGTAGCCGAGAAACACAACTCACCTACACAATGTATCAAGTGGAAGGACAAGAAACGAGGACAAACACAAACATTGTAAGGTTGGTTAGTTGATTAGTCGGTAGATCGGTTGGATGGTTGCTTGATTAGTTGGTAGATCGGTTGGATGGTTGGTTGATTAGTTGGTAGATCGGTTGGATGGTTCGTTGATTACTTGGTAGATCGGTTAGATGGTTGGTTGATTAGTTGGTAGATCGGTTGGATGGTTGGTTGATTAGTTGGTAGATCGGTTGGATGGTTGGTTGATTAGTTGGTAGATCGGTTGGATGGTTGGTTAATTAGTTGGTAGATCGGTTGGATGGTTGGTTGATTAGTTGGTAGATCGGTTGGATGGTTGGTTGATTAGTTGGTAGATCGGTTGGATGGTTGGTTGATTAGTTGGTAGATCAGTTGGATGGTGGGTTGATTAGTTGGTAGATCGGTTGGATGATTGGATGGTTGGTTGATTAGTTGGTAGATCGGTTAGATGGTTTGTTGATTAGTTGGTAGATCGGTTGGATGGTTGGATAATTAGTTGGTAGATCGGTTGGATGGTTGGTTGATTAGTTGGTAGATCGCTTGGATGGTTGGATGGTTGGTTGATTAGTTGGTAGATCGGTTAGATGGTTGATTGATTAATTGGTAGATCGGTTGGATTGTTGGTTGATTAGTTGGTAGATCGGTTGGATGGTTGGTTGATTAGTTGGTAGATCGGTTGGATGGTTGGTTGATTAGTTGGTAGATCGGTTGGATGGTTGGTTAATTAGTTGGTAGATCGGTTGGATGGTTGGTTGATTAGTTGATAGATCGGTTGGATGGTTCGTTGATTAGTTGGTAGATCGGTTGGATGGTTGGTTGATTGGTTGGTTGGTTGGATGGTTGGTTGATTAGTTAGTAGATCGGTTGGATGGTTGGTTGATTAGTTGTTAAATCGGTTGGATGATTGGTTGATTAGTTGGTAGATCGGTTGGATGGTTGGTTGATTAGTTGGTAGATCGGTTGGATAATTGGTTGATTAGTTGGTAGATCGGATGGATGGTTGGTTAATTAGTTGGTAGATCGGTTGGATGGTTGGTTATTAGTTGGTAGATCGGTTGGATGGTTGGTTGATTAGTTGGTAGATCGGTTGGATGGTTGGTTGATTAGTTGGTAGATCGGTTGGATGGTTGGTTGATTAGTTGGTAGATCGGTTGGATGGTTGGGGTAGATCGGTTGGATGGTTGGTTGATTAGTTGGTAGATCGGTTGGATGGTGGGTTGATTAGTTGGTAGATCGGTTGGATGGTCAGTTGATTAGTTGGTAGATCGATTGGATGGTTGGTTGATTAGTTGGTAGATCGGTTGCTTGTTGGTTGACTAGTTGGTAGATCCGTTGGATGGTTGGTTGATTAGTTGGTAGATCGGTTGGATGGTTGGTTGATTAGTTGGTAGATCGGTTAGATGATTGGTTGATTAGTTGGTAGATCGGTTGGATTGTAGGTTGATTAGTTGGTAGATCGGTTGGATGGTTGGTTGATTAGTTGGTAGATCGGTTGGATGCTTGGTTTATTAGTTGATAGATCGGTTATGTGGTTGGTTGATTAGTTGGTAGATCGGTTGGATGCTTGGTTTATTAGTTGGTAGATCGGATGGATGGTTGGTTGATTAGTTGGTAGATCGGTTGGATGGTTGGTTATTAGTTGGTAGATCGGTTGGATGGTTGGTTGATTAGTTGGTAGATCGGTTGGATGGTTGGTTGATTAGTTGGTAGATCGGTTGGATGGTTGGGGTAGATCGGTTGGATGGTTGGCTGATTAGTTGGTAGATCGGTTGGATGGTGGGTTGATTAGTTGGTAAATCGGTTGGATGGTCGGTTGATTAGTTGGTAGATCGATTGGATAGTTGGTTGATTAGTTGGTAGATCGGTTGGATGGTTGGTTGATTAGTTGGTAGATCCGTTAGATGGTTGGTTTATTAGTTGGTAGATCGGTTGGATGGTTGGTTGATTAGTTGGTAGATCGGTTAGATGGTTGGTTGATTAGTTGGTAGATCGGTTGGATTGTAGGTTAATTAGTTGGTAGATCAGTTGGATGGTTGGTTGATTAGTTGGTAGATCGGTTGGATGGTTGGTTGATTAGTTGATAGATCGGATATGTGGTTGGTTGATTAGTTGGTAGATCGGTTGGATGGTTGGTTGATTAGTTGGTAGATCGGTTGGATAGTTGGTTGATTAGTTGGTAGATCGGATGGATGGTTGGTTGATTAGTTGGTAGATCGGTTGGATGGTTGGTTGATTAGTTGGTAGATCGGTTGGATGGTTGGTTGATTAGTTGATAGATCGATTGGATGGTTAGTTGATTAGTTGGTAGATCGGTTGGATGGTTGGTTGATTAGTTGGTAGATCGATTGGATAGTTGGTTGATTAGTTGGTAGATCGGTTGGATGGTGGGTTGATTAGTTTGTAGATCGGTTGGATGGTTGGTTGATTAGTTGGTAGATCGGTTGGATGGTTGGTTGATTAGTTGGTAGATCGGTTGGATATTTGGTTGATTAGTTGGTAGATCGGTTGGATGGTTGGTCGATTAGTTGGTAGATCGGTTGGATGGTTGTTTGACTAGTTGGTAGATCGGTTGGATGGTTGGTTGATTGGTTTGTTGGTTTGCTGGTTGGTTAATGATTCGGCAACCTTTGGGCTACTACCGTTTGACAAAATGGAATATAGTGGAATCTGGAAGTGTTTGTGAGCTGTTGTTCAGTTCCGCAAAGACTTTTCCATTTGTCTGTTCTCTGAGAAAGATCTCTTTCTTAACACCAGCAAGAGCCGGGTTATAAGGAGAGCTACTATAACCTACCACACAAAAAATGTCGTAAATGTTGGAAATTAACTCAACAACAATTCTCTCGAGCCTTGGACATGTTCCTGTTTGGCTCTATTATCACATAGTTTTGTTAGACTCGTGTGTAGCAAAATAGATTACGATGTCGGCTTGCTAGACTGGTAACAGCATCTGTTAGGTTGTTGATACGCTATGTGTTTCCATTCCCAGCGGTCAAGCTCACTTAGCTTCGAATGTCAACACGTAGATTGCTAGACATACAAGGCAAAATGTTCGTCATGCGCTGACGTCACCACAATGGGAATGAATGAACCCGACTAAAACGCTATCTCGCGGTATACACAGGGAAATATTCCTCATAAGATCTGGTCCTTCACATATCGGGTCGAATGATTGTAAATCAACACTGCCCAATCATAAATTAAACGACTTTTACGGAAGTGTGTCCATGAATAAACATGAATGTCTCATGACAACTCTAAAGCTATCGCCGGCGGCGATTGTTAGACCGAAATGTCATTAGGTATCTTTTTTTTTTAAATTCCACGTGTGGGTCAAGGGGTCATTAACTAAGAAAAAAATAATACGACAACCAATGACCCCATTGATGTCGTAAGAGGTGACTTAACTGATTCGTATCACTCCGTGGTACCGATGTACCGGCTCTCAAACTTTCTTACAACGTTGTAGAGCTGATGTATTGGCTCGAACAGAAATCATAATAATGCATGAACGTTTATTCATACTAAGTTTTTTCCAAATGTATAAATATGCCTATATTTCAATGGTAGCAGTTTGACACTGCAAAAATAATTGTGTTAAGGGGTCCAAAGTATTCGGGAATAAAGACGTTAAGAGGTTTGTGAATGGGATTAGCAACACACCATTCCGCAGTTGCCACCCCTGCATGAGCTCATAAAGAGATTTTGCATTTTTCCTGCATGTAGCCATCTGCAGAAGGGACCTGGGGAAAAGAGACTCATGGCTGGCCAGTCAAACATACTGAGCGTACAATGTTAGTCTGGGTCAGGCAAACATACTGATCGGACATTGTTAGTCTGGGCCAGTCAAACATACTGAGCGTACAATGTTAGTCTGGGTCAGGCAAACATACTGATCGGACAATGTTAGTCTGGGTCAGGTAAACACACTGATCGGACAATGTTAATCTGGGTCAAGCAAACATACTAATCGGACAATGTTTGTCTGGGTCACATAAAATATACTGATTGGACAATGTTAGTCTTGGTCAGACAAAACATACTGATCGATCTATGTTAGTCTGAATCTGGCATAACATACTGACCAAGACCCCCACCTCAGTTCCGCGTAGTTCTCCCTCGAAACTGGCTGCTAACCAGGCAGTCTTGCTAACAATGTGGGGAATCGACGTGATCTTCTCAGAAGTGAGCGACCGATGTGGGAAATCGACGTGATCTTCTCAGAAGTGAGCGACCGATGTGGGGAATCGACGTGATCTTCTCAGAAGTGAGCAACACGCAGATGAAGGCAAGCAAATCATAACCGCCTAGAGTACCCTAACCCACCTTCCTCATCACGATCGGAATGTGAGGAAAGCTACTGCAAGCCGGAAGTTAACGCTCGTTAATGACGCACAAAAGAATACTCATTGTGGGCTTTCAAAAACAACAACAAACAGCAACAACAACAAGAGCAACAGGAACAACACCAACAGCATTGGGTACCATATTCTTTGAAATCACGTAGAACAATCTTTTTAGTACATAATAAATTATTGTTCATACTGTCCCTCACAGCTAGAAAGCTTTTGTTACGGAGAACGTTAGACAAGGTTTAAAACACGTGTAAACGAAAGCGTGTCTGCGATAGATGAGATAATATTGCCCATGTCTCTACCTGAGTATTGTTCACGAAATATACATGGGGTCATTGTGACCCGGCACTAATTTATTTACGCGTAAACATCTTTACTAGCAGGTGCGTCCCAGGTAAATATACGAATGGAAAAGGTTGTCGGAGAATGTTACAACAGAAAGTAATCTGATCTTAATACAATAACTCTCCTCGGCACGTGTTTGAGGTTGTTAGATCGCTGGGGTAGTGAGGATTTCAGAAGACCTATAGATAATAGGAGGGGCGAGTGGTAGAACTGTGGTGATACAGGTCTTTGGCAAATGGTCCACTGGTTCGAAATCCTAGTTAGGCCTAGAGTTGTTGTTTTTCTTTCTATAGGAGCTATAAATCAAAACTTAGTATGTGCACTAAGTGGCGACCTCAGCCAAGCGGCCTGTATTTGTCCGCCCTGTGCTTCTTATCTTGGACCCAAACTGTAGGTATGAACGCCATAACTTTATTAGTTTTGTTATTGGATAAGCCGAGACTACGAAAATGTGACTCTTAAAACGTAATAAACAAGGGCAAGTCAGTAAATATGTCACAAATGGATATAAAAAGAACAAATAATAGACACGAATTGAAAACCATGTTTTATTGCATTTACATTGTCCCGTTTTTCTCAACATGATTTCCCCCAGAATGAATACACTTATTACATCGCTTGATCAGTTTACTCCAACCTGCAGTATATTAGTGTGCCGTCTCAGCCATATTTGCACTTCGCGTTGAAATCTCTTCGTGATTCACGAAACTGATCCCGCCAGGGCAGGTTTTTTTGTCAAACTAAACAGGTAGAAGTTGCTGAAAGCTAAGTCGAGACTGTCTGATGAATGATTAAGAAGCTACCACCCTATGTTGGTCGATTTTCTCGTGGGTTAATTGAACCAAATGTTATGGTGACATTTTCATGAGGAAACAGTACTCATCTAGTCAGCAGGCATGTGTGTTTTCTACGAATCAGCAAAACTTTACAGAACGATACAGCCTTTACAGTGTCACCTTTAGTTCCCACCACTCGTCGCATAGATGTTTGTTGCAATCTGAATTGGACAACCAGGTCGGACTTCATCAACAAGTGTGTCTCTGTGAGAATATGTCTTCCGTATTCTGCACTGCAACAAACACTGAACATCTTAAACAAGAAGCCTTTGCACAATAACACGCTGTTCTTTGATTGTATACTCTGTGATCACGGAGGCTATTTTGTATCCTAGCTGCTCATGTGCATGCGACATCTAGTGTTTGCTACCGACAATAATAACACAGATAGATGTTGTTGCCACCTAATCACAACATTAGAAACTACCAACTACATTTTTCAGATATCCCATATCAGTTTGTGACCTACTTACTGACTTACTCTGGTAGTGGAAACTGATTAGCAACTCTACACCAATAGTGGTTCAAGCAAAGAGAATGTTATTGTTTCTGTTGTTATGCGTCCAAAAGCATTCTGACTCTCGTCCTTCCGTCCAGTGTCATATAATGGTATATGAGCGTGTTTATTAGTTGTTGGTTAGTACCAGGAAAAGTGTTCCATTTATTTGGCTTTAGAGGAAGAAGCATTTGTCTTACATCGTTGGGTGCCTGGCACGCAAAGCAATGAAGATCAACGGTTTTTTGTATCTAAAGTGTGTTATGGTTGGATTCAATTCAAATGCTCGTTAGACGAGATCTATTGGGTTCTTTGCCAGAAGATGATGCTCTGAACCTTCCTTGGGAGTTGATTGATACCTTTATTTGAATTAGTGTATGTCATATGTCATGAAACCGTCCTTCATGCGTTTCCCATGACCTATGTGTTCGACAATGTTGTATTGTTCGCTGTTGGTTTGATTGTTTGGATGTTTGTGGAAGTTATGCTGTGGTTGTTCTCGTCCTGTTCAATGTTTACTATTATCTGACCTGGTTGTTGCCAGGTCTGTTTGAGTCTACAGGGACCCACTCATTATTTTCTAGACGTGGGAGGTGATAATGTTTTCAGAATCTATGTATCTTTGGATGTGGATCAGGTCTACGGTGTCCAGCATGTTATATTCCTTAAACAACGGACAGTGTGTCTGGAAAAATAACAATGTTTTATATGAGGTGTGTTCTAAAATTATCCGTCCTTTGGGCCGAACCAATGCAATTAATGACCTGAAGGTTTGGATTGGAACCTTAATCCCCTTCAAAGTACTCTCTTTGGGACTCCAAATACTTCTTCCAGCGGTATCGCCATTATTGGAAGCATTTCAGGAAGGCCACTTTTGGGAATGGAGTACAGCTGGGTCGTCGCAGTCCACACAATGTCTTCTCGTGACTCAAATCGGGTCCCTTTCAGTAGGATTTGTAGCTTGGGGAACAGCGAAGAATCACTAGGAGTGTGGTGAATAGGGGTCATGTCGAACCAGAGGGAAAAGCCAAGAATCGCAAGGAGTCTTGTGTGGCGAATATGGATCATGGCGAACCAGAGGGAACAGCCAAGAATCGCAAGGAGTCATGTGTGGCGAATATGGATCATGGCGAACCAGAGGGAACAGCCAAGAATCGCCAGGAGTCATGTATGGCGAATATGGATCATGGCGAACCAGAGGGAACAGCCACGAATCGCAAGGAGTCATGTGTGGCGAATGGGGATCATGGCGAACCAGAGGGAACAGCCAAGAATCGCCAGGAGTCATGTATGGCGAATATGGATCATGGCGAACCAGAGGGGACAGCCAAGAATCGCAAGGAGTCATGTATGGCGAATATGGATCATGGCGAACCAGAGGGAACAGCCAAGAATCGCAAGGAGTCATGTGTGGCGAATGGGGTTCATGGCGAACCAGAGGGCACAGCCAAGAATCGCCAGGAGTCATGTATGGCGAATATGGATCATGGCGAACCAGAGGGGACAGCCAAGAATCGCCAGGAGTCATGTATGGCGAATATGGATCATGGCGAACCAGAGGGAACAGCCAAGAATCGCAAGGAGTCATGTATGGCGAATTTGGATCATGGCGAACCAGAGGGACAGCCAAGAATCGCAAGGAGTCATGTATGGCGAATATGGATCATGGCGAACCAGAGGGAACAGCCAAGAATCGCAAGGAGTCATGTATGGTGAATATGGATCATGGCGAACCAGAGGGAACAGCCAAGAATCGCAAGGAGTCATGTATGGCGAATATGGATCATGGCGAACCAGAGGGAACAGCCAAGAATCGCAAGGAGTCATGTGTGGCGAATAGGGATCATGGCGAACCAGAGCAAAGTAGTGTTTGGCGAAACAATCTGATTCAGATGCGAAGAATGGGCGAGTGCGTTGTCATGATGAAACTGCCAAGTCCCGGTTGTCCACAGGTCTGGTAGTATGATTCGCCCATCGTCACCTTGGCCAATAACAACATTCCCTGATTCGTCAGGCTCCCTACTTCCCTGACACGGCTCCGTATTTTTGGTCGCTCTCTATCCCTAAGGAAGTACTTGTGACCGTAATGTAGGTGTCCTTTTGTTTTTCAACTGTATTCCTTATCATAAATCCTGATATAACTCTGTAACGTTTGTCTTTTTTCTGTGAGGTAGCATCTGTCTTCTATTTCCTTGACATGACGGAAGACATACTTTTTTTGAATTCTTATGTTTAGCTGCTTATAGTCAACAAATTGTATGTTGATTGTCGGGTTTAATTAAATACTTTGTTCATAAGCTTCCCTAACATCTGTATCACATCTCAGGTGGCTTTACATGTGTGAAGATTTCTCGAGTCTCTGTTGCTGTTGACCTCATTTCCCTACTAATCAAGCGTACAACACTATTCTGCACCATGTCCAAGGATTCTTAGTCAGATTTTGAACGCGTTGTTAGTATAGTGTCATTTTATTCTTTTGCAGAGCGGACATAACCAAGGTACAAGCCTCTCAAAATATCTTTGTCTGATGCCCAGGATATGTTATCCGGTATCTCTAATTAATATAATCGAATCACTGCCATCTTTCAATTCTGATCTTATTTCTTGCGTCAAAAAAGATGCAACTGTAGTGGAGCAATGACAATTATTGCATTTAAGAATATATTTTATGAGCATAGCTTTTAGAGCTAGAAATGGCAAATGAAAACTGGTTGTATACAGACTCTGCATAGTCTTCTAAACCAGTATACAGACGGTAAGTTGAGTTATGTTATGTAGTTCTGAGAGTCATTTATCCTTTAGATCAGTCTACAAAACCGGTGTTCTGTGTAACTGTCGATTCATAACTGCTTGTTCTAGACATAAAGTGTTAAATCTCTAACTCTCTGAAAGTTTTTTGTTTTTGTTTAAGTATTGACACTATTAATCCATGCTTTCCGAAACCATCGATTTCTACAGGTCAATTTAATTAATTTGAAAAGTTCTTCTTTTCTTATGCCATCATGTGAAATAGCATTTAATTATGAATGTTGTCGGGTCTTGGAGAATGTATATGCTAGAGTTTCGCCAGGGCTTGCATGTTAAATTCTACTTCAAATAAGGAGGCATTGACATGTGGAGCTTGCTCATCAAGTGGAGTGTTCGTTTCCTGTTCTGTTCTGTAAACTTTCCTGCTCTGCTTTTTTAGGCAAATTAGAGTTAAAATGTCTCAGTTGTATGTTTTTTTATTCAGGAATTGTTTCTTTTCCATTTATCGCTGGTTTTTGGTTTGTTCTTCTAATTTCTTTCGACAAACTGTTGACCAATGACCAGGCTATATTTCCGTTTTGCCTGAGATCTAGTTCTCCATTTTTTTCCTGTTGATTTCTCAACTGTTAATTTTACTTTTGCACGTGCTTTATTGCATTGTTTCTTTGCTTCATGCGATGGCGTTGTTTTTGTGTATGTTCCTGTGTTCTTCCTTTCGTGATTGGATCCCTGTGTTTCTTTATTCCAAAATAATGTATACGAGTTCATCAGCCCTTTGTGATGCTGCTTTCAAGATTGCTTGAGTCACCTCCTCATTGAGTGTTTCAGCAATGTGGATAATGTTTGTAAAACAATGGTCGTTTCTTCGAATAACCTGCAGTTCTCCTTTTTCAAGTTTCAGCGAGTTTTTAACCTTGAATTATGCCTTTTATGAGGTTATTGTGATCACTTCCAATTTGCCAATGACTTGGGAGTAGAAAGAGTCGTTCAAAGATTAGCAAAAAAAAAGGGAGGTCGACTAAAGACGATGGCATTGTACCTTAGGGTTGGTATAGATTCTGCATCATGTAACACAGAGACGTTGGTTGTATCGTAAAGCTTATGAAGAATAATGTTCTTTTAGTGGTGTTATCAGTGTAACGTCAAGTAGGCGTATGCTTATTGAAGTTACCAGCAAGGTTTGTTGTGTGATATTGTGTTTCGTGCTAATCAAACTGGTTACGAGGTGAGTTGTTTAAGGAATGGAGCGGAGTCCGTATATGTTGTATATGGTATGTTTATCCAGTGTGCCAGATGGTCATTCTTTTCGTCTGTGTAGTGGGCTGTTATATGTGTTACATATCTCTGAACATCATTCCGGAGAAGTTAGTACACTCATAGGCTTAGCAAGCGTATCAAGTTAACTTCAGGTCAATGTTCTTGTTTAGAGCTTTTTGTAGGAGGACGATATGAACTTTGTGACTGCCTAATACCCTGGCGATCTCAAGCTTATGGGTTTCCTGGCGACAACTGTTGAACATTAAGTGAATGTTGATTATCTTGTTTCTTTTGTTGCTTCCTCCCCCTCATAGGTTTGTATGTGTTATTATGTTTACTTTTGTTTCCAGCAATCCATTGTTTACCAATGGTCACTCAATACCAGGAGTGGATGTTAATAATCAAGACGTCGTCCGATCTTGTTTGTAAAAATTAAGCTGCGTACGTTCCATTTATGACATTGTCAGGCTAGCGTGTATGATAATTTTGTCCCACCCAAGCCAGAACTGTTCGGTCCTGACAGTAAGCAATTTAGGGGAGCATTAAGTAACGCCCCAATGTACCGAAATCAAGGTAGAGTTCGTGGGCTCATTCCCCGCCATCAATTGTCTACTGGTTAAGTCAAGTTCTTCTAGGCTCTAGATATGTGACCAACAGTTCAAGAAAATTGGATCGCCACGACCTGGCCAATGTGAGGTTACGAATGGCTTATCATGGTGTGTTGAATGATGTTTCTCTTCCCCAGGTGAGTTCAGTATACCGGGTAGTTCTCACTCCTTCCTTACCACAGCTGATTAAGTAATGATTATATCACAGTTTAGTGATTATGCGCCGAGTCTTTTTTTTTAATGGAAGTTTGCTTCTCTAGAATCTGGTAGTTCGCATTCCCAGTCACCAGGACAACAGCATATCGAAGAGGATTGGGTGCTTCACAAAGGTCTTTGAGTTGGAGAGGTTATCTAGACCAAGATGCTCACACCATGTAAAGGTATCACTAGGTCTTGGGTGTGGAAGGTGGGCCCGCCTAGATGAGCTCTCTGCCCATATTCAACAAACCGCACCACTGTTGTATACTGACTTGGTCCGTACCGATTATTTGGAAGAATGCATGAATAACAATATCTCAGAATATTTATGTTAAAGATGTCATTGCAATGTGTGGTAGTTAGAGGTGAATTGGTGAGAGTGAAGTGGTAGATAGAGGTGAATTAGTGAGAGTGAAATAACAGATGAAGGCGGGTTGATGAGAATGAAGTGGTAGATAGAGGTGAATTGGTGAGAGTGAAGTGGTAGATAGAGGTGAATTAGTGAGAGTGAAATAACAGATGAAGGCGGATTGATGAGAATGAAGTGGTAGATAGAGGTGAATTGGTGAGAGTGAAGTGTTAGATAGGGCAGTTTTTAATAGTGAAAGGATAGATAAGAGATGTGATATATTTATATATATATATATATATATATATATATATATATATATATATATATATATATATATATATATATATATATATAAAGAGAGAGCGAGAGAGTGCTTATTTGTCACTCTGTGAAAGACGTGAATCTTGAGATTTTTTCCACCAGAAATATAAAAAATGTATTGATATTAAATATTGGGAAGAAATGGAACAATTTGTTTAAAACCATTCTCGGTGTTTCTATCTAACTGAAATGTATCCAGGGAAAGGGCAATTGCAGCGAAATTTGTTTAAATATGTGACTTTGTATTCACTGTTTACAGATGGAATTCTCACGCTTAATTTCTACGGACGTTAAATTTCTTCAGTGTTATCGTCCAACAATAAGCTGAATGACAAAACGGATGTCTACACTTAACCTTCGTTGTTGTTAATACCACTCGTACTTGGGCAGGGTACTCTTAACGATAGGCCTTCGCGGAGGGTTATCGTGACACTCTTCAAATCCCGAGACGTACTTGAGAAGGTAGATTAGTGTTCCCCTAGCATAATGTAATACTCAGCTTTGGGGAGTCCCCAGGCCTGATTCCCACTGATAAGCCAGATAGATATGAAACAGCATGTTTCCAGGAAGAATGGCTTAAATTAGAGGTGGTGTCTTGATCATTATATTTTACCTGACCCTGACTAGCATAGTCTGATCAGTATCTTTTACTTCACGCTAACTAACATAATCGGATCAGTGTATTTTATCTCACCCCGACTAACAGTCGGTCCTGTATGTTTCACATTACCAGACGTTAGTTTCTTCTGTCCACACTTAACATCGTTTTTCCACATTTATTTGAAAAATAAAGAAGTGGCATTAAGTTTTCCTACTTTTGGAATTGGTTTTTATTTTTCTACTTCGTTTTGTCGTCTTCGTCATTTTCTCTGATATAATCACATATATTTCTCTCAAAAATTTTTCCTGCATCAGTGTTGGTGTGAGAGAGTCAAGGTTTAGCTGAGTAGTTACTTATCTAAAGAGTTACAACATGTACCCACACCACGACACGACTTCGGACAGTAAATAACACAGTAAACCCTCTCCTGTCATAAGAACATTATCGTTTTGTTATGCAAATCTAAAAAAAAAATATTAACAACAACAAAAAATACATCTAAACTAAATAATATTTTTATAAATTTAAATATATATATGTATGTATATGTGTGTGTGTGTGCGTGCGTGCGTATTTTGAACTACATCAGAGGTTTGTAAGCACTAGCGTTTGATGGTTCCTCCAAACTAGTTAACCCAAGTTCTCGCCGCTGCACTCTCCTATCTGCACACTCAACACACACTCAAAAACTCGTCCTCAGTTATGTGCATTCACACACAACTAGATCACCTTCAGTCAGGTGAACTGTACATCCACATACAATCGGTTCACGTATGCGAAGGCGATCTGTGCATTTATATTCAAATTAGATTACGTCACTTATAGTCGGATCACGTGCTCATTTGTTCTGTTACATACTCAGTCGATCTGTGCATGCACATACACTCAGAACTCACATCGTTCCTAAAGTGTCCTGATCAATGCCACAGACATTCGGATCTCGTCCTTAAGCGATCTGTACATTCACAATTTCTTCGATTACTTCATGTACTTTTACTTTCATATGTAATTAAATCACGCATCGTTCACTAGGTGTCCTCCACACACGACACACATTCAGATCTTTTACTGTTCACAGGCTGTCCATCATAAACACCTATAGAGCGACTGGTCAAAACCCGACGTGTATGCTGGTTCAGTCACTCTGCAAACTCAGTCTCACTCTCATAGCCAGCCTACTTGAGTTCATCTTTGCAGAATATTTTATAATTATTGTAGTCGAATGGTCTCCTGCTGGCTGTATGACTTAGCCATTACTCTTAATTTTCAATTACCTCCAACTAGTTGTTATTGGATGATTTTCTCAGAATCCCTGTCACTCTAAATGTCGTGGCCCGTCGTGGCGGGCTCTGACTGTCACCCACCCCACTACGCTAAATCGGAACGCTAAAGTGGTCAGCTCCAAACCACCACCTTAACTCTGAACACCCCCACCCCCGTACCAGACAAATTCTTCCACTTAAACCCCTCCATTTTGGCAAGAGAACGAGTTTCTTTGAGACAGACTGTGATGGGAGCGACGTTCTATAAAGGACATGCTACATGATGATGAAACCCCTTGTTTCCTTTGTCGACCTAGTGTCGAAACGGTGTTTGACTTTGGCACTCAGGCAACCTTTTTTTTGTTCTTAGAGTGACCAGCCCGATCTCCCCTGCTCTAAACGCACATGCTCCAGCTGGAAACTGTTACATTGGCGAGGAACATGTTGTCACTCTGCTCTTCTCAAAGAGTTTCTGTACCTGCAGAGCACGTTGTACTGTTTGTCTGTTCACCCACAAGGGTACATGTAAATGCTCCAAATGTTTATTTTGTTGAACAAATGATGTATGAGTCTACAATGACCGGTTCGCAGTCTAAATATCGTCACTTGATCTGTTCTTTGCAAAGTGCAGTATTTATCTTTTATATAAAACTGTTTGTTTTCTGTATTATTTATCTCTAAGTTGATACAAGCTTTTATTTAAAGGCCCTATTGCTGTTGTAATTCTATCTCGTATTTCCTCATTTGTAACTCGATCTTTGTACGTGACGTTTAAAAGTTTTCGGAAACATATCTCCAAGGCCTGTATTCTTCGTTGAATGTCAGGTGTAACTGTCCATGTCTCACACGCATAGAGGAATATTGACATGATCAGTGTACGCATTAATCTGATTTTCGTGCATAGTGATAACCGTTTATCTTGCCAGATTTTGTTAAGCCGTGCAAGCGCCGCTATTGTCTGTGCTATTCTGGCCAACACCTCACATTTTGATCCTTCATCACTGACAATCGACCCAAGATATTTAAAACGGTCAACCTCTTCGAGTTCCTAACCGTTAGCTTTTATCCTGCTATTGAAGCCCGTGGCGTTGTTGGTCATAAATTTTGTTTTTCCAGCGTTTATCTCCATACATTAGTCAAGAGCTGTTTCATAGCCTTCTGACCCATTCCTGGAGTTCTGCTTCTGAACCCGCCAACCCGTCGATATCATCTGCAAAACAAGGTTGGTAATCGTTCGGCCCCCTATATTGATAGTATCAACGTGACCAAGTGCCTCACTCATAATTCCTTCAAGGGAAATATTGAAAAGAGTTGGAGAGAGTGTACACCCCTGTCTCACACCAACTGATGTGCGAAACCAGTCCCCTCGCTTCCCATTCACAAGAACTGCGCTAGACGCCTTGTCATACAGGTGTTCAAGGACCGTTATAATATTTCCGTTGATATAATACATCCTCATGGTTGCCCAAAGCTCTTTATGCCATACCCTATCAAACGCCTTCTTAAAATCCATAAACACATGATACAGTGCTTGCTGCTGTTCTAGATATTTCTCGCTTAGCAGACTTAAATTAAATATCTGTTCTGTAGTGCTTCTTCCCTATCTGAACCCTGATTGCTCCTCGGCAATGATGTTCCCTGCTTGGGGTTTCTTCTTCTTCTTCTTCATCGTACGCTGTTAACAGCGATATTTACGTTGCACTGTTTTATTTTGTTAAGCCTGTGGCTCAGTGCATCCGATTTCAACAGGCGTTTCTGTCCCCAGCCTAACTGCAAGGCAGCAGTTGTTTTTGGTGAGAGTTGTCTCTCTTGGGAAGTTGTCTTGCAGGACTATCGAGTCTTCCCTACTCGTGTCTATAGGGTTTGGCAATGATATGATGGACTATGTACTAGTTTGTACTATCCCGGAAGAAAGGCAGTCCAGTGTGACTTTGTCCCAGGATCGTCACGTCCTGCCAGAAACGTAGCATATGCATGTGAGTTAGTTATCTCTTTGCTCCCTTTATTTTCTCGGCTCATCTGCAGTGATGGTACGCCTAGCATTCCCCGCCACCCGGGAGGTTGTCACAATAGGGCAGGAGGTGCAATGTGCGCTGGACTGCATCTCTTCTGCGTCCATTGGGATGACTGATAGCAGACAGAGGCAAAGAGCGAGGCATGAGTGCATTTCTGCGGCTCGATCGGGCCGGGCTGAGACGTAAGCCCCAGCCATGTCGTAGCCTCCCATCACAGCGGTGCTGAGATTTAGGGCGGGATTCTGGCTTAGAGGCGTTCGGCCGTAATCCCTCAGATGGTAGCTTATCAGCCAAGCACGTGGACCAAATGTCAGCGACCAGGGGACAAGCCTGGTCTTGCACGGAGATGTTGTTCGCCTGGGGAGCGGACATATCTCATGGTCAAGGGTTGAGTCTCAGCAGTTCGCAGTGAGGTAGCTGATCTACTGCTTAGGGCACCCCGACCGAGAACTAAGTCTTCTACAAATGGTTTCATACCTCATCGCCGTATGGGGTGAATATCGAGCAGCTTCCCGCCCGCTTTGATCAGCGGACGGCAGAGACCTCATTCTGCGGCTCGACCGGGCGGGGCTGGAGCGGGGGCCCCAGGTCCCCACCATGTCGAAGCCTCCCTTTGCATTCGTGCTGAGCTGCTTTTGGGCGGGATTTTGGCTTAGAGGCGTTCGGCCGTAATCCCTCACCTTGTAGCCTCGCGCCGTTGGCTTATTAGCCTAGTACATGAACCGCTTGGGGTTTCAATCGGTCAAGGATTTATCTAAGCGTGGACAGGTCATTAAAACCTTTTATCGAAAACGCAGTTGTTTATATAACTTCAAGTCGGATTCGAACAGGTACACACGTTCATTGAGTTGGAAAATCACGAAACACCCGATGTAAACGTTTAAGATGATGCAGGTGAAAATATCGAATTGAACGATGATCATTTTCAAAAACTTAAGTTGGCAATGAAGGATGATAAACACACAACAACAAAAAACACCAATTCCCCAAAAAAGCACACTATTTTAAAGAAAGCCATATGCCTCTGTAGCCTCAAAAACACAAAAATTGTCTTAGTATAAAGGATGAAGATGATGATAATGAGGAATATGATAATAATCACGTTGAATGCTCACACTGAGTAAGTTTACTCCTTTTGGGCCCCTTGAAAAGAACGTTTAGCGGCGCGTTGCAATAGCTCTTCTCACATCTCGAGCGTGTTGATGAAGGTGCACTAGAGTCTTCCATGCGGCTACGCTCTGCTTGGCTTCATCTGCATGTGGCTCACTACTACGTGGATCACGTCAATCCGCCACCTCGTATGGCAGACTGAAACAGCCTGTTTCCATGGAGAACTGCGCAGAAGCAGAATCGTTTCTAGGTGTTTTGCCGTCCTACGCTAGAATTTAAAAATGCCGCCCCTTCCCTTTTACTACCATCAATCTCTCCCTCTGTCATCCAAGCTAGAGGAATTAATGTATTAGATATAAAAGAACTTGTATTCAACTAGAATAACATAACGTTAATAGTAACTTATCTCTTTTACAAACACCATGAATTGCACTTACCTTTTAGATATGTTGAAAGAGAAGTACAAAACCTAGCTCTTGATCGATTATCAAAAATCAAAAATTAATAGTAACACTAAACACATCAAACAGAACCACCATGTGTCCTCTATTTAATTTGTGTCTCTTATTTTGCTCAATTTTCCGCTGTTTGATTTCAAATTAAAATTGTCTCCGCCCTTTTACCACCCCTAAAATTGTGCCGCCCTAGACGGCCGCCTTGTCTTGCCTAATAGTAGAAACGGCCCCGTGTAGAAGTGAGGTGGTAGTCATTAATTTTGCCTGTCACCGACTAACATTGTCAGATTAGTATATTTTGTCTGACCCCAACTAACATTGTCAGATTAGTATATTTTGTCTGACTCCGACTAACATTGTCAGATTAGTATATTTTGTCTGACCCCGACTAACATTGTCAGATTAGTATATTTTGTCTAACCCCGACTAACATTGTCCGATTAGTATATTTTGTCTGACCCCCGACTAACATTGTCCGATTAGTATATTTTGTCTGAACCCCGACTAATATTGTGCGATTAGTATGTTTTGTCTGACCCTGACTAACATTGTCCGATTAGGATGTTTTGTCTGACCCTGACTAACATTGTCCGATTAGAATGTTTTGTCTGACCCTGACTAACATTGTCCGATTAGAATGTTTTGTCTGATCCTGACTAACATTGTCCGATTAGAATGTTTTGTCTGACCCTGACTAACATTGTCCGATTAGAATGTTTTGTCTGACCCTGACTAACATTGTCCGATTAGAATGTTTTGTCTGACCCTGACTAACATTGTCCGATCTGTATGTTTTGCCTCACCAGACCCTATTCTTCTCTTGGTATAAATAAAAGCGTGAACCAAAAAAACATTTAATCATCGCTTAAACAGCTACTAGTGTTGCCATTTCTTCAGTTTTCAATTGGCTTCCTTTCTCTGTGCCTAACTTCCCATTTCTAAGTAGCCTGCAGTGGGCTGCTAATCACTGTTTTTTTCGCCATGTGGCAGGCATTTATTTTGTTCTTATATTTTTAAAAGCACAAACAGTTAACATTGTTTCTTATTGATTATGTTTACAGTCCAAGGACATTGACGCAGTCGAGTCCCAACGCTTAGAGAGGATACAAGCTGCGCGGCGCATCAAAAGAGTCAAGTCCACACAGAGTCGTCGATCGTACTCGGCAGACTCACGCAATGAGGAGGCAAATTCCTCCTCCTGCTTGCCTAACTGTCTCAGAAGCCAGCGACGTCCCGACAAGGACCGGTTATACAGGTATGTAGACACTCGAGTAGGTTAGGTACCGTATCTTCTTCATCGTCCTCACCATTTTGTGGTTCCGTCCCAAAACGGTTGTAAGGTTGTTCAAGGAGACATTTCCATTTGACCATATCCTCTGTTTGATCAGTGTCAAGACTATCTGTAACGTAGTCTGAACGTATGTCTCCATTTGACCATATCCTCTGTTTGATCAGTCTCAAGACTGTCTGTAACGTAGTCTGAACATATATCTCCATTTGGCCATATCCTCTGTTTGATCAGTCTCAAGACTGTCTGTAACGTAGTCTGAACATATATCTCCATTTGACCCTATCCTCTGTTTGATCAGTCCCAAGACTGGCTGTAACGTAGTCTGAACATGTATCTCTATTTGACCCTATCTTCTGCAGCTCTGTTCTTTTTAGCATTGTTCCGTACTTTAATATATCTGCATGCCTATGGTGTGAAGGTTCAGTCTCGGTCGCCCACTTCCTCTTTTCATCTGTATCTTGCCCTCTAGTATCTTCTGTAGAACACTTTCATGTCTCAAATTGTGTCACAACAAATTCAATCTTTTTCTCTATGTATCATTTTCAATATTTGTCTTTGTCAGTCTACCTCAGTGAAGACATTGTCATTGGATCTTCTTTCTGTCCAACTCACTCTTGCCATTCTACAAGAGCGCCACATTTCAACCGCTTCCAATCTAAAATTTAAAGGCTATCTGTTAAAAAACAGGTGTGAAATAAAGAAGCTGGATTGCGTGGATACCAAAAGAAGACATGCAGTGACACAACATGCTAATTTCCTTTTTTGACTACAAACTCGATTACAAGTAAATATAAAAATACGCGTAATCTCGCACGGACCTTAACGAGAGGATGAACTGACACAAAAATACTAGCAGCGATATTTGGAATATGAAATACTAGAAGTAACAATCAGAAGGGTGACGAGCTCATGGATGAAATGAAAAAATCAAAATAGAATACCAGAACTTTTATATTAACTAAGAAAAAATGCAACATAACCTTTTATTTTAATTAAGAAAAAAGGCAACATAACCTAACTTCTTCATACTTGTTTAGATGGCTCTGCAGAGTCTGTATACAACCAATTGCATCTACTCAACTTGATCTAAAAATAACTAAATACATCCAATCTATATTTGGACACTGTAGACCGGTTTGTCTGAGTCTTTCTTAGAAACTGTATATCAGGATTTCCATTATCAGTGTTGTTGGTCTTCTCTGTATTCTTTCCAGCATCTTAGATAATGACTCCACACCTGAACACTGTTCTGCAATCTAGGTCTAACTAATGCTTTATACAGTTTGACTATCACTTCCTTGCTCCAATGTTTCAGGTCAAGTAAATATATCCCGTAACCAGTGATGAGGTCGTTGGGGCACACATGAAGACGTCCTCACAAACTCACGTCACCCGTCTCTGTCAGCGACCGCTGCCTGTGCATCTTCTGGTCGGAGATTGGTCCATTCTTTTATGTTGTCCTCCCACCTCTTTTTGGGTCGGTCTCTTCGTCGTCTGCATTGCACCTTTCCGTGGAGTATCGTATTTGCAAAACCATTTGATCTCGATATGTGACGGTACAAAGCGAATTTTCCTTCTTTTGATAGTTGCCAAGAGGTCTTTAAAAGGCCCTATTGCTGTTGTAAGTCTATCTCGAATTTCCTCATTTGTAACTCGATCTTAGTACGTGACGTTTAAAAGTGTTCGAAAATATTTCATCTCCAAGGCCTCTATCCTTCGCTGAAGGGCAGCTGCTGTAACTGTCGATGCATCACAAGCATAGAGGAATATTGACAGGACCAATGTACGCATTAATCTGATATTCGTGCAAAGTGATAACCGTTTATCTTACCAGATTTTGTTAAGCCGTGCAAACGCCGCTTTTGTCTAATGCTATTCTGGCAAACACCTCACATTTTGATCCTTCATCACTGACATTCAACTCCAGATATTTAAAACATGTCGACCACTTTGAGGTCCTAGCTATTAGCATTTATCTTACCGTTGAAGCCCTCGACGTTGTTCGTCATTAATTTTGTCTTTCCAGCGTTTATCTCCATACCATAGTCAAGTTCTGTTTCATCGAGCCTTCTGGCCTATTCCTGGAGTTTTGCTTCTGAACCCGCCAACCCGTCGATGTCATCTGCAAAACTAAGGTTGGTAATCGTTCGGCCCCTTTCTTGACAGTACCAACGTGACCTCCAAGTGCCTCACTCATAATTTCCTACAGAAATATACTGAAAAGAGTTGGAAAGAGTGTACAACCCTGTCTCCTACCAACTTATGTGCGAAACCAGTCGCCGCGTATCCCATTCACAACAACTGCGCTGGACGCCTTGTCATACAGGTGTTCAAGGACCTTTATAATACTTCTGTTGATTTTATACATCCTCATGGTTGCCCATAGAGCTTTATGCCATATCATATCAAGCGCTTTCTTAAAATCCACAAACACATGATACAGTTTTTGCTGCTGTTATAGATAGTTGTCTCTTAGCAGTCTTAAATTAAATATATGTTCTGGAGTGCTTCTTCCCTGTCTGAACCCTGCTTGCTCCTCGGCAATGATCTTCTCTGCTTGGTGTTTCAATCGGTCGAGGATTAATCTAAGCATGGCTATGCTAGGGTGGCGATAAGGCTTATTGTTCTGTAATTTTGACACAGCTTTAGGTTTTCAGACTTAGGGAACGGTATAACGATTGATTTTGTCCGTAAGTTCGGCCAGTTTCCTGTCGCCCATATTTTGTTGCAGATGTGTCAGGCCTTCCACCACTACCTCGCCACCTGCCTGTAAGAGCTATGATGGTATATTGTCCACGCCGGCCGCCTTCCCTCTTCTCAATGTCTTTACTGCTGCAGCTACCTTTTCCGTCGTTATCAGTTGGTTATCCTCTATAGTTGTTGATGTTGGAGGGGTTGTTTTATCAGGTTCGTTCCGTCCCTCATAGTTGTGTAACACGGAACAGTAGTGTGTTCATCATGCCAGTAGGTCATTGTCCTCAATAACGCACTTTGGCCACCCATGGTGTCTTTATTTTTTGGTGACACTCCATGATCTCTGTTGCTGTATCTATGAGTGCTGAGTTAAGAGACTCTGCTACTGTATCCGTATCTAGACCTTCTCTGAAAGCCAACATTGGAGCTAATCTCCCTCCTACCCTTGACTGGAACACTTCCATGACTGTTGGGTCTTTTAGTTTCATTAGGTCAAACTTTAGTCTAGTCACTTCTTTCTTTGCAACTCTCTTCAATCGAAGACGCATAGTCATAATAACAAGATCGTGGTCGCTTCCTTTATCTGCTCCGGGAAAACTTCTCATTTTATCGGCGTTGATGCTAGATCTAAACCTCCTCTGGACCAGTATGTAATCAATTTGGCTGTACACTTCATTGTTTGGGTTATGCAATGTCCAGCATCTAGACGCTTGTTAAACCCTAACGTGTTTGTTACCAACAGCTTATTGCATCGTGCAAATTCTAGGAGTACGAGGATCCGGTCATTAGGTTCTTTGTTTCAGTATGGGCTACACGTTCCGCTCCAGTCGTGGACTGCATCTTCTCCAGTTGTTGCGTTTCAATCTCCCTGGACTACCAATATGTCCTTTTTTTGACATTTTGGTTATCAGAGTGAAGTAGATCATATAATGCCTCTATTTCACAATCGTCATAGTCTGCAGTGGACGCGTGGGACTGTATTATCGTAATATTAAACGGTACTGCCTTTAGCTGTAAGACGATAAAACGGCTAGATATTGGACGGCAACCCAATATGCTTCTGGCTGTGACTTTATGTACCAGTATCCACACTCCATGTAAATGTTTCTTTTTATCATACCTAACATTGCATTTTGCCTTTTCCATAACTACTTGGAGTTTCTCGCTCAACTTAACTGTATGATATTTTAAAACTTCTAGATTCCATTCCTTTTAAATCTTCCTAATAGTATTCTCATGTATATAATATTTATATTCAATATAGAATCTACCTTCGTTGATTACTGTACATTTATCTACATTTAACTCCATCTGAGGAGGAGGGAAGGAGGTGGTGGTCAGTATGTTTTAGCTCACGTTAGATAATGGTATTGGTCAGTATGTTTTAATTGGAGTGAAGTGGGGTCTTGGTCAGTATGTTTTAATTGGAGTGAAGTGGGGTCTTGGTCAGTATGTTTTAGCTCACGTTAGATGGGGTCTTGGTAAGTATGTTTTAATTCGGGTGAAGTGGGGTCTTGATCAATATCTTTTAGTTGGAGTGAAGTGGGGTCTTGGTCAGTATGTTTTAATTGGAGTGAAGTCGGGTCTTGGTCAATGTGTTTTAATTGGAGTGAAGTGGGGTCTCGTTCAGTATGTTTTAATTGGAGTAAAGTGGGGTCTTGGTCAGCATGTTTTAGCTTACTTTAGATAGGATCTTGGTCAGTATGTTATACCTGACGTGAGATGGGGTTTTGGTTTGGTCATTATGATTTACCCGAGGTGAGATGGAACCTTGATCAATATGTTTTACCTGTCGTGAGATGGGGTCTTAGTCAGTATGTTTTGCCTGACATGAGATAATCTTTTTGCCAGTATGTTTTACTTGATGTGAGTTGGGTTCAGTATGTTTAACCAGACCCTGATGTTAGGTGGGGTTTTGATCAGTATATTTCATCCAACCTTGGCGTGAGATGAGGTTTAGGTCAGTATGTTTCAACTTACCCTGACGTGTTGGTGAGCTTAGATCATTATGTTTCACCTCATCTGACATGAGGTGGGCTTTGGTCAGTATATACCACCTGACCCTGACATGAGTTGGGCTTTGTTCAGTCTGTTCCACCTGACGCTGACCTGAGGTGGGCTTTGGTCAGTATGTTCCACCTGACGCTGACATGATGTGGACTTTGTTTAGTATGTTTCACGTGACCCTGAGATCAGGTCAGCTTTTATCAGTATATTTCACCTGACCCAGCTGTAAGTCTTCAATACAGCAACTTGTCAAAACAGCAACAAAAAGACTTCGTTTTTCTTCCTGCAGATCTCGGCACGAGTCATCCTGTTCCGACTTCCCATCTCCAGACTCAAACCCTCCTTCCTACGATGGCGCCTGCAGAGGTCGTTCGCGCCACAACTCTGGCATAGAGGAAAACACCGCCCTGCTGTTAGATGTGACTAGCTCGCATAGGTCGTAAGTAGCTAGGTTGACTTGCTATATGTAAGTGCTACAATACGGTAAGTGGTAATGGGTACCTCGACTAGGTTATAGTGGCTTATAGGAAAGGGATGGCGAGTGTTTTCTATAACGTCGAGGATAGGTATGAAATGTTGAAGTGGAGAGATGTGGGTCTGTAAGAAAGGTGTGGACTGAAGATAGAAAGAAATGTGGGGGTATATTTAAAAGGAAAGAACATGAAAAAGTTAACGATGCAGATAATCTTGTAACAGAAAGGTTAGGAGCAGGTAAGTGATGTAGGGTATATTGTAAGTATATGACCAGGAACAGGTGAGAGTGTAGACATCTTATAAGTGAAAGATAAGAATAGATTAGAGAGCTCACCGTCACAAGTGGGCGGACAATTAGAATGATAAACTAAACACGTAAGTAGGAATCAAAACCTTAACTGAAGAACGAAAACAATATGAAGACTTGAAAACAAGTAACGCACCTTCAACGTCAAATGAACACAGAGCAGCAAGGAGAAAAATACAGCTCTTCGTCAACAACAGATCATGGGACAGCATTTACACTGCTAATCGGCCATGGCAGACTAAAGTGTATGATCTAACAGATTAAAGTTCGCACATGATGGCCCAGTGCCCAGGTGGGAGAACACCAGAAAATGTAGCATGTTTTACCAGTCTGTCGACCCACGACTTTGGAATACTGACAGGATTAACATCAACAACCGATTAGGAGTATATACATTATATGATGTCGTCGAAAGCAAAGACGTATCTTTAATTTTATTAGGAAAACATGAGATTATTTTAAATCGAGCAACGAAGAATGAGTAAAAGTGAGAAATGATTAAACAAAATGGGATTATGAAGAAAAGGGCCCAATAATTTAAGTCATCACAAAGCTGGAGTACAACCAAAATGAACCAATCAAAATCATGTAGCATACACAGCACGAGACATGCGCCGGAAAGAATGATAATCTGTTTGCATTCTTAGCACAACAAACACACATCCACTTAACTGAAGATAATGGAATCAAACGAGTCTGAATACAGGAATGCCGTGCTGTGTATTATTATTGCAATTAACTTTATAAATAAATAATGTGCGTTCCGAAAGTATTGCCTCCTATTTTATGTTGATGTCCCACAACGCCAGAAGTTGACTTTTAACTTTTTAAGTTTAAACCTTCCCACCAATATCCATAAAAGTGTGTTTTCGTCCGACATTTGGCACTTGAGGAGCAGTCTGACAAATGGCGTTTGTAATAGAAATGCGTTATAAACAGAGGTGCGTTATTGCATTCCGCAATGCAGAAAAATGTGCACCGATTGACATTCATCGGCGCTTGATAAACGTTTATGGAGACCAAACAGTGGATGTTAGCACAGTGAGGCGGTGGGTTGTGCGTTTCAGCAATGTCGAAAGCGATATGAAGGATAACCCACGTTCCGGACAGCCATGCAATGAAGAACGTTAAGTTCAGCTCATATGCGCAAATCGGTGGATTACGACCAGAGAACTGCCTATGGAGCTGAATATGATTGGTTGGTTTATTGGCTGCTAATGCCCCCAATCGGTTGGTAACCATTTTGTGCGCCCTGAAAAGGACGGAACTTGTGACAGAATGTAGTAGCTTTCCTGACATCCCGAGCGTGCTGATGAAGTGGACTGGGGACCTCCAGGCGGTTGTACAATAATTGGCTTCATCTGCATGGCACTCACTACTACATCGAACCTACCTTTGTTAGCCAGAGTGTTGTCTTTGACAAAGCCAGTTTCCAGGACGAAAAACGAGGTCAGATGATTGTCTTGGCCAGTATATTTCTCCTGACGCTGGCTAACATTGTTTGATCAGTGCGTTTTGTCTGACCAGACATTAGCCTCATCGTCCCGGGAGCCGGATATCAGCTTCAATGGGTTGGAAACGATAGTCCCAACATTGTAATATCACAAAGTTTGCGCCCGGTTGATACCACGAATGCTCACACAGGAACAGAAAGAGCATGGCATGCACGTTTTTTATGGCCTATTGAACAATTACGAGGATGAAGGTAACAGTTTATTGGATCGCATAATCACTGGTAAGGAGACGTGGGGCCGCAACTACAATCCTGAGTCAAAAATTCAGTCCATGGAGTGGCATTTCCATCGAGTAAAAAATGTTAAGATGTATCACTCAGCTGATAAAGTGATGTGCACTGACTTTTGGGATAAGTAAGGGGTAATCATTCTTGTTTTTTTAGAACCTGGACAAACCATCAACTCTGACTGTTACATAGCAACGCTGATTAAGCTGAAGGCTCGAGTTTTCAGGGTCAGAAAATAGAAGAAAACAGCATGTTATTTGTCACACGATAACGCTAGACCCATGCCAGTTTAAAGACGTTGAGCACATTGCCAGTCTTGTCTGGACTGTCCTACCACATCCACCGTACAGTCCGAATGTGGTGCCGTCTGACTTCCCTCTGTTCGGGTCAATGAAAGATGGACTTCGTAGGCAACATTTTCCTAGCAACGACGCCATAATAGCAGCTGGGAAATAGTGGGTCATGGCCGCTGGTGCGGAGTTTTAAGAGTGCTGCATATATGCTCTTGTTCATCGTTGGAGAAAATGTATAGCCATGGGTGGTGACTGTGTTGCTTATATCAAATGGTGTTATTGCGCTATGTTTTATCTGTTACGTGTTTGACGGAATAAAACAGGAGGCATTACTTGCGGACAGTCCTTCATTTATTTATAGTTATATTTATATATTTATATACTTATATATGTCAGTGACGATCGAAGATGTTAGGTATGCACGATTACAAATTTCGCTTGATTGAGAGTGTGTAGGACAAAAATGTTCTATCGCGTGATTTAATTTGGATTTGTTTCGCTTCAAATGCGTTTAAATCCTTGGACCTCATAAAATGTATTTTATCATTTTAGTGCACAATAGCGATGTATTGCAGTACAGAATACCACACATGTTTTGCAACAGAAGGAGGATATTTTTGTAGCTGGTCCAAAACAATTATTTCATTGATGAAAAAAGATTAAGATTTTACTACAAAATTCTTTTCCAAATTAATTAAATAGATTTTTTGGTAAACACTCCTTTACGTGAAGGTAAAAATCGCAAATGAATCAACGAGCAAGTCGTAGAAATTAGCCATGAATTGGGTAGTAGTATCCAGTTATTTTTATATCGCAAATAAAGGCAGGACGGTTAGCCTCGCATTTTTCATACTGTTTCGTTTACAGGTTTTTATTCTTCGTTAATTAAGCTGGAATACTATATTTGGTGGTTGCTATTGTGTTAAACAAAGTAAAATCTAAGGCACAAAGTTTGTACGTTTCTTCGATGGCAGACTTCCAATATGCGTCAATCATGAATAGCTTTCTATGATCATTTGGCATAAATACTCGTCGTTCATTGACGAGATGAAAATGAAATTTTGCTTTTAATACCTACATTAAACAACAATAATAACTTCCACCTCACGGTACCGACTCACTGCCCAGCTCTTATCTATGAAAGCAGGATAATCTGTGTTTGCCATCCAATATTGTAAGAAAAAAGTGACTTTTACCAATGTACAGTTGGCATAACATTCAATTCAACTTAGTCTGCCAAAGTGCATTATTTTACGATTTTTTAAATCTGTATGGACTAAAGATAGGGACACAAGGTATTGCTAGGGAAAGACACGTGCAACTTCAACTGTTTATTTGGACCGTCCGTGTCTGACATATATACGAGTGTATGTGTGTATATATATATACCCGCGGGCGGGCGGGCCGGCAGGCGGGCAGGTAGGCCGATTGGCAGACAGATAGACAGATAGAAGTGTGTGTGTTTGTGTAAGGCATTGAGAAAAGACAGAAAATGTGTAAATGTATTGTCTTCAAAATGTTTAGTGTTATTTTCTATCAGTAATTAAATATATAACTTATTTCAGGTACATAGCTTAAGCTCGGTTAACAATGCCTTCAACATTTCATAATAACAAATTGTAAAAATATGCTAACGATATATACATCCTTTTATATTCGGCAGTTACATCTAAGAGTGATTTAATTGAAAATGAAAGGATACATAAAATTCGACTACATTATGTTTGCTAGGATCAGGTATAATTTGTTCTGTTGGCTGGAGTTCTACAGCAGTTAACGTTTAATGAAAGCCCACACAACCGTAATGCTATTTGCTAATGTTTACTTGTATATTGCCCTTTTATGTGGAGTATTAAAGCTAATTAAAAACCATAATAGTAAAATAACGTAGAAAAACATTGCATCATTCATCTTACCCGTGGGGAATATAACTTGTTTTTTTCGGACAAGTGTTTTGAGTCGGTCGTTATTAACCCGCTTTGTTGTGTGATTCGCTAGTTGAGTATCTTTGTTCTTCGTTGTCCTTGATGAAGACCTTTTGCTTGTAACGCAGGATTCGTTTAGTCTTGTCGTCCTAGTTCGGTATCTGGCCATACTTTTTTATGTTTTTTTACACACAGCACAAACTTGATTTACTTTAGTTGTTATGGTGACTTGTTTCTGTGGATGCTCTTAATATTTCTTTAAAAAAAAGCAAAATAAATAACATTTAGTCAAACATACATCCTCTGAGCTATTTTGTCCAGTACAACTATCCCCTACACTTTTTTGTTCAGTCGTAACATTATTACTTGTATTGTGGGTATCGCTCTTCAATCGCAAAGCTAGTCAACATTTTAATCGTGTTAAAGTGACACGGCTCACAACCAGAAGGTGCTGGGCTCGATCCCCATCACAGCACCGGCTGTTACGCCGGGGGAAGCAAACCCTTAGAAAATGCAAGAGGAAGCAGACTCTTAAATAAAATTAATCCTGAAGTCGGGTGCACTGGACCGACAGGCGCAAAATAAAAACCACAGTGCAATGCACACCGCCTTGGGAATTAGAAAATAAGGCGAATTGTGAAGAAATTTTGAAGTTTCTTCCAACGTATTGAACTACGTAGAAATTAGGACAAAATATTTCGTAAATTTACTATTGTACTATATCGAAATGTGACATCTTAAATAACAATTGAATTCCGTTGAATTTAGGACACATTATTTACAGTTTAAAAACAATACATCAAATTTGTCATCTAACGAACAATAAATTATCTAGAATTGTAATTAGATAGAATAAGTAGCAAATTCTTCAAAGTTATACTTTTAATTATTTAGAATTTATGACAAATCACACAAACCAAAACTGAACTCGGTACAATTTATGACTTACAATTTTGTTTTAAAATCTATAAATATGACAAAGTAATCTTCATTTCACATTTCCTTTAAAACGCTACAATATTGCCTTTAAAAAATAATCTCATTTGACAGCTTATTCTGCTACATTCAACTCTTATGCGCACTATAATCGTGTAATAATCATGCATAAAATACAATAATAGTTGAAGTTACAAAATAACGTGATTACATGTTATTTTTCTTTTAAAAATGTAATGAGTCTCTAGAGTTACGCGTGAATTATTAATTTTCAATTCCTTTAATCTCAACACAGAATCATTGCCGATTCAAGTTAATTTTACTTTATTAAGCATTTTATATACTTGGCTTAGCTTCGCTGGTTTCATTTGTGTTTTTTTTCGATTTATTAATGTTTGTTCAATACTTATCTAACTCCAAACCTTAGAACATATGTTTCAGTTTTTCATGTAATACCGCATGTTGTCCTTGCCTTTTTAGCAGTTCCCGTTGGTATTCAGTTTTACTGCAGTCCCTCGCTTATGTGAAGAACGTAATTGCATTTTACGAAAAGTCCATCTAGTCTTAAAGCCTGTGGGCATTAATATATATATATATATATATATATGGTAGTGACGAAGAAACCGGCCTTTCCAAAATGTCGCGTAGAAGCGAAGGCGACCGAATTGAGACAGGTTTACACGTTTAAATACCTGAGCACATTCATAACATTTGGAAAATGCAATTAGGAAATAAAATGCAGAATAGCCCAAGCAAAATCAGTCTTCCAGACAATGAAAGGAATATTGTGCAACAAAACATCGTTGCTGTAACTGAGAAAGAGAGTCCTTGGATGCTACGTGGAACCAGAACTGACATATGGCAGTGAATCATATACAATTAGCAAGCAATAGCATCGATCTTTGGAAGTAACGGAGATGAGATTTTAAAGAAGAATGCTGCGAATCCCATGGACAGCAACGAAGACTAATGATACAGTACAAACACAAAGACAACTTATTGGAAGGATCATAACAATACAATCATCTTTGCAGAAGAGGTGGCTTGGAGCGCACCGTGACAACGGGAAAGATACCAAGAAAGAGAGACAGAGGAAGGCAGAGAGATAAGATGCTGAACAGCCTGAGAAAATGGCATTGGCGATAATCAACAACAAAGTTCGTAAACAACACACGTGATAGAAATGGATGGTCCATGATCACCAACGCCAGCCGGCAGGACACCCTCTGATTATTATTATGATATATATATATATATATATATATACACACACACAAAAGCAACGCATTCAGATAAGTTTATGAAAATATTAAATCATTGGTTTATAATTGAATATAAGAAATAACTAGTTTCCTTGCGGTTTTGTTATAAATACTAAGTATATTTAGAAACGTTTCCTCCCAGTTTACACTACTTCTATACAAATACCTTCTTAAATTCTATTTAAAGAAAAAGCTATTGATAAATTTGGAGTCTGGATGTGTCTGTAACAAGTTCAGCATCGTGTGTGACATTTAGAAGGTACAATTATCAGTCAAGCTGTTCATGCAGGCAGGTATGGAAGCTGTTTGCTTTGAGCATTGATTCTAAGGTTGTGTAGGATCTACAAAGTGAAGACCTGGTCTTAGTATAGTTAAACTGGTTGCTTTTGAAGCCATCTTGAATTATTTTTTTCTGTACCGTGATGAAACCTGTTGTAACTGTTAAAACAACGCTGTGATAACGTTAACGAACATGTCTAGATCCCGAGGATGTGGTTCGCTGTTTGATAATAATAATAAATGTAATTCATCTCGGATATTTGTTCTGGATATCCTACCAGATTGGCTCAACAAGTAAGTGTTAATTAGTCTGACTTGACTTACTTGTTCCTTCTAGTTCCCTGTGGAACACAAGGCTGGAACTTACTAATTATCTCGACTTATCATAATTCAACCATAATCTTTATGGTCCATTCAAGACGTCCACAAAATGCGGACATCTCTTCTTACCCGCTACTCCTTCGTGTCCACCTCTTATTGACCCCTCCCCCTTAATGGAATCGGGAATTTATTTCCTCGTGTCCACTTCTGGTTGACCTCTTCCACCTATTGGACATCCAAGTAGTACAAGGTGATAATGAGGGTGGTGCATACGATTGATATCCTGATCATATAAAACAGAGCTACACAGAAACTACTTCTGCAGGAATATATTAATATTAGCCACAGACTTCCTGATTAGAAGCAGTAATGGACACAAGTTCATATTTGAACGAAAAGGGAAGAAAGAATTAATTGTATCATGTTTACTATTTTCCACAATTTTCATTCATCCCAAAATCTCCTCAATATAAAACATAAATTATGGTCTATTCTATCCAGAACCAACACTACTTCGCTCCGAGTAAACTCATAGGTGCTCACTGACTGAGTCTCCTCAAGCAATGGCGACTTACTTTTCCATTTACGTTTAAGCGTAGAGCTTATGTCCCCCTCCATGGAACATGTGTTGTTAGTTTGTGTTTTTGTACGATTCCTCTAACTTCAGCTATCCATATGCCAGGCAGACTCATCATACATGTTAGGCCCTAGTTCTTGAGGCTGCATTATCATGAGATAACCAAACCTTCTTATTTTCTGTCTTGAAATGTATTCATCACAAGGGGTAGTCCTCACTAAATTTATAATGTTCTCATTTCCCATTTAATCTCTCCTGTTGACACTAATGACTTTTCTTAGACATTTCATTTCACGTGTAATTGTTTCTCTCTTGTGCTTTCGATGAGAACTAAGTTTGATATTAGTAGCACACGATTGTTTATATACTGTTTATCAGTTGTTGCTTCATTGTTAACCTTATGTTCTAGTATTTATGTAGAAGTGACATTTGATAAGTCACGGCAGAGGTTTTCTTACATCTGATTTCTCCATCAATCCTTTCGTCCATTGTAAAAATACACCAAATATTTTGAACTTCTGGGTTTGCTGAAGTTTGATATTCCTTACACAAATGTTTATTTGACCTGGTGTTCTACTAATTCTCATAATGTGTCTCTGATGTGCTAAATCAGTATTTACAAAATACGAGGTATGTCAAAGGCGTTCATATGATTGTTCAGTCTACCTTCATTCTCGTACATTACACATTGATTGCCCGCAGAAAGTAGTTTTTGTACTGAGTTAGGTTCCTCTACTGGTGTTGCAATTTGGTTGACTTCTGTTGTTACTGCTTGTGTCCATGTAATGTTGAACAGGAATTGTGAAAGCACCCATCCTTGTTGTACTCATGTGGTTATTTCAAAAGCATATGTGATTCCATCAGTGGTTCTTATTACACGTGTATTCATATGGTTCAGTGCTCTCAAGTTATGTAATAGTTGTCCTTGCATTATGTTGTTTCGAATATTTACAAACATGTATATCTACACTATCAAAGTTTTCTGCTCATAAATTATAAGGTATGTTCAAATGCTTCTAACATTCTTTCACATAAAAGGTGAATTAGACATCAGTACACCCCCATTCCCTTACGAAATCCAAATTGAGATTTTATCAGGTGAGGTTCCTCAATTGATCTTTTTTTGTTGATAGAATACTTCTACATACATTTTGAACGTATTTCTTAATAACTATATGCATTGATGTATCACAGTTTCTCTTCCAGCAATCTGTATTTCACGCTGGTACTAATGTAAACTGTTACCAGTCATCTGATACTCTTCTTTCTTGCCATGCTTTTGTATAGATCTTCTCTAGCCACATTCATACCTAGTGACTTATTTCTAGGGATGTTCTTTTCAACCCTTCATATCAATGACCAGAAATATTGATAATGTTGGTTCTGGCAGCCCGCATATTTTATCTGTTACTGCTCCTTCTTCTCAGATAAACCTCCCTTTTTGACCCAATAATAAAATGTGTTACAATTTAACTTCACTATACTGATTCAGAAGGCACTACAAAAACTGTATTCAGCTAGTTTAACAAACAAATGATTGAAAAAAAACAACCGCTCAATGCAATAAAAGATTGAATGATTTATAATAATAAAACGTGTGTTAAAACTCTCTGTTGCTATTACTTGCGTTCAAATTTGAAAGATGAATGTTCCATAAAATGCGTAAAGATAAAAATAATTTGTTGGATTTCTGCCATCTTTTTTAGACTGAAAGTTTAACAACTGACAGCGCATGTTGAGTTCCTTGGTGTGTAAACAATAATATAGCAGAAAAGAGACAATAAAATCAGACTTCCATCGTGTTTGTTATCGGCCGTGGGGAGTTTTAGGACAAAACATCAGCAGATAGATACATCAGCTTGTCTGTATAAATAAGTTGCATATTTATATAGCGAACAGTCTGAAAGGGAAAATAGATTTGGAAAACATAGAAAATAAAACAAACGATACTGCGTGAAATGTGCAAATTACTAGTGTTGTTTATGGAGGGAAAATAGTAGCCAGCCCCATGCCCAACCCTTCAAAGTCATCTCTTATGATACGTCTCGCAGGTTACGGTGTTACTATTCTTTGCTACCCTTTCAGGCCAGGTAACACACAGGTGAGAAAAATATATAGTTGTAACGTTAAACGTATACAAGTGAAGCTTTGCAAGTCTACACTTGTCAAGAGCCTCATACGTGTAAAGCGATAAATGGGTAGGGGCTATTTCGTTTTCCAGACTGAGTATACGAATCGGACTGTTTCCTGCTTGACTGTTACTGCTGTTGTTGGAAGCCATTCGTATTGAGTTCATTTAACTCTTAAACTTTCTTAGGTGGAGGGTTACAGTGGCTCTTCTTACATCCCGAGACATATAAAAAGATTGAGCGGCGTCCTGCTGGCTGTAGTGCAATGTGAGGCTTCTCATAAAGCTTTCTACTTCGGTGATCATAGTGTCTATCCCCACCGATTTGGTCAGACTTCTTCCAAAAGCTCGATGTGGACAGGACAAGAGGTGGAGTCTTGATCCGTTTATCTCACCTAACCATTTATATTTCCCTATGTTATTGTCTACGGGTCCTCAGTCAGTGTGGAATCCCCCACCCCCACCAAGTCTAATTTTAGTATTTCAGAGGGGAAAGGGGGGGGGGTGGAAGTAATTATACTCCAATTTCGTTTTTTCATGAATTAGAAGAAAACAATTGTGAAACTATCTTTAATCAAATTTAAGATCCACCAACATTGTCTAATGATATTTAATTTGTAAAACACTAAAAATAATTCAAGTAAATGCGTTTGTACTATTGTAGAAACAATGAGAGAATTGAAGTACTGTACGCATATTATATGGAAAGCAACTATTGAGTGGGCCATCTCTGAAAGGGGGAAATGACATTCTGGCAAAGGGAATATGAAGCAATCAAGACGTTGGAGATCCCTGCCAAAGTCGCTTTGTTTGTTCTAACATAATTCAAATGAAAGTTTGAGAAAATGAGCTAGCCATATTATTGCCAGACATAAGCTTGTACAATTAACGTGCCGAAAGTTGCAGAACGGTTAGAGCACAGGTTTCACTCCCAACTCGTGGAAAGTTCCCAGTTTATCCACCAAAAGGAAATGTAGCGAGGAGGTGAACTGGTCATCTTACAAAATCAATTAAAACCTTGCAGCTCCCTGTGAAGCATAGCTCTTCAACAAATACACCCTGAGGTCTCCAGTCCTGTTCCAACCATTCCAGCTATGTCCACGTATTTCCTGTATTCTTTGTCTAGAATAGAACTCTTCAATCTGGGTGCTAGCGTCCACTAGTGGGCAATTTTGGCGTAGATGAATAATTCGATTATGTATTAAAAATGTATTATTATTATGGCAAAACGGAGGCTGCTACATAACATGGGGAAACTAGGGAAGGAGACCAGTAAACCAACAAAAAGTGAACATTTTGAGAGCCTGTGTTTTTTGCCGTGGCAGAATACGACTGTCAAACAAGGACAGTTAAACACACCTCAAGGAAAAGAATCGAGTCTTTCGAGTCGAAATATTATAGAAATGTTCTCAAAATATCATGGACCAAGAAACGAAGAATTGAACTAGAATTGGGCATAGAGGAGAACTGGCTCATAAATTATATCATAAACAGAAAATATGCAATACTTTGCCCACATAAAAAAAACAACGGTTTTGAGAGAACGGAAATGGAAGATATGGTGCCGGGAAAGATTGACAGAGGCAGCCAAAGAAGGCGATGCCATCAAGATGTCAAAGCATACCTGGGCATGATTCGAAAGCAGGATGGAGATTTGGCAAAGAGATAGTGTTTCTTTCAGGCGGGCTGAGATGCGAGCGACGTTCTGCATAAAACCATGCTACATGATGATGGTGATGTATAAATATTTTTTTTAAAACATACAGACTTAGTGGACGATAAAAAAATTTTCTTCAATTTAGATTTGAGTGGCTGGTAAGAAAAATGTACCCTCACGAAAGTTATAAAAGTGGGCGCCATGAAAAAGGTTGAGGAGCCCTAGTCTAGCGTAAAACAGGTTTCGTCAGTGATGTAGACCCCTTTGTAGCTTTCTCTGCATTATGTCATTAGCCATTTTAACAGAGGACGTTCTTCTGTCTTGGCTGATTGTTTTTCTTGCTAGTTGACATGTCCGTATTTATCTGGAATAAATTGATGCAGGATGAGGTACCCCGCTTCTATATTCAACATTATAAATTGATACAGTGGAGGTACCTCCCTTCTATACTCAACCTTCCTTAACATTATAAATTGATACAGGATGAGGTACCCCGCTTCTATACTCAACCTTCCTCAACATTATAAATTGAGTCATTATAAATTGATACACTGGAGGTACCCCCCTTCTATACTCAACCTTCCTCAACATTATAAATTGATACATGATGAGGTACCCCGCTTCTATATTCAACCTTCCTTAAGATTATAAATTGATACAGGATGAGGTACCCCGCTTCTATACTCAACCTTCCTTAGTCGCCTCTTATCACATGTTAATCAGGTGTCCAGTGTTACCTCCCTTTCGGGCCCTAGCGGGACTCGGGTAAACACGGTCATCACACTTCACAGAGCTGATCCCTCATACAATGAAGTCTTTAACACTTCATCTCCGACATCATCATCTGTTATGAGACTACATTGACCGTCTATACTGCAGCCAAGGGGGTGGGAGGCTTCATCACTGTTCCCATCTCTGTGATGACGATTATTTTCATCTTAACTCAACAACGTCTTTGTACTAGTTTAGAAGACTCTGCAGAGTCGGTATTCACCCAGTTTCTTGGAGGGTGTGCGAGTCCATCTTAATAGACTCAAACACTAGAGCAAAGTAGACCCCCAGCCTGTAATGTGCCATCTTAACAAACCACATAATCATTGCCGGTGTTACGCTATGTCACACAGTTAGTCGCCTCTTGTGACATGATCTCTGTGGGGCAGTGATGCTATTCTTGTCTTTGTCATACACAAAGACACAGTGGAACATGCATGCTCTGCGCGGGTGTTCCCTTTGCTCATTATAAAGTCTCATTGGTGGAGAGGTTGGGCAGTCGTAATTGTTCATGGTCAATGCAACATCCTGCAGACACCCAACGACTT
Source organism: Ariolimax columbianus (assembly GCA_036924085.1). NCBI lineage: Eukaryota > Metazoa > Mollusca > Gastropoda > Stylommatophora > Arionidae > Ariolimax > Ariolimax columbianus. The sequence continues at coordinate 30,820,533 of JAVGWX010000017.1, forward strand.
CTAATGTGATACTCTGTACTCTGGATATCATCTTCTTTCTTCTCAATCTGCCGTTACCAAACCCTGAACGTTCTCAATCTTCTGCTACCAAACTCTGAACGTTCTCAATCTCCCGTTACCAAACTGTGAACGTTCTCAATCTCCCGTTACCAAACTCTGATAAGGGCTTTTCAAGTAGCAGGATGTTGTCCGGAGAACGGAGTGTGTTGTGTCGTAATTTACAGCTTGACTGTTATATGTGCATCTTTCGGCCAGACACATCCAACTTCAGCAGAAATAATTGAGGGTTTAGCCTCCGCTCTTCGATTCCTTTTCCTTAGCCAGTCTGCTCTGTTGCAGCCTGTTATCTAGGAGCGGTCAAACAAAAAGTGGCGGAATATGCCTGATAAGCCAAGCGTGGCCAAATAGTGGTCCAGATAGGAGAACAATGAGAAGGCAATATAAGCCAGGAGGGCGTGATATTGATATAAGAGAGGGGGGAAGAGAACTGATGGAAGAATGCGGGGGGGGGGGGGAAGGAAGACAAATAGATGGGGGCCAGTGTGAGGGTTTAAGAAAAAGTATGGAAGATATTTATACCATGTGGTTGGAGACAGCCCATACAGTCTGTTCTCAAGGGCGAATCGATGACGATCGTCAGAGAAGCACGAAACTAGACCAGTGACACTGACGTCAGCCATACCCCGGTGCTCAGGACCATTGAAGTGGCTGGCAATTGGGGAACCAGTGCTGTTGCGGATGTCGTTGAGGTGTTGGCGGAAACGCTCCCGTAGTTCCATACCAGTTTCCCCAATGTAAGTCATACCACACTGGCGGCAGATGATGGAATAGATGAGGTTACGAGATTTGCATGTGAACCCCTCTTTGATGAAGAATTCAGCCTTAGGAAAGGATGACATGAGGGCAGGTAACACAGCCACGTAAATTTTTGCACGGCCTGGTGCCTGGGAGGCTATGAGGGCTGGTGTGTAGGCGACTACTGACCAGCAAGTCCCTCAGGTTCCTGTCACGCTTGTAGGCGACAAGGGGAGGATCGGGAAAAACTTCGCGAGTGGCAGGATCAGAGTGAAGGATAGGGAGATGGCGGAATAGGATATCCCGGACAGAGACGCTGTGAGGGTGATAGGTGAGGACGAGTTTCACACGGTCAGAGGGAGGACGGCGGGTGGGAGTGAGGGAGTCTTGGCGGGAGATAAGAAGAACCCGCTGAAGAGCGGAGGAGAGAGTGGTCTCAGGGTAGAGTCGCTTGCGGAAGCAGTCAAGCATCTCGTGGGCCCTGAGAAGGAAGTCGTTGTCATCCTGACACAGGCGGAGGAGTTGGGAGAAAGGAAGCGAATCGCGGCAGGATAGGGGATGGGAGGAAGTGTAGAGGAGGTAGTTGTGAGCGTCAGTGGGTTTGTAGTAGACAGTGGTGGAGAGGCCTGAAGGGCAGCTAGAGACAGTGATGTCCAGAAAGTGGACAGACGTGAGGGAAATGTCAGACGTGAACTTGATCGAGGGATGGAAGTCGTTGACAAAGTCGATAAAGTTGAGGAGATCCTTCTCCGATATGTCAGTCATACCAATCCCATCGTCGATGTATCGATAATACATCAAAGGAAAGGGACCCTGGAATTGAAGCCAGATCAAGTGTTCCAGGTGACCCATGAACAGGCATGCGTAGCTGGGGCCCATTCTGGTGCCCATAGCCACACCGCTGATCTGGTAGAAGAACTGGCCATTGAATTCAAAGGTATTGAGAGTAAGAACGAGTTCTGCTAGACGGACGATGGCAGACGTGGAGATGGATGGGTTAACCCTTCGGTCAAGGAAGAAACGGAGGGCCAATAAACCATCAGAGTGGGGGATCGAGGTGTACAGTGAACAGACATCAAGTAGGAAGAGACGATAGGCATGGTCAGGGGAGAGGACAATGGTAGAGAAAGTGGTTAAGGCGTGGTTGGTGTCCTTAAGAAATGTGGGAAGACTCTCCACCATAGGTTGGAAGACACTATCCAGGAAGTCTGATACCAGTTCGGTGGGACAGGAACAGGCAGAGACAATAGGGCGACCTGGGTTGTCGGGCTTATGAATTTTAGGCAGCATGTAGAAAGAAGGCTTACCCAGACAACTGTCAAAGATTCGGAGGTTTGTAGCGCTCTTCGGGAGGAGATGTCGTTTGGTCATATCAAGGATGGTGGTAGAGACCTCCTTGTTAAAACGGACAGTGGCATCATCGGCAACCTTCACTTAGTATACCGAAATCTCTAACAATTTCATTCCAGAACAGGAGTGTAACTACTATAGGACAAACCTTCACTTAGTATACCGAAATCTCTAACAATTTCATTCCAGAACAGGAGTGTAGCTACTATAGGACAAACCTTCACTTAGTATACCGAAATCTCTAACAATTTCATTCCAGAACAGGAGTGTAGCTACTATAGGACAAACCTTCACTTAGTATACCGAAATCTCTAACAATTTCATTCCAGAACAGGAGTGTAGCTACTATAGGACAAACCTTCATTTAGTATACCGAAATCTCTAACAATTTCATTCCAGAACAGGAGTGTAGCTACTATAGGACAAACCTTCACTTAGTATACCGAAATCTCTAACAATTTCATTCCAGAACAGGAGTGTAGCTACTATAGGACAAACCTTCACTTAGTATACCGAAACCTCTAACAATTTCATTCCAGAACAGGAGTGTAACTACTATAGGACAAACCTTCACTTAGTATACCGAAATCTCTAACAATTTCATTCCAGAACAGGAGTGTAACTACTATAGGACAAACCTTCACTTAGTATACCGAAATCTCTAACAATTTCATTCCAGAACAGGAGTGTAACTACTATAGGACAAACCTTCACTTAGTATACCGAAATCTCTAACAATTTCATTCCAGAACAGGAGTGTAACTACTATAGGACAAACCTTCACTTAGTATACCGAAATCTCTAACAATTTCATTCCAGAACAGGAGTGTAGCTACTATAGGACAAACCTTCACTTAGTATACCGAAATCTCTAACAATTTCATTCCAGAACAGGAGTGTAGCTACTATAGGACAAACCTTCACTTAGTATACCGAAATCTCTAACAATTTCATTCCAGAACAGGAGTGTAGCTACTATAGGACAAACCTTCACTTAGTATACCGAAATCTCTAACAATTTCATTCCAGAACAGGAGTGTAGCTACTATAGGACAAACCTTCACTTAGTATACCGAAATCTCTAACAATTTCATTCCAGAACAGGAGTGTAGCTACTATAGGACAAACCTTCACTTAGTATACCGAAATCTCTAACAATTTCATTCCAGAACAGGAGTGTAGCTACTATAGGACAAACCTTCACTTAGTATACCGAAATCTCTAACAATTTCATTCCAGAACAGGAGTGTAGCTACTATAGGACAAACCTTCACTTAGTATACCGAAATCTCTAACAATTTCATTCCAGAACAGGAGTGTAGCTACTATAGGACAAACCTTCACTTAGTATACCGAAATCTCTAACAATTTCATTCCAGAACAGGAGTGTAGCTACTATAGGACAAACCTTCACTTAGTATACCGAAATCTCTAACAATTTCATTCCAGAACAGGAGTGTAGCTACTATAGGACAAACCTTCACTTAGTATACCGAAATCTCTAACAATTTCATTCCAGAACAGGAGTGTAGCTACTATAGGACAAACCTTCACTTAGTATACCGAAATCTCTAACAATTTCATTCCAGAACAGGAGTGTAGCTACTATAGGACAAACCTTCACTTAGTATACCGAAATCTCTAACAATTTCATTCCAGAACAGGAGTGTAGCTACTATAGGACAAACCTTCATTTAGTATACCGAAATCTCTAACAATTTCATTCCAGAACAGGAGTGTAGCTACTATAGGACAAACCTTCACTTAGTATACCGAAATCTCTAACAATTTCATTCCAGAACAGGAGTGTAGCTACTATAGGACAAACCTTCACTTAGTATACCGAAACCTCTAACAATTTCATTCCAGAACAGGAGTGTAACTACTATAGGACAAACCTTCACTTAGTATACCGAAATCTCTAACAATTTCATTCCAGAACAGGAGTGTAACTACTATAGGACAAACCTTCACTTAGTATACCGAAATCTCTAACAATTTCATTCCAGAACAGGAGTGTAACTACTATAGGACAAACCTTCACTTAGTATACCGAAATCTCTAACAATTTCATTCCAGAACAGGAGTGTAACTACTATAGGACAAACCTTCACTTAGTATACCGAAATCTCTAACAATTTCATTCCAGAACAGGAGTGTAGCTACTATAGGACAAACCTTCACTTAGTATACCGAAATCTCTAACAATTTCATTCCAGAACAGGAGTGTAGCTACTATAGGACAAACCTTCACTTAGTATACCGAAATCTCTAACAATTTCATTCCAGAACAGGAGTGTAGCTACTATAGGACAAACCTTCACTTAGTATACCGAAATCTCTAACAATTTCATTCCAGAACAGGAGTGTAGCTACTATAGGACAAACCTTCACTTAGTATACCGAAATCTCTAACAATTTCATTCCAGAACAGGAGTGTAGCTACTATAGGACAAACCTTCACTTAGTATACCGAAATCTCTAACAATTTCATTCCAGAACAGGAGTGTAGCTACTATAGGACAAACCTTCACTTAGTATACCGAAATCTCTAACAATTTCATTCCAGAACAGGAGTGTAGCTACTATAGGACAAACCTTCACTTAGTATACCAAAATCTCAACAATTTCATTCCAGAACAGGAGTGTAGCTACTATAGGACAAACCTTCACTTAGTATACCGAAATCTCTAACAATTTCATTCCAGAACAGGAGTGTAACTACTATAGGACAAACCTTCACTTAGTATACCGAAATCTCTAACAATTTCATTCCAGAACAGGAGTGTAGCTACTATAGGACAAACCTTCACTTAGTATACCAAAATCTCTAACAATTTCATTCCAGAACAGGAGTGTAGCTACTATAGGACAAACCTTCACTTAGTATACCGAAATCTCTAACAATTTCATTCCAGAACAGGAGTGTAGCTACTATAGGACAAACCTTCACTTAGTATACCAAAATCTCAACAATTTCATTCCAGAACAGGAGTGTAGCTACTATAGGACAAACCTTCACTTAGTATACCGAAATCTCTAACAATTTCATTCCAGAACAGGAGTGTAACTACTATAGGACAAACCTTCACTTAGTATACCGAAATCTCTAACAATTTCATTCCAGAACAGGAGTGTAGCTACTATAGGACAAACCTTCACTTAGTATACCAAAATCTCTAACAATTTCATTCCAGAACAGGAGTGTAGCTACTATAGGACAAACCTTCACTTAGTATACCGAAATCTCTAACAATTTCATTCCAGAACAGGAGTGTAACTACTATAGGACAAACCTTCACTTAGTATACCGAAATCTCTAACAATTTCATTCCAGAACAGGAGTGTAACTACTATAGGACAAACCTTTACTTAGTATACCGAAATCTCTAACAATTTCATTCCAGAACAGGAGTGTAACTACTATAGGACAAACCTTCACTTAGTATACCGAAATCTCTAACAATTTCATTCCAGAACAGGAGTGTAACTACTATAGGACAAACCTTCACTTAGTATACCGAAATCTCTAACAATTTCATTTCAGAACAGGAGTGTAACTACTATAGGACAAACCTTTACTTAGTATACCGAAATCTCTAACAATTTCATTCCAGAACAGGAGTGTAACTACTATAGGACAAACCTTCACTTAGTATACCGAAATCTCTAACAATTTCATTCCAGAACAGGAGTGTAACTACTATAGGACAAACCTTTACTTAGTATACTGAAATCTCTAACAATTTCATTCCAGAACAGGAGTGTAACTACTATAGGACAAACCTTCACTTAGTATACCGAAATCTCTAACAATTTCATTCGAGAACAGGAGTGTAACTTCTTTAGGACAAACCTTTACTTAGTATACCGAAATCTCTAACAATTTCATTCTAGAACAGGAGTGTAACTACTATAGGACAGATCTTTCATTAGTAAACTGAAGTCTCTAGCAACTTCATTCTTTGACAGTAATGTAACTACTATGAGACAAACCTTGACCTTTGCCCCGACTTACACGTACTCTAAACGCTCTGCCAGTCATAATCATTAAATATAAGTATATTGTGTGCATAATAACACCTGTTTATTAGAAAGAAAGAATTTTTTTACATGCATGCAGTTTTAGATGACTACAGATAGTTTTCCATGGAGTTGGCAACTTTATCATGTAAAACTAAGTACTTAACGAGTCACTGCTCCAAAAAAGCATGAATGCTTAGACGTAATAGTATGCTCCTTAAAGGATACCAAATACAGCGGTGATTTCTTTCTGTCCTCCTCGTGGAGTGAAATAAAATGGATAATATTGAAAATGAGATAATTCGTGTAACCATTTTGATAACAATTGGCAACAACCATGTGTTTCCTGAACGAACTAAAAAATAACATGCTTATTGCCCCTGGCAAATCAAGAGTCGAGCACAAACTAGATAATTCTATACTAGGATTCTAATTCATAACATTGGCAAAAGGAACTAGTAATTACTGTCAGAAATAATATAAAAATATCCACTAAGTAGGCTTAATAAAAACAAAAATTGAGTAAATCGTGATGTCTTATATGTGGTAAATAGCAATTAGGTTTCAGCAAATATTTTGTCACTTTAGGAAGGTGATTTTATTAACCCTCACTTAGCATTTTTGTCTCCTTGCTTATGTTATGAGTGTATTGTTATTAGTCAAAGCTTTTCAAACAGTTGTGATTGCAGACAACGTAGAGATCCTGACCGTTTCAAATCAAATTCCTTCAAACTTAATCCTTTCAGTTGACAAAACTGTCAGTTTAAAATCAAATCATTTCAACTTTAATTCTCTTACATGACAAAACTGTTAGTTTCAAATCAAATCCTTTTATCCTCAACCTTCTAACACGACAACCTGACAGTTTCAAATCAAATCCTTTCGACCTTAATCCTCTCAGCTGACAAAACTGTCAGTTTAAAATCAAATCCTTTCAACCTTAATCTTCTTACATTACAAACCTGACAGTTTCAAATCAAATCCTTTCAACTCCCTATAAAGACCAGGTCTTCAACAAATAGATGCAAAGTCGTCCTGTCATGGGCCATCCATCCCAACTCTATTCATGTCTTTCCTGTTTTCTTCGTTTGTCTCAAGCTCTCTTCTTCACATGTATTTTGTTCCACCTCTACTTCTCATGCCTTGGAGATTCCAGAACTGAGAGTCACTTGTAATGTTATCGGCTGGTTTTCTTAACATGTGTCCTATCCAATGCCACAGTCTTCTTGTCATGTTATGTTCCACTGATATTTATCTGGTTCTTTCCAACAGTTCTACATTAGTGATCTTATCATACCATTTCAATATCTCCACTCTGCACAATCTCCCTTTTTTTGCTATCGTTTATGTTGTTCTGTATGTTAGAATACAATAGAATAGGCTTTACATTTGAATTTAATATTTTTACTTATGTGTAGAACTGAATTTCTTTTAATTTCAATAAGTTCTTCAATACAATGAAAACTTCTCTCCCCTTTTATATTCTTATTTTGATATCTTATCTGGCAGGTTGCAGCGCTACTATTCTCTACTCCTGTTTCACACGTATACACGAAAAGAAATAGTTAATTAAATGAGACATTTAGGGTAGAAGAAACAACTACATAAGAAATTACACATTTCAGATCCCTTGAAATCTTCACAACAGAAGTTGGAATACAGAACAAGTTCTTCATAAGCAGCATCCCGTACTTCATAGTATGTCACTCTCACAACAGCCGATCTGTAAGACTCTCGATCTCTAGCCACAACATCTGCCTTTGTTGTTATCATCTTCAGGACCTTCGTGATGTCTTGTTTCCATTTTCTCCTTGGTCTGCCTCTGCCCAGCTTTCCAGACACCATACCCTCCAGTATCATTCTCTGTTAGCCATTATGGCATTTAATGTGATCAAAATATCTTAGCTTTCGGAACAAAATATTGTTTACTAGTCGCTTTTCTCTCGATATCAAGCTCTTCAGATATCTGCATTTTTCCTTTTCGCTATCCATTGTATTTTGTGCACTTTCCTGTAGCATTTTAGTTTTAAAAATTCAATCTTTTTCTTAAGTGTTTGTTTGGTGGTCCACATTTCACATCCATACATTGCCACCAGGAATATTTAAGTTCACAGGATTTTTATATTCGTCCTTTCATTAGTGTTCTGCGATAAGTTTCTATTTGATTTAACTTTTGCATTGTCGTAGCCATTCTCCTTCTTACTTCCTTCAGGTAATCTCCATAATTGAATCAAAGTAGTCAAAAATTGTGACTTTCTCAATCGTCTGTTGTTCTAGAATAACTTTAGGTTTGGTTTTTGCCTTATCTGCGCTCATTATCTTTGTTTTACTTATATTCAGGTATAGATTTTGGTGTTTACTGTCTTGATCCAGCCCCTCAGCGCTCTTTGAGAGAACAACTGTGTTATCTGCATATCTAATCATGATCAAGAACATGATCTTGTAAGAAAATAAAGACCTTCAGAAGGAAGAAAATACAAACTAACAGCCAAGAATTTAGCAATGACAGTTAGAAAAGTTATAGTGTAACAAAAGTTATAGTGTAAGAAATGTTATAGTGTAAGAAAAGTTGTTATAGTGTAGTGCACCACTTGGGCCATCAAACATGATGTCCACTTCTTTAGGTCCTCATGATGGTTTGAGTTTGAGACCTACTTTCTTGAATGAAGTTAAAATATTTCACATTTCTTCTTTCATTTATGTCTGTTTGGAGTAAACCGCACATTTAATGGACACAACCCTCAGGAAACAAACTAACAATATAACCAGCAATGCACTAGATTGAAACCTTACATGGGAAGTTAAAGAGAAAGAAAAGAGTTAAAGAAAAGTAAAAGAATACCAGGTGAAGAAAAATTGAAGATGAAATTAAAGAAACGAGTCTCAAAGCAGAGCTCAAGAAGATGGTAGATAAAAGCAATCAGTGTAGATTGACCATTATGGGCTACAAAGAGAAACAAATGAAGAGAAGTTGCATGTTTTAAATGTTTGCTCTCTTTAGAGTAAGTCTTTGTTGATTTTCAAAAACAATCTTTATTCTAATAAGGAACCACTTTTTAGTCGTTTATAAACAGCTATCAATAACTATTTTCTCCCTCGCGTTACCATCGCCCGAATGGAGAGTATGTACTAGTAACACTGTAACTTGTCAAACATGTCATAACAGGCAATTAAAGAGGGTTTGACAACTGGGGTCTACCCAGTTCTGTGTAAATTATAAGCCGCAAGAGGGTTGGACAATTGGGGTCTACCCAGTTCTTGTATTAATTATAAGCCACAAGAAAAAGAAAATACAATGCCCTAATAGTAGAGGAGATAGAAGATGAACAACAAAGTCCTGTCAGAAATTCTTTCTTTCTACTTCTCTATTTTGCATAGGATATGCCTCCCCACCCGGATGTCTCAAAACAGGAAATATAATATATTTATATATCATCATTATGTAGCATGTCTTTTATAGAATGTGGCTCCCATCACAGCCCGTCTGAAAGAAACTCTTTCCATTGCCAAAACTCCAGCCTCTGCCACAGTCATAATCAGGCATTCCTGGATATCTTGGTGTCATGATCTTCTCGGTTTACCCCTGCCTCCTTTGCCAGCCACTATACCTTCCATCACTGTTCTCTCAAGACTGTTGTATCTCTTGATGGGACCAAAGTATTTCAATTTTCTGGCCAAAATAAAATTAATGAACTAGTTCTCCTATTTATATATATATAAAATTTCAGTTCGAAAGTAAAAAACAATATTACAGTATCCTTGTAGCTCTTAATTCATACCATAAAATAAAAAGATGATAAAAAAACTATATGATTATATCCATTTAAATACTCACTGTCAGTCAATTAAAAACATTTTAGCAAGATAGGGAGCATAGTGCTTCAACTAATACATGCCAAACCATCAAACATTGACCTCAACGTATCTATTGAAGTTTTATGGCATAAATTTCCAAAAGGACGTAGTAGTTAGCCCTGTGTTGACAAATGATGACCCACAAAATGTCTGTTTGAGTGTGTGCTTGTGTGTGTGTGTGTGTGTGTTTACATTAGGATACATCTGTATAGAGAAGAAAAGAATAGTTAGGTCTGAGTATAACCAAACAATTCTTATAAAATACCATAAACTGTCAACAGTATATATACATGTATATGTGTGTATACATACATATATATACATACATACATATATATACACACACACACACACACATAAATATTAAATTATATAATACTATGTTATGTTATATTATATTATATTATATTTACTGCACATATATATATACGCTGTTGATATATTTTATTTGGCTCTTGTTTGACTTGGAGACCATGACCTATTCATATATAATTATATAGACATGAAGATATATTTAGAGAAACATTTAGCCTTTCTCGAACCTGTTTATAAAAGACTCCATCCATCCAGAATATTATATTGATCACAGAGGTATGGTTAATTGTTGTGTGTAAGTACTGGTAAGCTATTTGTGGCAACGCATAAATCTTTTCTGTTTATTAAGTATTATACATTTATCACTGTTGATGCAATATGTAGACTATCTACTATCTCCTGATGGCAGGAGCGGGAATGGGGGAAGGAACGTGAAGGTCTCTCTGGCGGCCAGAATAGCCTACACACGGAACCATCTTATCGATTAGATGTGTTCAGAGCTCGCTTCAAACAGACTAGAATACGTCCATAGGAAATTAAACAGCCTCCAAAGGTTGTGACCACATCAGTGACGACACTGCGAGAATAGCAGACGCCGGTCGGTGTTTTCTTGGCGGTTTTACCTACTTGTTCATGACCGAGAGAAGACCGGCTGCTTATACTTTCTCCTCCATTGATCCGGCAGTTTCTTAAAATAGACATGATTACTGCAGAAACGTTCACTAAACTCGGAGTTAATTAAACTAGATAATAATTTTAATAAGTCGTCAAGAAACCAATATCCAGCTAAACATGTTTCTGGAAATTAATCTTTTTTGTGCGAACATACATTGTAAAAATAGCATATATCTTTCTTGAAGATCATTTACTATTAGAAAGCTTATTAAATGGATGAGTGGTCTTAAATTATATTTAGCCTTAAACCTTTAATTACCTTATTGTGTTGTATTATTGCGAACTTTGAAGTGATGTCAGTAGACATGTCAGGTTACAATGGTTGGAACTTAATTCGACTCCTCTCTGTGTGTGAAACGTGTTGGCATAACTAAGTATATAACCGACCAATGGACCAATCGGCAATGTTGTTATGGCGGTAGCTCACTCGTGTGAAATGCGAGGTATAAGGAGGAGAGGCACTGAGGGCCGTTGGTGTTTACTAGTGAAACTCGACACTAACGGACTGTTCATACTCATGTTTACCACAGAAACATGACACAATGCTACAGCATGTATAGCTTTGGCTATTTCTAAATTCCAAAACATGTGATCTATATATATTGTGGACATAACGAGAAACATGTGTAAACCTGATATGGAAATAACCGTTAAATTCGGTGTGTTCGTTTTCATGAGCTAACTGTGTCTAAATACGGGTCGAAGTTGCGTGTAACGATAAAAAAAATCGATTTCATCCGGGGAAGGAACGAATTATTTTTCGTCCGCCATATTTGTAAATTGTTGTGCTGAAGCAGCAACGTTTACACACAAACAATGGCATGTGCGTAAGATACAGAAATAGGGAGTTTTAGTCAGAGTGGGACTAATGCGGACTGCAATATGGAGGTTGCTATGGCGGGGATCGAGGGGAACGGGGGACCGGTTGGATACCGGGACAGTTATCATTCATCCCAGAGACCCCTTTTACGATCTTCTAATCTTCCAAATTCCAGGTCCTTTCCGAAGCTGTCTGAGGAGGACAATGTCATTGATGATGGGATGGGAGCAGCAGGGAGCGACTATGACTGCAGCTGCGAGCGTGTTGTAATCAACGTTAGCGGCTTGCGGTTCGAGACACAGCTCAAGACGCTTACCCAGTTCCCTGAGACACTCCTCGGAAACCGCTCGAAAAGAAACCGTTACTACGATCCCCTACGCAACGAGTACTTCTTTGACCGGAACCGGCCCAGTTTTGATGCCATTCTCTATTTCTACCAAAGTGGCGGGAGATTACGACGTCCTGTCAACGTGCCACTGGATGTGTTTTCTGAGGAGATCAAATTTTACGAACTGGGAGAGAGTGCCTTTGAAAGGTACAGAGAGGATGAAGGGTTTATAAAAGAAGAGGAGAAACCTCTGCCTCAAAATGAATTCCAACGACGGGTATGGTTGCTGTTCGAGTATCCAGAAAGCTCTGCCGCAGCAAGACTTTGTGCTATCTTTTCTGTAGTTATTATCTTATTGTCAATTGTTATATTTTGTCTAGAAACTTTACCACAATTCAAGCATTATCGGGTTATAAATTCTACACTCAACGATTCTAGAGAATCAATTGAAGAAGATGATATTCCAAAGTTTAATGAACCCTTCTTCATAATTGAAACCTGCTGTATTATATGGTTCACATTTGAGCTTCTGGTCAGGTTCGCTTCATGTCCAGAAAAATTAGGATTCTTCAAGAATATCATGAACTGCATTGACATCGTAGCTATCATTCCATATTTCATCACTCTGGGCACTGTTGTGGCGGATCAGAGCAAGAGCAATAACCAGGCTATGTCACTGGCCATCCTCAGGGTGATACGACTCGTTCGTGTCTTCAGAATATTTAAACTTTCCAGACACTCCAAGGGACTTCAGATCCTCGGCCAGACCTTGAAGGCTAGCATGCGAGAGCTGGGCCTCCTCATATTCTTCCTTTTCATCGGTGTTATCTTATTTTCCAGCGCTGTTTATTTCGCTGAAGCAGACGCGGATCAGACTCATTTCAAAAGTATTCCTGATGCATTCTGGTGGGCAGTTGTAACCATGACAACTGTTGGATATGGCGACATGATGCCAATTGGAGTGTGGGGCAAGTTAGTAGGATCGCTGTGCGCAATTGCTGGTGTGCTCACAATTGCACTTCCTGTTCCTGTGATCGTATCAAACTTTAACTATTTCTACCACCGAGAAGGAGAGAGCGCAGACAAGGGCATATATAAACACGTTCAATCGTGCAGCAACTATCCTGATAAGAAAGACTCGTTAGATTCCGAGTGTGGGTCAGACATCATGGAAATGGAGGAAGGCAATCACAGCACACCATTAACAGATAAAGTTAAAGAAAATCATGCAATCAAGTCGAACAATCCTGGTAGTGATTATGGTCTTGAAACGGATGTATGATAGTACAGTGTATGTGATATTCTCGTACTTGTTCGTCTTATTCTTGTCCAGTGTTCGCTTCCTGCGAAGCATAGGGCCACAGTTAGCTATTTACAGGAAACAGCTAAATCACTCTGTGCTTTCGTACACTAGTGTTTTCTGTAAGTAATCTGTTTTGCATGATAAGATTGCAAGTGCCACGCAAGATATGTCAGGTGCTAAGTGAAAACTTTCTAAGAGATTATGGTTACATGTTCAGGTAGAGGAATGTAACTTTATTATATCAGTATGGTGAGACGATACTAAACGCCATGCAGTATAACAATTTACTGTGTTAATAATAAAGATATAGCTGTCAAGGTAGTACTATAGCTGACACTGTTATCAGGGATGAAGTGTCAGAGACTTCCTTATTCCGGATTTTCAGAGTTACTGGGGTGACCAACATACATTGTATAAATGTTAAAAAAACTGAGCATATACTGCTGTCTGCGAGGAAGTGTAAGATACTTCAATGAACAAAGTTTCAGCATTATTATGAGGTGGGGGAGGGAGGCGTGTGTGTGTGTGTGTGTGGGGGAGGGGGAGACTATTTCCTTCTTCGCTACCATATTCTCCCATACTGTAATGTCAAGTACACTATTAAGTCCTTTCTGCTTGGAAAAGTAAGGGCATCAAGTATGATCAGGATCTATTGTCATTTCGATAGCATCACTGACTGGAAAACTATGTCACTAAATTTAAAAACAGGAAAGATAGTCATTCAAGTCGGTCAGGACAAATATTCTATGTTGAATTGTTACTGAACAAACTCAAACGTGTTGTTTTGTTGTTCACGTGGGTGAGGCTACACCGAAGTTCAAACGTGTGCCTGAATTAAGCCTACATTTGCTAGTTTTACATTATCAATGAGATAATGACGCACCTGCCTCTAATATCAGGAACTGTCATCGGGGATGAAGTGCTAGAGACCTCATTGTTCTGGGACTTAATTCTTTGGGGGGTTAAATAGAGGAATGATGTTCACTTTCCATCAGTCTTGACTATCATAAGGATGAGACAGGTACCAATTCAGAACTAGGTATTCTGGAGCATTTTATTAGGCCGGGGTCAGAAGCCGTTACCTTTAGCAAGAGAAGCAAGTGATCTAGCCATTCTGCTACCTAGACACTCACAATCTTGTCTTACTTCCTTTCCACTCCATTTGGAGTATACGGTCACCACCTAAGCTGGCCTAATGTAGGAAGCCTGTGCCCAAAGCACTTTGCGTGCTTTTGAAGTGGTAGTTTATGTAGCAATGTATTTAACATGATGAGGTTACTAGCTCCATGCCCAATTGTTGTTAGTCACCTTTTGCGACATGCAACACGAGTGGCTTATTCTTCCATATCCAATAACGAATCCCGCGATCCAGTCGGGAAATCGCCCGCAATGCTTTCATACAATTGTAATTCCTTATACAACTTTATTTAACCATACACTACCTGGCAAATTACATATCAGAATGCGTTACAATTGAAATGGGGAATAGAAATATGTAAATATCGCTATTAACGTAAGCCTGGCAGACTGTACGATCAAGGCAAGAGCGGACGTTGGAGACTCATTGCAATCTATTTCGCTGTGGAGATGGCACATGAACTGGACTGTAATGGAAATATGGAGAAGAAACATGCCAGATGTAAATAGCGTTGTAAACGGGAGCCAAACACCAAGAGTGGGCCAAACTGGCAGATTGTACCATGAAGGTAAGAGCGGACGTTAGGGACTCACTGCAGACGATCTTCACTGTGTAGACGGTACATGAACTGGACTGTAATTGAAATATGGAGAGGAAACATCAAGAGCTGGACCGGAAAAAAAACATAGATTGTACTTTCAAGACAAAAGACAGTGAAAGAAGGTCCATTTCAGCTGATCGTCGCTGTGGAGATGAAACACGCACTGGACTATAATTGAAAGCACCCAATCATAAAACTAAATAATACTGTTTGTAGAATTAGTTATAAATTATGGATCAGCTAGAGTATCTACATTACGTCTAAATGTTGACTTCATCAACAGGATGTTTTCACGAGATAGAATGACTCAGCTGGTTCGACAAGATCACTAATATGGAACTGTTGTAAAGAACCACACAAACAGCATAACAATTGAGTTGTTACAGCCATTTCCAGAAACAAAACTGCTTATTAGTACTAAGTAATAGCTTAGATCTCATCATCATCATGTAGAATTTCTTTCGCAGAACGTCTTTCTTATGACAACCTGTCTGTAGGAAACTCTGTCTTCCTCCAGTCTTCAGGCCTGCTCCAAGGTCAAATCCAGCGTCTCATTGATGTTCTGAGTCCATTGTCTTATCAGTCGGCCCCTGCCTGGGGCTCTATGAGAGAAAAACTGTGTCGTCTGCATGTCGTTTTTCCTCCTATTGTGAAAGGATCGAAGAATGTAAAAACCAGCTTAGATGTGGATGTCGAAAATGTTTTATGACTTACGTGTTCTGGTGTAGCCAAATGGACTGTATCTGTATTTGGAAGTAGTGTCACTTTTTCTTTTTAGACCGTAGAGACCCCAATAAACAATAATAACCATACGAAAAAGCAGTCAAAAAATGGAAAGCAGTAGTTAGAGTTGGATAGTGAATACATTTTGAAAAAAAATCCAGATAAAGACACAAGGCAATCCTCGTTCTGAAATTAGAGAGGAAACCTAGTTTCGGGCAGGACATTACGTAAATAAGAAAGACGTGAAGGGAGTTGGAACGGATACTGGAACGTATGACAGGAGGACATTTAAAGTATTTGTTGAAAACTTATGCTTCGTCGAGAGTTGAAGGGTTTTGATTTTGATTGAATTATGTGTGTATAAAGAAATGAAGGTTTGGAAAACTGTTGTTGTGGCCATGTGCAAAATAATATTTTTTAAAGTATGCTGTGAAGGAAGTGCTTCCAAATTTTGAAGTGAAATGAGGCTAAGTTTAGGAAAAATTCAAACGGCTAAAAAAAATTAAGAATTATGATAAAATGCAATGACGTCGAAGATCAGGTGTTAGAGGCGTCATTGTACTAGGTCTGAGAAAGGCTGACTAATTCTCACCCTCTGGCCTCTCCATATGTGTAAGTGAGGTCCCCATTGGTCCCTAGTTTATTGTTATTGTTGTTGTTGTTCTTCTTATTGTTCAGCATGAGAACGTTTACTCTTTTGTGAGACCTGAAAAGGGTGTTAGGTGGCGGGTTGCAGCAGTTTGCCTCACATAAAGGTGGACCTGGTTAATCCAGGCGGCTGTCCTATACCTGGCGTTATCTGCGTGATGCTCACTACTACGGGGATCACGTCGACCACCTTTTCGTTAGCCATGCTGTCATTAGACAGCATGATAGTTACGTCGAGGTCTTGGTCAGTATGTTCGCCTGACCTTGACTAACATAGACTGATTAGTATTTTTTGCCTGCCCTTGACTAACATAGACTGATTAGTATGTTTTGCCTGACCTTGACTAACATAGACTGATTAGTATGTTTTGCCTGCCCTTGACTAACATAGACTGATTAGTATGTTTTGCCTGACCTTGACTAACATAAACTGATTAGTATGTTTTGCCTTCCCTTGACTAACATAGACTGATTAGTATGTTTTGCCTTACCTTGACTAACACAGATTGATTAGTATGTTTTGCCTGACCTTGACTAAAATAGACTGACCAGACGTTTAGTCTCTTTTCCCCTGGTCCCTGGTTAGATTGAAGTGTGTCGAAACCGGGAATTGAACCAGATCCCTTCGCACTGAGATAGACGAGCATTCAAACCACTGTGTCTGTCAGATTGTCAGAGACCATAAATTACACAGAGGACATGTGATACATAATGAACAGAAGGAAGAATGATATAAAGCCTTAATATTTTTTTTATGGGCAAGTCTCGGAGCAGATAAGTTCAGGTAATTAGGTTATCATAGTGACAGACCATGAAAGGAATGGTATGCAACAAAACCTTGTCGCTGGAACTGAGAAATAGCGTCCTGAGATGCTACGTGAAACCAGTGTTGAAATATGGCAGTTAATTATCAACAATAAGCAAGCAAGCTCATATATCTTTAGAAGCAACGGAGATGTAGTTTTACAGAAAAATGCTGCAGATCCCATGGACTGCAAGGAAGACGCATGATACAGTACTCGAAGAGGCACTCACACAACGACAACTCATTGCAAAGATCAGAACAAGGCACCACGCTTTTTTGGGCATGTTATGAGAAGAGGTGGTTTGGATCACGTTGTGACAATGGAAAAGATAGAAGAAAAGAGAGACAGAGGAAGGCAAAGAGAGAAGATTGTTGGACAGTCTGAGAGAATTGCACGGGTGACAATCAACAATAGACTTGGTAAACGAAACACGTTATAAAAGTGGAGGCCCTTGATCACCAATGACTATCGGCAAGAAACCTGATGATGATGATGGTGGAATAAAATACACTGCTGTTGGGGATGAAACGTTAGAGACTAACTTAAAGTAGCCCGCTTTTGATTTTACGAATTATGGTTCCAATTACCCAAGTTCTGCCGCTTAACAGTATGCCAGGCGCCAATTTACAGCTAGGCTTACTAGAAACGTAAGCGCTCTGTCCATTTGCCCCTCTGCTTCTCTTCTGATCACTCTCTTGAGAAGAAACTGAATTTAAATTATTGAATGGCAGTTATTTATCACTTTAGGAAAGTGAGAAGCGTGTATCCGCTCATGTCATGAATTTATTGAATACATGAGCTTGTCTTCATGTAAAGATGTTGCCCCAGGCACAAACAGTTACCTCTATACCATGATTACCTGACATTTTATTTTGCATTGTGATAGAACGTTAGTCAACACTGCACTCAATCTGCTTTTATCACTCACCTAATAGCACTATGTTCCGGTCAATGAATTGACAAACAGAAATCATTAAACACAAACGACCAATAATCATAAACAATCGCTAAACACAAAGAATAATTAACACAATGAATCATTAAACAAAAACAATCATAAACATTAACAATTAATGAAGACGCACAATCTCTAAATACAATCAATTTCTTGATACAAACAATCATTAAATTCAAACAGTCATTAAATACAAATAGCCCATTAACGATCACAGAAATCACTAAACACGAGCAATCATTAAAACAATCAATTGTTAAACATGCAATCATTAAACATAAACAATCATTACGACGCTTTCCTAATTCTGGGGTACGACAACGGAAGAGATAGAAAGGGAGAGGGGGTGGGGGTTAAGGACTAGAGAGCAAATGTCACTTTCTCCGACAGTCATCCCGCAGTGTGCTGTCTAATTATCTATGTCACCCCTGATTGAAAAATCCCTAGACTTTTCCACGGTTAGAACTTATGTCTCCAGTCAAAAATGGGTTCACACCCCACATGGGCTACCACTGTACTAGTTCACGAATCCGAACATATGCAAGTTTGGTTTATGTTCCCGCCGAGTTGAGTTATATAACCTTTCAACTTCGTCACTGTCGTTATATTTCCATTGCTATCCTCACTATTTCATTATACAAAACAGGACTGTATATCTTCATCTTCTTTGAATGATCATGAAACTTTAAGCCAAAGCTTTCTTATGAACAATATACAATTATACATAATATGCCAGATGTTTTTTTTTTAATTAAGCATCATTATTTCATTGTTATAATATTCGAATTTATCATATTCTGTCTGACCACTATTCTAATAACGGTTTTGTGATATTGTTGTTGAGAATGACTATGTAAGGACATGTTTTATCGTGAAATGTGATTTATGAAAGAATTGAAGATTTGCAACACATGAGAATCTATGCACAGACAAACTAATATTTGACATTTTTTTTGTTTGTTGTCTCTATGGCCGCTGGAACTCACCTGTTTTCTGTGATCACTGTTGAAACAATGTCATTTTAAACTCTTGATAGTCATGTACTTAGATCAGATTGTTCTAGTTCGACTTTTACTGTTACAACACTGTAGCCTTTTTTCTCCTTTTACCAGAATTGCATTTGTAAATTATCTCGCATGCAGTCTTTTAAAGTGAACTTGAAATGTTGAAAGATATCGCAATCCACCTTTCAGTGTAATATATATATAAATCATGTGATTCCTGGAAATGGTATAATTTTTTGTATGATTGTGTGTAACGTGACGTATGAGAGAATTATTGCTTGGTGATGGTGCATGTCTTTAACTGTATAAGGTCGCAAAGTAACACGTTAGTCTTTTGTACATTGGAGCATCCAAAACCAGCACTAAGAAATATTGGGGATAATATCAGCTGATAACAAATGGTGGACATGGAGGCAATCTGCAGATTCAACACAGACAGACCACAACAGGTTAAGTTACACCCGATTAAACAAACTAAGGATATGAAATACCTTTGTACTAATATAGTAAACATCTGAGCAAATGTTACGAGAAACTACGAAAGCACACTCGAACATCAACACCAACATTCCTGGATGCCTTCTACTGACTCACAAATGAGAATAGTCCTGACTTTTGCTTTCTTTAGTTACATTCAAGGGGACATCTGAAAGGTTATGTAGAAGAATTTTCCTCAGACTGTTGTCGGCTGTAATTCATCAGACTGTTGTTGGCTGTAATTCACCCTTTTGTTGACAATTGTGTCTCATCCCATTTTTGGAAATTGTATTTCACGGTCTTGTTGAAAGATGTTCTCTTATCATATTTTGTTGGAAATTGTCTCATAATGTTCCAAGTTATCTCTCACTGTTTTTAGAAATTGTTTCTTGTCATATTGTTGACATCTGATTTATTTTAATGGCATAAGTAGTGTCATCATAATGTTGGGAGATGTACCTCATTATAATGTTGGGAGGTGTATCTTATCATAATGTTGGGAGATGTATCTCATCATAATGTTAGGAGGTGTACTTCATCATAATGTTGGGAGCACACTGTACCTCTTCATAATGTTGGGAGTTGTACCTCTTCATAATGTTGGGAGTTGTACCTCTTCATAATGTTGGGAGCTGTGCCTCATAATGTTGAGAGCGAGCTGAACCTCATCATAATGTTGGGAGTTGTACCTCTTCATAATGTTGGGAGCTGTGCCTCATAATGTTGAGAGCGAGCTGAACCTCATCATAATGTTGGGAGTTGTACCTCTTCATAATGTTGGGAGCTGTGCCTCTTCATAATGTTGGGAGCTGTGCGTCATCATAATGTTGGGAGCAAGCTGTGCCTCAGCATAATGTTGGGACCGAGCTGTACCTCAGCATAATGTTGGGACCGAGCTGTACCTCAGCATAATGTTGGGAGCGAGCTGTACCTCAGCATAATGTTGGGAGCGAGCTGTGCCTCAGCATAATGTTGGGACCGAGCTGTGCCCCAGCATAATGTTGGGAGCGAGCTGTGCCGCAGCATAATGTTGGCTACTGTGCCTCATCATAACGTTGGGAGAGAGCTGTACCTCATCATAATGTTGGGACCGAGCTATACTTCATCAAAATGTTGGGACCGAGCTGTGCCTCATCATAATGTTGGGAGCTGTACCTCAGCATAATGTTAAGAGCTAGCTGTACCTCATCACATTATTGTTGAAAGCTGAATTTCATCACATTGTTGACAACTCTGTTCATATTTCTTTGAAGTTATATTTCATCCTAGAGTTGGGGTGAGGGTCAGGGGTGTTGCTCGGACACCGACAGTAAGATAGTGTTGAAAACTGGCGTTGCATATCATTATATTTATGGAAGTTGTGTCTCATATTGTTTTGGAGGTTGCATTTCATCACATCGTTGGTAGTTTTACGGTGTATATCATCAAGTCTTTGAAAGTTGTCTTTCATTATATTGCTGGAAACTGAAACTGTCTAGCATCATATTGTTGGAAGTTGTATCTGAACATAGTGATTGAATTTGAAGTTTGGTGCCATCATGCTGTTGCAAGTTGTATCTCGTCCTATTGTTGTAAGTTGTTTCACGTCACATTTGTGGAAGTTATCTCATTATAGTATCGAAGATGAAGTTGTATTTTTTCATCAGAGTGCTTAAAGTTGTATCCAATCATTGCGTTGAAAGCTGTATCCCATCACTGTGTTTGAAGTTGTATCTAGTCATTGCGTGGGCAGTTGTATTCAATCATTGTTTTGTTAGTTCTATCCTAGCTTACTATTGCAATATATTTCCTAGCATAGTTGTGGAAGTTCTATACTAGCATAGTTGTGGAAGCTCTATACTAGCATAGTTGTGGAAGTTCTATACTAGCATAGTTGTGGAAGTTCTATACTAGCATAGTTGTGGAAGTTCTATACTAGCATAGTTTTGTAAGTTGAATCCACTCACAGTGTTGGAATATATATTTCCTCATTATGTTGGAAATTGTAATCGTTTACATTGTTTGGAAGCTGCATTGCATCATGTTGCTGCTAGTTGTATTCAGGATTTACGTTCCCGGACTGGGTCAGCTTAGAGCGTTCCACACACAGAAACTCTTCCACTCGACAAAGAATCGTCTAATCACTGTCATTTCCATCAGTGAGCATCCATTATTCAATTAATATTGAACAGACACTGCAGCTTCAAATGCCCACGACTCTTTGCTTGATCGGAGAACCACAGTCCTTTCAGGATAGTTCATTTACTGCGAAGGGGTCACTAGAACGACACATCAACAGTTTCAACTTGCAGCCTGCTCCACCTGGCACATCTGCAGGAAGGCGCATATATAATCATGAATCAAGAACAAGCTGATATGATATCCTGCGCATGTGTCAGTGACTACCTGCTGATCGGATCTGCGCATGTGCCAGTGTCCGCCTGTTGATCGGATCTGGAGTCTCATCCTCTGGTAAGTACATATATTGTTGTGATTGTTGTGTTTCTTGGTATAATAGACATGCTATAACTTGCAGTTCAATAGTTTAAAGTTGGACAGCTCTGCTCAGCAATAGCTCCACTCGCTCTCCCCTTTCTTCCTTAATTCAGTGGCAAGACGTAGTCAAGACGCGTGGAAGTATCACGGGATATAGATTTGTCCTCAGGGTTTTCTTCCGACACCTTTCCCGCAAGCAGTAGGTCCACATAGCAGCAGATATGATACCACCGACAGGGTCACTCAGACGTAATAAAATAATATAATTATACATACTCGTATAATATAAGTAATATCATAATACAAGGGTATCAAACCATCTTCCCGCGACTGCAGTCCTTTTCGACGACACGCAGCGTGGTTGTTGTTTTATTGTGTGATAAAGGACAATCAATCTGAAACAATTATATCAGACGTTGCTGACTTTAACACAGTCAGATCTAACTAAAGAGAAAATACCAATTGTGAGTGTACTGTGTTAGAGATCTTCTTATTATTGTTATTCTCGTTATGTCCTTTATTATGTCTTTACAGGAAGTTCAGTTTTCTGGAAAAAGGCTGACTTGCTGAACATTTCTGTAATGCTCCCGAAAAGCTTTGTGTGGCGGTTCTTCACTGTGTGCCAGTGCTTTGTGTGGCGGTTCTTCACTGTGTGCCAGTGCTTTGTGTGGCGGTTCTTCACTGTGTGCCAGTGCTTTGTGTGGAGGGGCTCTTCACTGTGTGCCAGTGCTTTGTGTGGAGGGGCTCTTCACTGTGTGCCAGTGCTTTGTGTGGAGGGGCTCTTCACTGTGTGCCAGTGCTTTGTGTGGAGGGGCTCTTCACTGTGTGCCAGGTGCTAAATGCGCAGTTGCACATAATGATGTCGTAAGCGCGCATTAAAACAAGTTATATTACAAACCGTTGACAGTTTAAAATCACTGGGGTACAAAATGACTCAAGATGGAGATACATCTAATAAAATGTTTACATCCATAGCTCTAGCCGCAGGTGCCTTTACCCAACTAACAACATCTGAAAATCGAAATAGCTGAGCGAGCACACCAAGCGCAGGTTGTTTCTTCTTCTTCTTCTGCTTCTTCTTCTTCTTCGTTCGTTCTCAATCTCCCGCTACCAAACCCTGAAAGGGCTTAGTAGCAGAATGTAGTCCAGAGAACGGAATGTGTTGTGTCGTAGTTTACAGCTTGACTGCGATATTTGCACCTTTCGATCCAACACATCCGACTTCAGCAAGCATTTTTTGAGTACCGGGTTAGCATTCCCTCTTCGATCCATTCTCCTTAGCCAGTCTGCCCTGCTGCAGCCTGTTATCCAGGATCACCGCGTGGAGGTGTAGAAGGGTCTAGGCAGCTATGGTTCGCTGGTCCTGACGCTAGCAGTCAGCTATGGGTCGCTGATCACTGTAGCTCATGCGCTGCTCGGCATCTTGATCGCGAAGGCTGTTTAACTCCAACGTATTACCAATACTTATCTATAGATCTAAATCCTGGAAAATAACAAAGGTGTTGGAAAAGATACTAAATGCAACTGAGAATGAGTGTCTTAGAAAACTGTTGAACATTGGCTGGGAGTAATTCATAACGAAAAAAGCAATTAGATACGTTTCCAATCAACAATATGTTTCATCATTCGTTAGGAACAATGGAGGGCATGCTCTTAGCAACAGACCACCTGTAAGCGTTCACGTGGTCATCATCTGGCAGCAGAAAAGAGGAAGACAACAAGAAACACATCGCAGAACAATCGTCAGAAACGGTTCCACATGAACTGAATCAAACTGTAGAGCTCTGGTATCTGCCTTATGTGTCGTGTTTGCACTGAAAGAACATCGATTGAACAGAAGGTGTGTATGTGATGAAAGAAATCAGAAACAGGAATTGGCAGTACATCAAGTCTAATCAGGGTTATATAAAAGAAACAACATGAAGAAAAATAATACTGCAATATCGATGAATATTCTAGGCATCTCGAACAAACGCGAAGAAAACGTGTAAGTCTCATCAAATTCAGCGAATATTCTTTTTGACAGATTTTTTTCGAAAACGTGTCAGCTCCTTCATCTAAACTCATCCACGTTTTTCAGTGAGTGATCACAGTAATAAAGTTTGAAATATCTGCTTTACATTTTCTGATCATTCTGTCACAAATTATGAATCGTAAGAATGTTGTATTCATTCGGTAACGGATAACTTTATATTTGTTCATCCGATTAAGTGATGCTTAAACACGACTCTATAAACAGATATTAATTACTGGTGAAACTATGCATTAACAAAAATTGAAACATAAAGTTGTCCGTTCATCTTACTATTGTCCTCTTTTTATTAAAATATGTGAATATTTTTTTTATCTTATAATTCACGTTGAGAGGTATTTCTTTCGCTCATAATTGCTCTGTGCACCGAGCGCAATAGACTAATACTCACACAACCCACTTTGAATAATGTGACGTGCAAGGCTTTGTATAGTTGTTATCTCTTTAAGAAATGAAGAACTCTTGTCACAAATAGACAGCTCTGAAAAGTAGGACGAAATATTAACACCATACTATCAGATTATTTTAATGTTGACTTTGATATCTTGTTTCGTAATAAATGTTTTTACCTTGAATGTTTTAAATGAATTGTCTTCCATTTAACTGTATTTAAGATTTAAGTGTCGTCCTGTTCATGTTTGTATATGGTAACTTCCTCCATCAGACATTGCTGTTGTGGGTTCATTGTTGGAGACTTCATTGTACGAGGCCACATCTTGTTTATTAGGTGGGGTAGCCAGTTCCCTTCCTCTCTGTTTTTCTTCCATAACAGTAAATCAACAATGCATTTACAGCTGGGTAAACTGTAGCGTGCCGTAACGGAAACTGAACTCTGTACTTTTGCCGTACAATGCGAGTGGTTTGGCACTGCTGTAATCAGATTTTGAAGAATTCTTAATTACTAGCTGTAACTCGTTTTTCCTAATGAAACAACGTTTAACCGTTTATTTAGTTCATGAACGATTGATTAGTGATTTGAGATCAAACTTCTCGATAAATGATGTCATATTAAAATACACTGGTAAAAAAAAAAGATTTCCTGGAACTTTTCTGAACTTACAGTTTTGGAGAGTAAAGCTCAATACTTAATTTGCAATCGTCGGTCTTCTTCTTCATCGATCAACTGATGCTTTGCTGCTAGTCCAGTGAACGTCACGAAGGAGACTGTGCGTTTCAGCTCTTCGCCGGTCCCCCCCCCAGCTTTTCGAGCATAGTCGCTCCCCCAAGTCAGACTGCCTCTCTTTGGTTTGCATAGGTAGATCCTTCTTGCAGAATATGTTCTGGTGTTTGCTCATGTGCTCCACAATCGCACGTGGCAGTGTCTCTGAGACCAATTCTGTGGAAGTGGGCCTTAGTCTACAATGTCATGTTCTGAGTCTGAAGATCTTTATCTGCCCATCTCTGCCAAGCTTGTCTTTGTTGTGATTTTCTGGCTTCTATTTTTTGTGCTGGTCTCTCCATTCTGTCCTCATAGATCGTTTGGTGAGTGTCTTTGCTTCTTTATAACTTTGTGGATGGGGAGTCTGCGTGCCGCCACTTCCGGCTTTTGCGAGCTCATCTGCTTTCTCGTTTCCAGGGATCCCACTGTGGGCCGGAATTCACTGCAGGACTAAATCTGTTTTTTTGAGACAGCAATCCTTTGTTGTATTTTATTTCATGTGAGTTTCTATCTTGTTTGTGGCTTGAGGTGGCTTGGAGTACACTCCTGGAGTCTGTTAGAATGACTGTTTTCCTTGTGTTTATGTTTTGGCTGATAAGAATCTGAGTTGCTGCATCAACAGCTCTTGCTTCAGCTCTGAAATTGGTACAAGTCTCTCCTGCTGGTATGGAGTGATTTTCTATGTCACCATTGGAGTATTCGATGTAGATTCCACCGCCTGCCCTTGTATCGTTCGCCGAGGCAGATCCATCTGTGTACACGTGTCCAAGAGTTTCTAGGGCACTGTCTCCTGAGTTCCGCAAAACGTGGAATTTGGGCTCTGTGCCAACTGTTGACTTTTCTTTGTTCACCATGGAACCTTCAAGATTATTTTAAACCGGTCCTGGCTCCTTGTCCAGGGCTCTAGAATGAGTACTTCGCACTTTTCAGCATCAACTTCAAGTATGTCTGTGTGTTGTATGTGGATTTCTCTGGCCAGGTGGTTGGGACTTTTCCTTAGTAGTCTTTTTTTTGTTCTCTATTGGAACTTCTGGTGCAGAGGATGATCAGGTAATCTCTTTAGTGATTTATATTTTCTTCTTCATTCAAGAGACTCAATATTTGCTGTCTCTCCCAGCTCTGCAATTGGAGTGCCTTTCAATGCCTCAGGGGTAATTCTGAGACCCATATTTTGAACTCGGTCCAGTTTTCCTGATTTTGTTTTGGCCGCTGTAGACCAAGTGCTAGAGGCATATTCCATGATTTGTTTGAGAATTTCCGACACCCATCCCGACACCCACCCAACCCCCCCCCCCAACCCCCCCCCCCTCCCCGCTCCCTTACACACACACGATGTACCGGCCACTGAGTTTTGTTATGACTCTTGTCTGGATTTTCACTATATTTGACTTCCAGGAAAGTCTCGAATAAAATGTAACTCCAAGGAATGGAAGTGTGTCCATATGGGGTATTTGTTGGTCTCCCATCTTTATTGCAACTGCTTCCTTCCATAGGGAGAGCGAAAAGATAGCGGTGGATGTTTTGGTGTGGTTTATTCTCAGTCCCCACTCTCTTGTCCAGTTCTCCACCCTCTCCACTATCGCTCGGAGCAAGCACGAGGCCATTGTTGCATGTTGTGGATGTCCATACAGCAAAGTTATATGTGTGTAAGCCGCCCAAGACACGTCGATCGTAGCAACCAGTGATGTCGTTTATATATATATATATATATCAAGAAGAGAGCAGGCGCTATTACACTTCATTGTGGCACTCCCTCTCTCAACCTGACTGACTTGCTGGTATTGTTGTCCAATTCATCCCCGGCAGATCTCCGGAAGAGGTAGCCCTTAATCTATGAGACAACATTGTTAGCAACTCCCGCCAGGAGGATTTTCAGCTTCATACCTTCTCTCCAGACAACATCGAAGGTACGGGAGCGATCAAAGAAGATGGCTAACACTTTCCTTCTCTCCTGAAAGGCGTCTTCCATGTCCTGTGTTAGACATGCCAATTGATCCTCTGTACTCCGTGCTTCCTGTATCCTGTTTGAGCTGCGGCAAGCAGCGAGCTGGTCTCAAGACACTAGGTGAGTCCCCCACCTACCAGTCTTTCCATCAGCCTCCTCACACAGCTGGGCCTGCAGTTTTCAGGACCGCGGCTGTCCCTTCCTGACCCAGGAACAGGCCGAATGATAGCCTCCTTCCACAGTGTCGAACAATACCCTCATGCCAGCTCTGATCAAAAACCCAATTCTTTTCCCTAAGTGGCCGAGGTGTCAGAGGAATTGATTTGTGACACCATTGCAATCAACAGGTTACTTAGTCCTCAGACTGTTTTTGAAGTCATTTGGTCATACAGGCCGCTACCCTCTGTTCCCGGCAGAATTCTTCAGCTCATAAGTCTGCACCTTGTGAGATGTAATTATTCCTTGGATGTTCTGCTCTTCTTTACCCTTGAATTGTGTCTTCTAGTATTTTAAGTAGTAGATATCCATGTTTCCAACTGTGAAAAAGTCAAGACAATCAACAGTTTGGTATACTTTTCATTAGATGTTTACGTGCCCCTACATTGTAAAGTACTCGTTTGTTTGACTTTTTTTGTGTGTACCCAGCTCACTATTGACATTCTGCAGTAACACCATATTTCAAAGGTTTCCAATATCTGTTCATACTTTTTGTTTAGTTAATGATTCAGAGCTGTACAGTGGTCCCTACCAGATATGTGGAGTGATTACTTTGTTTCGCAGCTCCGAATTGATTTTTACTTGATGTCAGAAGTTTTGGTTTCTTCAGGAATGCCTTTTGTGTGGTAATGTTATCCCAGTAATGATTTAAACTTCACAACGGGAATCATTAATAATAGTTTTTTTTCCAAATATGAAAACCTCTGCCACTTGTTCTATGCTGATATTTATTCTTTAAGACGGAATATTACCAACCCTTTGGTTTTACTAGCATTAATCTTCAGACCAAATGCTTTGACTGACCTTGGTGAGTAGATTATGTAATGCATTATCTGTTGATAATTCGTGTGTTATAATAATAATGGCCTGGTCACAGGCAAAGTTAATGGCACATAGTCTTTCTCTATTGACCATAACACACATGTCGCATTCTCTGGTAGCGTCTTCCACCATTATCTCAGAACAGGCATTAAATAGGTTGAATGAAGATAATCATCGTTGCTCCTTTTTCTTTTTGGACTGAACTTATTCCCCCCTTAAGTGCTGTATTTGCCGGCGTATCGTCATCTAAGTTCAGTATTAGTTTAATTATTGCTTAAAGCAAAAGCGATAATGACGGCCACCAATTTGACTGATTTTGTGGTGAGACTTAATGCGACATGAAATGTCTGCCAATGATCATCGACTTCTCTAAAACATGCAGGAACGAGGACATTCGCAAAAGGGTGAGTTACGTCCCTTGTGCCGTTTACACGTCCGGACATAAAATGCGCTGGTTCGGTCATCTTATGGCTTGGCTTGGCTTGGCTTCGTTCGTTCTCAATATCCCGCTACCAAACCCTGACACGGGCCTAAGTGGCACAATGTAGTCCAGAGAATGTAATGCGTTGTGTCGTAGTTTACAGTTTGACTGCGATATTTGCATCTTTCGGGCCAACACATCCGACTTTCAGCAAGCATTTTTTTAGTACCGGGTTAGCATTCCCTCTTCGATCCTTTCTCCTTAGCCTTAGCCTGCTGCAGCCTGTTATCCATGATCACCGCGTGGAGGTGTATAAGGGTCTTGGCAGCTCTGGTTCGACGGCCCTGACGCTAGCAGTCAGCTATGGGTCGCTGGCCGCCGCAGCTCATACGCTGCTCAGCATCTTGATCCCATCTTATGAGAATTCCCCATGATACATTCCCCGTTGAGTTTACAATGCCCCCCGACCATCAGGCATCCGGGCAAGAGGGCGACCGAGGTGACTATGGATAGATAACGTAAATACGATTTTCCATTTACGTTTAAACGACGTCAGCTGCGTCACATCTGACCAAGAAGAGGAGACTTAGGATCCCCAGCCAATCAGAACAGAAGTTGATCGACAACTAGTTTGCATTGACGTTCGTCCTGAATATAAAATTCTGTTACGTCCTGCGTAATTTACAACTCCACGATATCTGGGTCTGTCTGTTCCATTCATCCGGTTTCTGCACGACATATCTTCAGACAACAGTTGCCTTCGTTTTTAGACCCCTATGCTCTTAACCGGACTGCACGGTTGCAGCGTGTTTACAGGGCGGCTGTCGGAATAGCGTGTTGGGCAGCTATAGTTTGCTGACCATGCCACACGCAGTCAGCTATGTGGCTGATTGCTATCACCTCGTTCAGTGAGAGATGGTACAACATAATCTTTCTAGCTCACGAGGAAGAATAACAAAGCAAATTGAAGTTTTACTGATGTGCCGCCCACGTACGTATCTCGTGCAGCCCTAAAACTTTGTTGAGTTTGGAAACCATAGATCATGGTATTTGGGCTATGGTAAAGTGTTGCTTGGATTCTTGTACTAATGTTACATATATCATTACTCGTTATTTACAGTTCGTATTTCCGATCTCGTGGTAGAAAATGATTAATTCTTCTGTCCCTGCATCATTACATATGGGTACTTGTTTCTAGAACTTCTCTTTAAGCCTACAAGGCTACTCTAAACTCAATAATTCTTTGTGGCGTGCGAGATATGACAAGTAACGAGATGGAGCGTATTTTAGCCTCAAGAGATAGACATCATTGTATGCCACGTCTTACGGCATGTGCTTAACGTGGGAGTGGCCTTATTCTTGTATATGTCACATAAAAGACCACACGGACACCACTCCGACATTTGAATAGAACTCATGGACGTCTACGTTTCAGATTATAATTAGGTATTTTTGTCTTCTTCTTCTGCGTCCATTCTCAATCTCCTGCTACAAAGCCCTAAAAAGGGCTTTGCAAGTAGCAGGACGTAGTCCGGCAAACGTAATGCGTTGTGTCGTTAGTTTACAGCTTGACTGCGATATTTGCACGTTTCGGTCCGACACATCCGTCTTCGGCAGAGGTATTTTTGTCAAATTTTGCTGAAGTACACAACATTCAACCATAGTCCTTTTGGTAATATTGTAGCGTGTTTGACATTATTGAAAGTGTGGAAGCCGGCCTGGGATTAGCACTTATAAGAGTTGAATTATTTTGTATTATTGTGTCTATATAATAACACCAGCATTTGTTAGCTTACTCTTTTTGTAATAGTGTAGAACTTTTAACGCATTTATTTGTGCATTTTAAACATATCGTGCACAATATCGTGTATTTGAGACCTATCCATCTTCAGTTCGCAGATTTTGACTGAGGTATCGCATATTATCTACCATACGCGGCCTTAATGCATGGGCACATTGAAAAGTTAACCATTGCCCACACAATTATATGGGCCATTCATGAATTTATTACCAACTTATTAATGTATTTTTACATTGAGTGGGTGGGTAGAGGCCACTAGGGATTGATGTGCCGAGGGAATATAAAGCTATTAAAACGGCCCTGTATTTATGAAAGAGTCCAGAACAGACAGTGGTATTTGCAGTATGTCGATTTGATGTACAAGGGAATTATGTGCAAAAGTGGGATTATTGTGAAAATTGTTTGTTTTTTTAGTGAATATAATAAAACAATTGATGAATCAGCTGAACAACGAAATTAAAATACAAAATACAAAAATAATGCACCTATCTTCCTCAGTTATAACCCGACAACTGTTATTTGTTATACACAAATTTCCACTGCAATCTATTATGTATGTCGTTAGAGACATTAAAGTTAGTCAGTTAGCTCAAGAGGTCACGTCAGAAATCAACCGATAGCAATGAAACCTGCAACTAAGATTGGCCGCTGAAACGTAAACTCGATGACTACTGGTATAACAGAATTCACCCAGGCGATAAACGACATTCGTTTGACCTCAGTAATAAACAAGGTGCAAAGCTTCACGTCAAAATGGTCACTTTCATGGTGGCTCTGTTTTTAATATGTGTGCGGTTGTTTGCTTTAATTTTCTTTAAAAAATTAAATTAATTTATTTTCTTTCTATAAAGTATTTATCCATTGAACTTGTATAATAAAACCAAAAAAACAGATGTGACAACAATCCCCCTTTTGGTCATAATTCCCTGACATGTCAAATGTTGATATTGTTTTGTATCGTACTATCTGTTCTGGACTCTTTTGTAGATACAGGCCCGTCTTCTCAGCATTGCGTGCCACAGATAAATTAAACAGAAATTCACCAACAAACGTTATATAACCAGATATACAAAACAATCAACCAAATAAACAAATTTAAACAAAATTAATTTTAATTTCGTTGTTTAACTGATTCATCAATTGTTCTGGTATATTCACTAAAAATTATATATATAATATAATATATATATATATATATATATATATATATATATATATATATATATATATATATATATATATATATACACATATTCATGTAATTGGCGCCCATTTAGCGATGATTCCAACAATCGTCAGACATATTGTTTTGCACCTTACCTATGAGTCCGTAGGTGGCTGTATAGTCCATTTCTTGCACGGAAACACCTTCCAAATATGTGCCATTTAAGGTCAGAATTGAACATGTGAGTGTCAGTTGATTTGTCTTTTCGCAAAGTGCGTTTTCTCTGTGCTTCGAAGATCCGGCGTTCCTCGGCAATGCAGGCACCTCTGATGGTGGTTTAACTCTATGCCTGGTGGTGGTTTAACTCTATGCCTGATGGTGGTTTAACTTTATGGCTGATGGTGGTTTAACTCTCAGCCTGATGGTGGTTTAACTGTATGCCTGATGGTGGTTTAACTCTATGCCTGATGGTAGTTTAACTCTTTGCCTGGTGGTGGTTTAACTCTATGCCTGATGGTGGTTTAAACCTATGCCTGATGGTGGTTTAACTCTATGCCTAGTGGTGGTTTAACTCTATGCCTGGTGGTGGTTTAACTCTATGCCTGGTGGTGGTTTAACTCTCAGCCTGATGGTGGTTTAACTCTATGCCTGATGGTGGTGTACTCTATGCCTGATGGTGGTTTAACTCTATGCCTGATGGTGGTTTAACGCTCTACCTGGTGGTGATTTACTCTATTCCTGGCGGTGGTTTAACTCTATCCATGATGGTCCTTGACCAGACACTCTCACGTTTATATCGATGGTGAAGCGTGTCAGAGATATTATTTTTAGGGAGTCTTTGAAGATCTTATTTTTAGGGAGTCTTTGAAGATCTTATTTTTAGGGAGTCTTTGAAGATCTTATTTTTAGGGAGTCTTTGAAGATCTTATTTTTAGGGAGTCTTTGAAGATCTTATTTTTAGGGAGTCTTTGAAGATCTTATTTTTAGGGAGTCTTTGAAGATCTTATTTTTAGGGAGTCTTTGAAGATCTTATTTTTAGGGAGTCTTTGAAGATCTTATTTTTAGGGAGTCTTTGAAGATCTTATTTTTAGGGAGTCTTTGAAGATCTTATTTTTAGGGAGTCTTTGAAGATCTTATTTTTAGGGAGTCTTTGAAGATCTTATTTTTAGGGAGTCTTTGAAGATCTTATTTTTAGGGAGTCTTTGAAGATCTTATTTTTAGGGAGTCTTTGAAGATCTTATTTTTAGGGAGTCTTTGAAGATCTTATTTAGGGAGTCTTTGAAGATCTTATTTTTAGGGAGTCTTTGAAGATCTTATTTTTATGGAGTCTTTGAAGATCTTATTTTTAGGGAGTCTTTGAAGATCTTATTTTTAGGGAGTCTTTGAAGATCTTATTTTTAGGGAGTCTTTGAAGATCTTATTTTTAGGGAGTCTTTGAAGATCTTATTTTTCGCTCAAACTAGACACAGGTCTTCTTTCAACTCACCATAAATTTGTTGTTTGGGGAAACGGAAACGGTTGTATGGCATGTTCACGATGTGGTTGGGTTTTCTGCTCCTGTATGTGGTTGCTTGGCATTTTGACCTTCGTGAGGATCTCGGTGTCTGGTACCCTATCCTGCCATTGTATTCTCAAAACTCTGAGGAGGCAGCTTGTATGTAAGTGGTTTATTTTTCTAGCATGCCTGCTGTGCACATACAAGGTTTCACTGATATACTGAAAGGTGGTGACCACTGTAGGGTGGTAGACTTTTAGTTCGAGATTCATGCTATTCTGACTCCAAACGTTGCTGCGCAGCCTCCCAAAGGCAGTACTGGCCTTGGAGATTATGTTACTGGCTTCAGAGTCAATTTTAGTTTCCACGGAGAGGGTGTTGCCAAGGTAAGTTAAGTTGTCTACTGATTGGAGGCGCTCGTTCTTGACTTTTATATCAAGCTGGTAATATAGGTTACTTGGGACAGGCTGAAAGATGACGTCAGTTTTTTCATGTATTAATAGTATATAATTTATTATATATATATATATATATATATATATATATATATATATATATATATATATATATATATATATATATATATACACACGCACACACACACACATACACACACATACATTCATACAAACATACATACATACACGCACACACACATAAATAAATACATACACACACACACACACATACACACACATACATACATACATACATACGTAGATATGTTGATACGTAGATAGGTAAATATACATAGATACATACATAGATACATACATAGATTCATACATAGATGCATACATAGATGCATACATAGATACATACATAGATACATACTTACATGCATAGATGTATACATAGATGCATACATAGATGCATACATATATACATACATACTTACATACATAGATGCATACATAGATGCATACATAGATGCATACATAGATACATACTAAGATACATACTTACATACATAGATGCATACATAGATGCATACATACTTACATATATACTTACATACATAGATACATACATACTTACATACATAGATGCATACATAGGTACATACATACTTACATACATGCTTACATACATACATAGATGCATACATACATACATACTTACATACATAGATGCATACATACATACATACATACATACATACATACATACATATATACTTACATACATACATACATACTTACATACATACATAGATACATACATAGATACATACATACATACATACATACATACATACATACATACATACGTGCATACATACATACATACAATCATGTTAATTGTTTACCGTATGCGCTGCTAACGATGATTCATCGGCTAGTTATGATATATTCCACAAAATAAACTACACAAGACCAGTCAGACTCAAATACCAGCTGTCGTCACACATCCATAAACTTATGCACGAACAAATAAAAGAACAGAAGAAAAAAACAACTCGTGAGCATATATACCTTAATGTCACATATACTAAAAGTAACGCTCTTACTGGGAAGTAAAGAACAGGGCCACTGCTCTTGCATGGTCATGAACGGCGCCTAAAGAGAGTTGTGCACGTGGCTAGCAATACATCATACGAGAAATAGTATGAAGAAAGTATTAAAACATATATAAAGTCACAAAGTACTGGCGCCTGACCCAGGTAATCAAAAACTTTCTACATAAAAGATGTTTCTATGTGAAAAATAGAATCAGTTCATAGGGCAACAAAAATAACGCCCAGACACGAGGACGTGTACTGGACCCTAGGCTGTAACAGCTCAAGCTGAAACAGCTTACACAGAATGACTGAATACTATGAGGAAATCTACCTCAGGTCAACCCCAGCAAAGCATATGTAAGGTATGTGCTTTAATAATAATAATACAAATAATAAGGTTTGCTTAAGCCGTCTGAGGCATGTTGCATCGGTCCGCCACATCTATAGCCCACTACTGTGGCATGGTTCCAGTCCTCGTCCAGGGCAGAGGTCAAGGTTAATGTCTGCTGGAGCCATACTGTGTGGAGACGGCGCCTTCTGAGAAACCAGACACTCAGGGGAAGACTTTTGATGCTGATGAACTACTTTGTAGTATCTTGTGGGTTTCCTGGTCCAACCATACAACACAAAGAAACTCGGCGTCGGTCAAGTGTTTCTCAGATTAGGTGGAGGCATGCCCCCCTTTAGTTAGTAGGTTATGGTGGATGCCTGTTTTAGCTGCGCATGTAAATGGCCTCCAGTCTCAACATGGCATGTTTCAGCAAGGTCCAGGTTCCGTTGCCGTAAAGCAGGCCTGGGGCCACACAGGATTGGTAGTTGTGTAATTTTTGTCCCAAGAGAGATCTTGTCGTTACTCCACACACGCAGCTAGTCTGATCTGCCTCGACATAACGAGGCCGCTGCTCCCATCGGATGATATCACGCAGCCGAGATAGATGAATTCGTTGGTGTCCTCCGCAGTGTGACCTTGGGTTTCAATACCCTGGAGTGCTGTGTCGGAAATGAGGTTCTGAACTTTGGTCGTGGCTCAGGAAATATATAGTCCTAGGTAGGGCATTTCGCTGTCTATCATTTCCAGAGAGCGCTGCAGCGCAGACCTGTCTGGTCCGAATATGACAATGTCGTCCGCGTAAACGAGATCAGAGAAGATTGACTGATCAATAGCTATACCATCTTGGTGCGCTCTGAGGCGGTTAAGAAGCCAGTCGACTGCACGGCAGAAAACATCCGTGTCTGACAACCGATGTCGTTGGGAATCTGTCAGAGAGAATGCCACCCAGTTGAATTCTGGCGCCGGTGTCCTAATTAAGCTCATGGATCAGGTTTAAAGGGGGTGGGGGGTGCCTTTTCCCTAGAGGACTTTCCATAAAGCTTGATGGTGTGGGATATAAGAGTACAACTACATATTAAAAGGCACAGAAAGATAGTTGGGCATAGCGGTACACCCAAGTACTTAGGCATTGTTGTAGGCCTCACAATATCTAACAAGGCCCACGCGGTCAAACAAAGAGTCAGTGCAAGAAACAACATAACTCGCAAGTTGACAAACACTGCTTGGAGAGCATCCGCAAAGGTGATCCGCGCATCAGCCCTTGCTCTATGTCTTTCGGTGGCAGACTATGCTGTACAAGTATGGAATGCAACTACACAGGCGAAACAGATCGATGTGGCAGTAAATGAGACATGCCGAATTGTAACAGGTTGAATAAAACCGACGTAATCTGAAAAGGTCTACGTAATCGCTGGTGTTCACACCTCCGGATATTAGAAGACGATGAAGTTGATAGAAAAAAAGCAATCATGTGACCAGAGACATCCTCTTTTTCAACGTACAGCAGAAAGAATACGACTGAAATCGAGAAAAAGTGTTATGCGGACTGTACATCCGTCAACAGAACGCCTTGAGAAACGACGTTGAAAATGGCCTCAAAAGAATGGAGAAGGCTGGATGAAGATTGAATTATGAACTTTCACGAGGACATGATTTACCATATATTACGTGGAGATCTCTCAACAGGTTAAGAACAGGTGTGTCCAAATGGGAGTCTAATTTGACAAAAGTGGGTCTAATTTGACAAAAGTGGGGATATGCAAATAATGAACATTGGTTATGTGGGGCCTTCGAGGACCAGGAACACACCTTATTTGGTTCCAGGATTCCTGTACAGTGGACGTCCTGATGGTGGCAAATACAAGAGCACTGACTGTATGAGACTGGTTTTGGGGCGAAAACTATGTGAGGTTGCCGAACACAGAAAGTAAGTTTGCCGAAAATTACCTAAATACGGCACATTATGTCATTAAAAGTAAAGTAAAGTATCCCATAGCATTACTGCTGTAGGGGTGTGAGGTGTTAGCGATCTCACATTTCAAAGGATCGGCTATATGAGGGCGGTAGCCATCTCCTCTCCCTCGCCGCTTTTACTTCCCGGACTGTACCTATACCCATTTAACGCTGGGTCGACCCGGGAGCCATTGCGGTCTGAAAAAAAACATTACCGCCTCAACTGGGGAATGAACCCAGGACCACTCAGATGCGCAGCCAGGGCGCTAACCACCGCGCTACGTGTCATTATATATAAACATACACACACACACAAATATTACGGTTATATTATAACGCCCCTTCGAATATTAAAGATGGCTGCAGCAGCGATCACTACAATAGAGTACAGCGTGTTTTATGCAGGTTTCCTTCACATAGCCATCTACATATATACACATACACTTCATAAGTAGCGAAATGGACAGAACGAGTGAAGCAATGATTAATGGTGATTTATTCTGACTTCTTTTTTTTATATACAAACAAATTAGTCCACTCTTTTGTTCATAAGTCGTTGGTGTGTTTGTATGAGTGGTATAGCACTCGCTTTTCATTGCCAAGTCGCTTACCTCGGCTTCCTCGTAGCCCTCCCTGTTTTCATAGCAGCCTGGCTAACAAGGTGAGGGATCGACGGGCTTCCTGTAGTAGCGAGTGGCGCGCAGATGAAGCCAAGCATGACACAACCGCCTGGAGAACCCCGGTCCACCTTTGTCAGAATTCTCGGGATGTGAGGAAAGCTACTGCAACACGCCTTTTAACGTCCTTTTCAGAGCGCAAAAAAGAGTAAACCTTCTCACTGTGGGTATTTGACACAGCAACAACAACAACATGACAAAGATACTGAAATAAACTCTCGCAAAAATCACTCTGGGTAGTTCACTTTCGGTTAGGGAAGGAAAAGGCGATCAGTAGGAAAACTGGCCACCCCCACTCACCCAACCTGTGGTTTAATTTACAGTGGTCCCTAACACTATATTCACGTCCAGGGGCTAAGTCTGCTGAAGGACATCCGTTAATGTTA
The DNA here is from genome assembly GCA_036924085.1 of Ariolimax columbianus. Lineage (NCBI taxonomy): Eukaryota > Metazoa > Mollusca > Gastropoda > Stylommatophora > Arionidae > Ariolimax > Ariolimax columbianus. The sequence goes on from JAVGWX010000017.1 coordinate 30,858,728, forward strand.
TATATATTATCTACATGTATATATGCTAATGCCTCTAGAATGTTCTTTCAAATCTACATGTTTATGCAATAACCATTAGGATTCGCCATATGTGAATGACAGTTTGTTTATTGCTACGGTTTCAAGGTAACTCACAAAATGCTTTAGTAAGAAACCAACTGTATTGGTGGTCATATCAGAAGCGGTTCAAAGAGAAGATGTACAAAGTGGGATGTTAAAATTTGAGAAGAGAGTTTATAAACCTGCGCTAAGAATAGAACATTGTTGAAAGAAATGCTCACCCACACCAGTGTTTCTCCTTTACCTAGCTAACGCCTCTTTTTCAAAACAAATAATTTGTTTCGCCCCAACTCTAATGAAGCCAGTTTTTCTCCGTAACAATCGTGCCCATTATTACTTTACATCTCATTCTCACCTAAATGATGGTAACTGATTTGTGAAATAAGAAATTAAAAGGTCTGAAAAATAAGAGAGAAAAAACAAATGTAGACATTCGGAAAGAGTTGAGCATAGAGGAGAACTGGTTTATCAATTCCATTTTGGCTAGAAAATGCAAATACTTTGGTCACATCAAGAGACACAATAGTCTTGAGAGAACGGTGATGGAAGGTCTGGTGCCAGGCAAAGGAGAAGGCATAGACCAAGAAAACGATGGCACCAAGATATCCAGGAATGCCTGAGTATAACTGTGGCGGAGGCTGGAATTTTGGCAAGAGAACGAGTATCTTTCAGACAGACTGTGATGGGAGCGACGTTCTACAAAGGACATGCTACATGATGATGATGATATTTAAATTGTTCAAATATATATTTCAGCTTAGTCGCGAAATTCACGAACTATATAGGATGATAGTAATGAGGTACGAGAGATACATCTATGTTGTTAAAACACTAGGGAACTTTAGTGTGATTCCTGTCCTTCGTGTGGCGCAACTAATTGAACAATATATTGCTTGGTTTGGCTTCCTTCATTCTCAATCTCCCACCATCAAACCCTAAAAGGGCTTAAGTAGCAGAATGTAGTACAGGGAACGGAATACGTTGTGTCGTAGTTTACAGCTGACTGCGATATTTGCACCTTTCGGTGCAACACATCCGACTTCAGCAAGCATTTTTTTAGTACCGGGTTAGCATTCCCTCTACGATCCCTTCTTCTTAGCCAGTCTGCCCTGCTGCAGCCTGTTTTCCAGGATCACCGCGTGGAGGTGTAGAAGGGTCTTGGCAGCTCTGTTTCGCTGGCTTTGACGCTAACAGTCAGCTATGGGTCGCTGACCACTGCAGCTAATGCGCTGCTCAGCATGCATCTTGATCCCGGAACAATATATGGTTATGTATTTGCTAAAAGAACACGAGTCTTCTCTGTTAATCAATGGAATTGATTTTGGAGTATCATCACAACTGACCTGAACCCTTCTCTACTAAACATGATGTTGGAAATGCTGTAATGAACCGTTCAGTTTCTAACCAAAGACGACATCCTGACCTGGATTCCCATTGTTTTCATAATGAACATATCTAAGCCCTGCTTTCACCTCAAAGTAATGTTGTAGATCAATCAGCTCTTCTTGCAGATGTTAGTTTACAAGTTCAACATCTGTTTCAAACTGACCAATAACCTGTTCTGGTATTTTGAGTTTCTGCAAATCTTTAAATCCAAAATGGCGGGAATAGATTTCCAAATCTGCATCTTTCAGCATATCCTTGTCTCGCTTCTGCAAACATGGAAACTGAAAGCGTTCATGACGACCGAGGATTTTTTTAATCAATGCTGATTTCATGATGAATCCCATGATAAATCCTTTACTGTGAAAAAGATGATGCCATTTCCCTGTAGCTTAAGAAAGACATTCATTGAATTAGTCATATATATCTTAAAATAGATCACATCATTTTGCAGCTCTTAAGTTACAATTCTGAGCTGTTCTTTCATTAAATCAAGGTACACCACAATGACATAAAATAATTCCCAACATATTTTCAAACATTTGCATTTGGTCATTTATCTTACTTCCATGTGTAGAAGCAGACGTTCAAACTTATAATCATTGTATTACACAATTGACGAAATTATCTATCGTTCCAGAATTGTGATTTGATTTAATCAATAATAATGACAACACTCGTTGATTTGTTGAGTCTGTCGCTAAGTTGTTTGGCTACTAACTGCAGCCGATGAACACAAGGATTTGTTTAAACATTTGGTATCACATTTGTTAAGTGGGCCAGAAAACCACGATAACGACCAACCATTGCAGGAGCTCCATTTGTCTCGTAATCTACGACATTATAAAAAGTAATGTGTTTTTGTAATGGAATATTTGTTAATTATTTCAAAGATTGATAAACTCTTGGATTATGTTATCAGTAATTTTAATAAAAGTGTTTCCTTCACAACTTGTTCATTCTTAACGAAAATAACATCTGCGAGGACCAAGACCACATTGTCACATATACGGTGCTTTCATCAAGTTGGTTAGCAAATTTGGATAATTGCAAATCACGACATAGCTGTTTTTAGACATTCGTTGCCGTCTCATCAATTCCTCTAGACACACTATCATTGCTCAGAGGAATAGATGTAATTATGTCACTTAGATTTCTCTTCTTAATGGTATATCCGCTTCTCGTTTAGCTGGTAGTTATTAGATTTTCTTCGATAATGTGAGAATTACCATATGTCCCAATCATTTCTGATATCCTCTAAGATATGATAAGAACTTCAGCCACCTGACTAGAAAGATTTTTACACCTACGAGATGTAATCAATAAAAAAGGCAAAATTTAAATTTTAAATAAACTATGTGAGACTTGAAAATCATTTATTATTACACTTACATTGTCCCTTATTTCTCAAAATAATATCCACCAATATTGTTACACTTATTATATCGCTTTATCAGCGCACCAGAACCTGGAGTATAGCAGTCTTTCGTCTGCTGTCTCTGTAACATTTGCACGTCACTTCCAACCTGTTCGTCTTTTAAGGAAACTTCTCCAACAAAGGTTGGTTTTAAGGGCACCAAACAGATAGAAATTGTACGCGGCCACCCTAGTTAGTCAATTTTCTCTTAAGTTGATCAGGTCGTATGTGGTCTGGCATTGTCATTTGGATCTACCGGGACTCCTGTAATCCGCAGACCTGGACGTTTTCTTCGAATTGTATACCGAAACATTAACAGAACTTCACTATGATACAACATTCACAATGTCACCATTTTTCTGAAAATTGATTAAAATAACTCCGTGAGAAACCCATCTGTCTTGTCTTGGCAGAAGGTAAAGAAAAATATTTCCATTGCATTGAAGCACATTTTGATTCGGGTTAGTATTGATACATTCGTGATGTGTTCCTAGCAAAAATCATGCCTAGCATGTTTTTTCCTTCATCCACATACCGGCAGTGGCGTTACAAGGACAGACCCATTATGTTCATTATATGTTCGTCCGTCAGTTGTCAGTCAGTTGTCTGCGTTCCCACCGGGATCGCACTTTCTAGAAATTAGTCGATCATGCATTATGCTGTAGGCTAAGGCATGCTTACATCCTAATACAGCTGCTGTACTGTCTATCGTTACTCGCCTGTCAGCTAAAAACATCTCCTCTCTCACACGAAGCACAGCTGTATATGTTTCACTCTAAACAGAACGACTAGGTCGGGCTTTATCTATAACTTTTGAGCGTCTTTGAGAATATATACCGACCCTTTTATGTAAGGCTATGCGAGAGAAACACTTCTCGTGGTAAACAGGAAGCATTTTCTTGTGACTATCCGCTACAGAAAGTCCTTCTGCTCCATGTAAACGTACCATTGCATACTGTTCTTCGTTTGAGCATTCTGTGAAAACGGCAACCAATCGAAATTGAGCTGCGCACGTGCATGCGACACCTAACGTATGCTGCGTACAGTAATCACAAAGCTGGTTGCTGCTGTCACTTAATGATACCTTCAGTCAATATCAACAATCCCAGATCAGTTTGTGACTTACTAACTGACTTATCCAATATCTCTACGGTTTCAATGCTTAATTTGAAAAAATGTTTAAACACAAAACGCCAATTGGCAATCGTTAATTTTTGACGAAAGCTTCAAAACCGAATTGTAAATAAGCAACAGAATATTGTTGACATTTTCTCTTTGCTTGTGGCAACTTAAATATATATAACGTGTTTTAATGGCATTAATCAGTTCTACTCGGACACACTTTTGTTATGTTGTTTGTTTTTTTATTGCGTCATGTAAAAGTACGTTCTGATTTAAATCCAGCTTCAAATTCATTTGTAATAAAGTGCCCAGACACGGCATGTTGTAATGACTACGCTTTTGAATATTTAATAATCGTTAATAAATTGCACGCTCATTTGTTCATTCATATCTGAAATAATTGTGTCTCCATCATTATTAACATCTCTCAAATACAGTCACTAGGGTGATCCCAAATTATGATCACACCCCACCCCCGTATAAGTATTAAGTGCAACCCAACACCCCCAGCCCTATTATTTATGCCAACCGGATAGGACTCCATGACATTTCCAAAACGTCCCTGTTGAGACACACTGGTCTAAAGCATTCGACAATCTATTTCGCACAAGAGAGGTAGTAAAATAATCAAAAATTTTAATCAAAAAAAAGATGAAGACGAGAAAGAGAAGATTAAATCAAGAATAAGAGCAAGATGAAGAGCAAGAAGGATAAGATAAATGAAGAAGAAAAGCAAGATTAAGTCAATTAGAAGAGAAAGAATAAACAACTATAATAACATTAAGTCCAGAAGGAAAGGAAAAAGTAGAACAACAACAAGAGGAGGATCAACAACCGTAACAACAACAATAAGAACAAATTGAAGAACAAGAACAAAAAGCACATGAGCAATAACACAAAAAGGAGAAGAACAACAATAAGAACAAGAGCAACAACACAATAATAAAATACAGATGAAGAAAAAAAACAGAAGCAACAAAAGGTAAAGAACACAACAACAACAGCAGCAAATAACAAGACCATAACGAAGATGAGCAACAGTAACTGCAAAAAGAGAACTTTAAAGGAAAAGAACAACACCTCCAGTATCAAAATGATGAAGAACAACAAAATAAACGACAATAATAAAAGGATTTTAAAAAGAATACCAGCAATAGCAACATCAAGGAAAATACAACGATAAAGAACAAACAGAATAAAAACAGCAACAACGGACAGAAGAAGACCAACTACAACAGCAACAACAACAATTAAACAAGAGCAACAACAACACAGAAGAACAACAATAACAACTAGAACAACACCATCAACAGCAACAAAAAGAGGAACAACCATAACGAAATGAAAAGGAACAGCAACAAAAAGAAGACGAACAATAACAGACAGTAACGACAAAAATAAGAACCACCTTAACAACACCAACAATAACAAAAGGAAGTAGTTCAATAACAGCAACAAAAAAGCAGATGATCAGCAATAGCAACAACAAAATAAAGAATAGCAGCATTAACAATAAGAGGAAGAAGAAAAACAGTAGCAACAACGAAAGGAACAACAATAACAAACGCATAAATAGCAAAAAGAAGAAGACCAACAACAACATCAAAAACAACAAGAACAACAACTACAGCAACAACTAAATTAATAATAATACAAACCAACAATCCCAACATAACGAATAAGATTACGAACAAAAACAAATTGATGATTAACAAAAACAGCCACAACAAAAAATAGAGCAACAATTGCAATAACACGGAGATGAAAAAGATAAAAGAGAAGATCAAGAAGGAAAACACCAAGAACACAACAACAATATGGGGAATAAAGAACAACAGCAGGAATAAGAAGTCGAAGATGAAAAAGATAAAAGAGAAGATCAAGAGGAAGAACACCAAGAACACAACAACAATATGGGGAATAAAGAACAACAGCACAGCAGGAAAACGAAGTCGAAGATGAAAAAGATAAAAGAGAAGATCAAGAAGGAGAACACCAAGAACACAACAACAATATGGGGAATAAAGAACAACAGCACAGCAGGAAAAAGAAGTCAAAGATGAAAAAGAACACTAACAGCAACAACAACAAAGAAGAAGAAGAACAGCAACAAAAACGAGATCAACAAAAAAAATAACAATAGCAGCAGCAAGAACAAACAGTAGAACATGTAGAAGAACAAAGAGAACAAGGTACAGAAGAAGAACAAGAAGAAGAACAAGAACAAGAGGAAGAAAAACAAGCACTACATGGCCTCGATCTCAACAAAGATACTGGCCAGAAATGTTTTAGCTGAGACACTTTGGGGCATCAAGCCACAATCCTCAAGGGACGGAACTGTGATTTGGGATACCTCAGAAAACATTGATTCCTCCAACTTTCAGTGGCAGCATTTCTTATATTCCTTCTCTTTCTTCTCCATCACTGTCTCTGGGATATATTTCAATCTCGCTCTCTCTCTCTCTCTCTCTCTCTCTCTCTCTCTCTCTCACTCACTCTCTCGGTCCTTTCATATTTTTTCTCAAATGACGTAATTCATTTCTCTGTAGCACACAATCTGACTCCTCTCTTCTGTTCACTGACTGACTACTCAAACATCCTTACACACTGTTTCACTATGTCCCTGACACAACACACCGCATGATTACATCCAATTCTCTGCCTCTCAGCTCTCCCCGCTTCTTGTCTCTCACACTCTCTGTGTCGCTCTTTATGTTATCATTCTGCTGATCCCCTCCTTCTCTCTCTCTCAGTTTCAATGTAATGCCATTGCCCCATACAATTCATCTCCCTCTCACTCTGCCTCTCGATCTCTCCCTCCTTTGTCTATATATCTATCTTTCTATCTATCTATCTATCTATCTATCTATCTATCTATCTATCTATCTATCTATCTATCTATCTATCTATCTATCTAACTGTCTGTCTGTCTGTCTGTCTGTTTATATGTCTGTATGTCTGTCTGTCTAGCTATCTATCTATCTAACTACATATCTATCAATTGATCTATCTGTCTGTCCATCTGTCTGTCTTCGTGTATGTATGTCTGCCTGCCTGCCTGCATATCACTGATTCCGTATGACTACGCGTCCGTCCGTCTGACAGTCTATCTGTCCATCAGTCAGCCGGTCCGTCCGTCTGGTCGTATATCCATCTATCTAACTATTCATCCGTCCCGTCTATATATCTATCTATATATATATATATATATATATATATATATATATATATATATATCAATCTGCCTATTTCTATAAATCTATCTTCTATCTGTACAAAACTCATACTCCACATGTCTCTCTCTTTCAGCCACCACATCGTCCATATCTTGTTACTAAATGTGAATTCGCTATCGCTAATATACATATGCTGTCACTGACCTTCTGAAACCATTCTAAATATTAACTAATCCAAAAAAAATCACATTAAAATCACACATTCTTTAAATAAAAAATATTAACGTTACTCATTGACTCCCATCTGATACAAGTCTTAGCCCTCGTGAATAAAGAGACACAAGGAAGGGTAAAGATAATAGCAATAATGCTAAGCCTGGCATACATAGCCAGCCAGAGAATTAAATGGTTTTGACATACCAAGAAAGCCTGAACATCTCCCAGCCATGCGATGCTCTAGCGCTAGACAGCAGAGCTTCAGCGTAAAGGCTAAAAAGAAAGTCGAGGTTGCATGATGAACCTTTTTACATTGTGTTATGTGTTTGTCTTATTTTGGTGTATTTATCTCTTCTTCTATGATGTGTTAGTTCTTATTTTGGTGTATTTATCTCTTCTTCTATGATGTGTTAGTTCTTATTTTGGTGTATTTATCTCTTCTTCTATGATGTGTTAGTTCTTATTTTGGTGTATTTATCTCTTCTTCTATGATGTGTTAGTTCTTATTTTGGTGTATTTATCTCTTCTTCTATGATGTGTTAGTTCTTATTTTGGTGTATTTATCTCTTCTTCTATGATGTGTTAGTTCTTATTTCTGTGTCGTTCGTTCTCAAACTTCCGCTGCCAATCTCTGAAACGAGCTTTGCAAGTAGCAGGATGTTGTCCGGAGAACGGAATGCCCATCCGACTTCACCAGGTATGTTAGGGTATCGGGTTAGCCTTCTCTGTTTGATCCCTTCACCTTAGCCAGTCTGCCCTGCTGCAGCCTGTTATCCAGGATCCTCCCGTGGAGATGTAGAAGGGTCTTGGCAGCTCTTGGTAGCTGGCACTGACACTAGCAGACAGTTTTGGGTCGCTGACCGCTGCAGCTTATGCACTGCTAAACTTCTTGATCATATATGTAAGTTCACATGTGTATTGTATGTTGTACCCGAGGAAGGTCTCTAGGTTGTCATGTAGGTTTCATTCATGTTTCTGTTCCAGCACGGTATATGTGAAATTCCTTAATTATATGTGTATACATCCAGCTTCAGAGTACGTTGTATAACAAGAAAAACATGTTTTGACTATATTATCAAACAAAGCTTGAAGAAACATGGATTGAAATTAACATGTGATGCAAACAAAACACGGAAGAAGATTGCACTTTCCTCATGTTGTCTAACCACAGAATAGAACAGTTGTGATTACTCTCCGGACTGAACTTCACCAGGATATTTCACACAAAGTCCCAGAGTCGTTATGAGTATGTCTACTTAACATGCCAACTTATTTCTATTTCTTTCTGCAAAAATCATTACTTATTCACACAAACTCGCCTGAAACTTTTGTGATAGCATTGATTTTCGCAATGCCCTATTAAGAGATTACAACTTTAACCATTCCGCCCCTCCTTTTTTGCTTTTTTTCTCCCCCAATATTCAACTCTCCTTGCCTCCTCCCCCGCTCCTCCAACCCACCCTTTCTTTGCATCTAATCTGTTGCATTCAATTGAATGCTTTAGTTGATAGGTCAAGGCTATTTATAGCGGAACTGTGGTGGAACAAGCCCATTCACAAATATTTTTGGACATTTGACATTCGTTTCAAATAGCCGGGTTTTTATTGAGGAGTCAAGGCGTGTTTTGGTGTGGGTTTTACTAAATATATTTCTAGTGTTCATACTTGTTATCATTTATGAAGAATCGATATCTTTTTCTTCTTCATCGTACGCAGTCAGACAGTAACAATTTTTTTCGAAAAAAGCAGCCGTCATCCTGAGGCTGTCGACACTGCCATAGAGTTTGTGAAGAATCGATATGAATGCTCTCCCGCAGACGCGTAGGTAGTCTTTTTTATCAAATAAAGAAGAGTTTGGATATTGGTAGTTCCCGCATTTCATTGGCTGTATACACTGCTGCTCCTAGCGCTCAGTAGGTGCTCTAGCTATAACGTTCGTGTGATTCAAATGTATGCAGTCTGTTGATAGATCTTGAGATAAACACCTCAACAATTAAAAACTATGTATCTTACACACACAACGACCGACGTTTATTGCAATGGTCAAGTGATACGTAATGTTGAGAAATTCACCTTTTTAGGCAGTAAAATAACGCAAAATTGAGATCCAACAAAGGAAATTCTCACCAGAATCGCATGACCTCCAATGCTTTCAACAAATTAATAAATATTTGGAGATCTGCATCACTTAGTAAGGACACTAAACTATAACATCATCTCAGGACTCACATATGGTTGTGAAAGCTGGAAAATGACAAAAACGCTTACAAATAGATTGTGAATTTATTTGAAAATAAAGGCCTTAGACGTCTATTCTTCATTGGCTAGAAAGGATTCACGAATACTGAGCAAGAACAATTAGTCCAACCAAAATGATGTTTCTAATGTCACCAGGAAGAAATGCTGGACGTACACCGGAAACATACTCCAGATGAACAATAATACTCCCTTTACATGCGATTATGTGGAAACTAAGCGGACAAAGGAGGTGGGGTAGACCCAGAAATAACATACGCAGAACAATAACCAGAGATGTTGCAATGATGGGGCTATGGAGCATGCAATAACTACAGAAACTGACGGTGGACCGATCGAACTGTAGAATTTTTAGTTCTACCTTTGACGTAGTCTTTGAAGCTGAAAGACCATATATATATATATATATATATATATATAATAGTTGATGAAGACCACTCTCTTTGTTCAGCCGTGTGGACAGTCGTATCACTTGCTGTGTCCGCTGAAATGGGTGACTTGCGCGGTGATATATAGTTTATATGTATTGGCCTCACTATTTCTGCATAGAACATTATAGAAGCCACTTGCAATCCAAAATGTAAAAGTTGTTATATTTAACGCTATGTTCTTGTATTTGCTATCTGGATCTTACCAACTAGCCTTGTTCAGAGCTACATACTGTTGCATAGTGTCAATTCCGTTTCCTACAAAGCATACATCGACCATTACAACGATACCCTCTTCTATTCTCCCTATATAATGCATGTACCAAATCACTTAAGTGCACTCTCCCAGTTGTGGTTTCTGAAGCAATTAAATGTCCCTGATGAAGTTTCTAGTCCAATGCGAAATAGTCTTTGGCAGCATGCTTGGAATGTTAATGGGGCCTGTTTTTTTGCTCACCTGGATAACTCGGTGTATAAATTAAGTCATAACCTACAAATCTTAATTTAAGGCACATGTGTGCATGCGTGTGTCTTTGAATACGTATATATTGTTTGAAGCCACTTGGAACTCTTGACAATGTTTCTTTGGTGGCCAGTTTTCATTGGGTCTTTTGGAATGCAAAGGCCTACTTGTGAAGGTTGAAAGAGGTCTCCTCCTCCTCCCCCCCCCTTTTTTTTTACCTCACACCGATCCCCACCAAATTAGTCAGTAAGCTCAACATTACAGGTTTACAAGAGTATAAAATACTGACATTGTCTTCTCTTGTTCTTTTTTTTTCTTATTCTTCTTTCGCTTTCAGACGTTAACTTGAAAATATCTAAAGTAAGCAGTGGATGGCCCGATGCTAGTCGTATCTGCATAGAGCACGTCTAGGAAGGGTATTGGTGATATCCACACGTGATGTCTCTGTTCCTCGTATGTTGGACACCTTCCTTGTACCTTTGTAAAAGTGTCAATGTCACTAAGATGTCGAACTATTTAAGAGTTCAAGCCCCTAGCTACCGAACTTCCTCGTACTTGATTCAAATTGATGTGGTAGCCGATGGGTTTTTCTTAAGCAAAGGACAAAAACACCGCTTCACCTTTCGTATGTTGGCTAAAAATTAGCAAATTCCAAAACCAAGCCATGATAATTATAACAGGAGGCATGAAGTCAACGCCAATTGTAGAGCTGGAAAAGATTACAAATCTGCAATCCATGACCGACAGAAGAGACTGCATAGTCCAGCAGCAAGCAGAAAAACTAAGAAGACTGACAGACCATCCAATGCATCAGAGACTAACTAATTTTGGAAATGGGAAACTAAAGCGAAGAAACTTTGCAGAAATAGCCAAAGCAAAGATGAACGAAGACCCTATGAACGCATTAACAACACTAAAGCCCATCCCTACTGTACGCAAACCTACATGGAGGCAGCATATATTTCCAGAGGTGGTAGAAAATATACCAGGTATTGGAAAAAAGAACAGCCAGACTGAAAAAGAAAGAAGAGACATAACCCTGAGGTACATAACGAAAAACTACCCAAGCATTGACTGGACCCATGCATACACCGACGGCTCTGTAACAAACACAACACAGAACGGAGGGGCAGGGGTATTTCTGAGCCTACCAAATGGTAGGAAAACAACACTATCAGTGGCAACTGGAAAATACTCAAGCAATTTCAGAGCAGAAGCAGAGGCTTCCTGCTTACAGATGCCCTGGCCGTAGTCACAGCACTAAAAATCCAGAAAAATACTGAACTAAATGATTTAAGAGCAGTACTCTGTCAACTATGCCAACAGTCCGCACCAAAAAGAGTAGTGGTACAGTGAGTTCCATCCCACTGTAACATCCAAGGCAACGAGGAGGCAGACAGACTGGCAAAAGAAGGTGCAAGACTACCACAACCAGATACTAGTGTGACATACGAAGAGTCAAAAAGGCTTATTAGAGCTAGATATATGACCAAATGGGAAACAGAACATACTGGCTACACAAAAAACGATGCCTATTACCAGTTGAACAGAAGAGAGCAGGTCGTGGTCTTCAGACTACGCACTGGCCACAATAGACTGAGGTACCACCTATTCAATAAATTGAAGATAGGTGGCACTGGCGAATGCTCGTGCGGTACTCGGAAAATGACCGCTGAACATCTGCTGCAAAACTGCCCTCCATACGAGGATCAGAAAAAGCAGATTTGGCCATCACCAGTGGAAACACTAGACAAGCTCTATGGTAGTGTCGACAGCCTCAGGATGACCGCTGCTGTTTTCGAAAAAATAAAGGTTGACGTCTGACAGCGTACGAAGAAGAAGAAGTATGTTGGTTATATTTGTTTATTTCACCACAAACATAAAAACAAGGTACATCTTACCGGGGATTCGACCCGCTGTACTCTTTGACAGCAGGCAGGCATTATAACCCCTCAGCCACGCGCTTGTCAGTGATTACCGTACAAGATACTTAAAGGCAAAGTCCCTTACCAGAAAAAAAGGCCATCTCAAGAGGCGTTGGACTGATGATGTTCAAATGTGAACTAGCAAAACATTGAAAGATACTGATGTTATAGTGTTGGACAGACGTAAGTGGCGGCAAATGGTTCATGAAGCCGTCGCGAGATGTAATGCCCCTACAACCTCCTAGACTTGCAGAGATGACCAAAGGTTCTACTCAGGCCATCTCTCCGTCCACCCACTGTTATCACTGAGATTCAGGCAAGAGCAGCGATGACCATGGCTGCCGTGACCAAACTGAGACCGCTATGGAGGCACAAAAACCTCAATTTAAAATCCAAGTTGAGTTTAGTGTATGTACTTTTCACCTCCGTGTACCTTTATGCGTGCGAATCTTGGACTCTGACAGCGGTTCTTGAGCGAATAATTTGTGCAATGGAGATGAGATGCCTGCGTCGAATTCTCGCCATCTCGTATCTAGACCACGTCACGAATAAGGCAGTTCTGGACATCGTTAAGAAAGAGGTCGGTCAATATGAAGACCTATTAGCTATGGTGAAAGCACCCAAGCTCACATGGTATGGGCATGTTTCAAGATCGTATGGGTTGACAAAGACGATTCTGCAAAGTACTGTGCCTGGGAAAGCGTAAGAGAGAGAGAGAGAGAGAGAGAGAGAGAGAGAGTGTTAGAAAAAGAGAAGGGAAGGCAACATCAGGGAGTCGACGAAGCGGGAACTGAACCATCGATCTGCAATAATGGTGTCCCAATTATCTTTCTGGTTACGGGGCTGATAATTATGATGATATCTATTTAAGGGATCAAGATGCTGAGCAGCGCATGAGCTGCAATGGTCAGCGACCCATAGCTGACTGCTAGCGTCAGAGCGAGTGAACCAGAGCTGCCAAGACCCTTCTACACCTCCACGCGGGGATCCTGGATAACAGGCTGCAGCAGGGCAGACTGGCTAAGGAGAAGGGATCGAAGAGGGAATGCTAACCTGGTACTAAAAAATGATTGCTTAAGTCGGATGTATTCTACCGAAAGGTGCAAATATCGCAGTCAAGCTGTAAACTACGACACAACGCATTCCGTTCTCTGGACCACATTCTGCTACTTAAGGCCTTTCAGGGTTTGGTAGCGGGAGATTGAGAGCGAACGAACCTAAGCCAAGCCATATGTATTTAAAAAACTGAGGACAGATGAATGTGTCTTCGGCACAAATCTTCTTCTTCTTCTTCGTACGCTGTCAGACGTCAACCTGTATTTTTTCGAAAAAAGCAGCTGTCATCCTGAGGCTGTCGACACTGCCATAGAGCGTGTCTAGTGTTGCCACTGGTGATGGCCACATGTGCTTTCTCTGATCCTCGTATGTCGGGCAGTTTTGCAGCAAATGTTCAGTGGTCATTTTCCCGGTACCACACGAGCATTCGTCGGTGCCACCTATCTTCAATTTATTTAATAGGTGGTACCTCAGTCTATTGTGGCCTGTGCGCAGTCTGAAAACCACGACCTGCTCTCTTCTGTTCAACTGGTAATAGGCATCGTTTTTTTTGTGTACTTCGGCACAAATAAAAATGACTGTTGAACATCTGCTAAAAAGGTGTCCAACATTCGAGGAACAGAGACAGCACTTGTGGCCATCACCAATACTATTCACGTACATGTTCTATGCAGATACGAATAGCTTTTGGCCATCCACTTCTTACTTTAGATATATTCAAGTTGACGTCTGAAAGCGAACGAAAAAGAAATGAAAACAAAATCAAGAGAAGATATAGTCTGTATTTTATACTCTTGTAAATATCTGTAATGTTAAGCTAACTGGCGAGTGGCGGAGGGGGGGTGGATGGAGGGAGAGAACACTTTCAGGCTTCACAAGCACGCCTTTATAGATCAAAGGATCAAATGAAAACTGGCCACCAAAAGGATACATTGTCAAGAGTTCAAGTGGCTTCAAAGAAAGCAACAACACTTGAATAATCGTATGTGATTCTGTTTACTTTCCGTGCCCTGAGAAGGTCAACATAGTACTTTTAATAATCGTGATAATATTTTTATTTTTTTTAAATCTGTTTGTTTTTTAATTGTTCTATACATTAGGATAGTGGAATTATAAAATGTCCTTTGCAATGTGTCAGAAAGGTCCTGCGACACTTAAGAAATTTACAAATGTAACAAAACACTAATAACAACCAGTTGAAACTTGAATTTTTCTGAGAATTGCAGTACCACGTTATAATATTATCAAATCTGGAAATCAATAAAATAAGTGAAATGTTATACTGTTCCGACTTCACCCAGCTGTAGATAAGTAGGTGGCTTTACTGTTAGGAAGGAAAGCCAGCAAGGAAGGGAACTGTCAACTCCACTTCATGAAAAGTAAATATTTAAAAAACGGATTCGTCATTGGTACTAGACCAAGAAGTTCCGGCTCACCAGATCATGTCCAAGTCAGCTGTGTGTAACAACGGTGTCCCATCGGCTGGCTGTAGGGGTCGCCACGTTCTACATGGCTAAGACAGATAGCAGTCTCTCGATCGGCATTAAACGATGTTTTGCTACAGCAGTTGGACATGGTAGTGGTCGATCGACGCAGTGAGCCTTAAATGTCTAGGCGAACCTTATTATTTATGTATAAACTTATATTTATACTGAAACAAGTTTTTTAGTAGTTTTTTGGTGGGTTTTTTGTTTTTTGTTTTTTTTTGTGTTTTTTTTTGTTGTTTTTTTGTGTTTTGTTTGTTTTGGGGGGGGGGGGGCGGCGAGAGTACGCGAGTGTAAAGTATGTGATTTTTGCTTAAGGCTAAATAGTACAAAGTGTTCAGCTATTTTCTTGTGAATCGATCCAGAAAGTTGAAGACTTTCTTGCACCACTTGAGCAAGCCAGTAGTGACAATGTTAAGGTTTCATAAATTTGCCATACCAGGTATGCGTAGTAACTTTACCGGCAAACCGGCCGTGAACTTGGGCTCACACATTTCTGAAACTACAGAGTGACGAGTATTCACGAGACTATGAGTGCGGGGAAACTAACAAATGTAAATATACAAGTAAAAACTATGATTTTTTGGGGGTACAAACTTCTGAATAACCTTTCTGGGATTCGTGAAAATTTGGTAAGATAAACATGTCGCACTAGTAGAGGCGTTGTACAAAATGCCAGCTCTCTAATTCATGGGGAAGTTGGCTAAAATATGAGAAATAGAAATCCACACAAACCGACACTGACATTTGATGATAAGTAAAATAAATTCGGGGGAAAATCTGAGGCGTAGTACAATAAAGTCTCTAACACTTCATTCCTGAAAGGACCTATTGCTACGTTACTGCCTTACCACTTTCAAACAGGCGCTCTTAGATTTCCATTATCTCAAAACACAAAAACTTGAAGCGTAATTCGTCATCTTGTTGTTATCCACGTTTTGTCTGTATTTCTGTCAGTTTATTTTAACATTCCAGATTGACAGCAACGCGTGGTGAGTTCTTGTTAAATGATAATGCTGGGTACGGTTTCTATGAGTGTCTTATTGCACGCGAACAAAGTTTCTCCTGCCAGTTGTAATGGACTACCAACAAATTGCACGTGCAGTGTATGTTTGCGTCATAGCTTCCCTACGGGAGTTCTTGTTGAAAGTTTAAAAACATGGACGGGAGAACAAGCTATTTCCTTTGTCAGGTTTTATATCTCTCCTCTCTCTTATATCTCTTTCTCTCTCTCTCTCTCTGTCTCTCTCTCTTTCTTTGTCTCTCATGCGCTGTCCTATTCATTTTCTCTGTTTTCTTTGGTCATCTTGCACTCGTTTTTGCTGTGCATTTCTTTCTCTTTAACTCAATATCTCTCTCTCTCTCTATCTCTCTCTCTATCTCTCTCCCTCAGTCTCGCTATCTCACTCTATCTCCATATCTCCCTCACTCTTTCACTCACTATCTCACTCTCTCTCACTCTCACTCTTTCTCTTTCACTCATTCTCTCTCTTACACTTTCTCACTCTCTTGCTCACTCTATTTCACTAACTCTTTCACTCACTATCTCACTCACTTACTCACTCTCTCTCTCACTCACTATCTCTCACTCACTCTCTCACCCACTCACTTTCTCTCTGCCACTTTCACTCACTCAATCTCTCTCTAACTCACTCACTCTGCCACACTCACTCTCTCTCACTCACTCACTCTTCCACGCTTACTCGCTTTATCTGACACATTCACCCACTTTCTCTCTCTCTATCTCTTTCGTTGTCCTACTTATGTATCTTTGTTTCTCTTCCGTCATCTTGCACTCGTGTTTGCTGTGCATTTCTTTCTCTTTAACTCAATCTCTCTCTCACTCACTCACTCACTCACTCATCCACACCCACTCACACTCTCTCATACGCTCACATTCTCTCTCCCTCTCTTTCTCTCTTTTGTTGTTCTACTCATGTCTCTATGTTTCTCTTCCGTTAGATTATACTCGTTTCCGGATTTCATTCATTTCTCCTTCACTCAATCGCTTTCTCTTTCTCCCTCTGTCTCTTTGTCTGTTTTATTTCACACACCACTCTCTCCTCCGTAAAAGCATTAGTGATAGTACGAGAAAAACATGTATTGGTATCCCTGGCAGTTATAGAGAAGATGGTTGGCTCATAAGTGTAAAAATGTAATAATTTATACTGGAATGAGATGAGAATGCTGAAATAAGTAAGAGTATAGTTGTAGTAATCATGGACCTAGGATCAAAGAACATGAAGAGGAACAAAATAAATTACTACGAAATATACCACCGTTTATTATCGTTTCTGTAGTCGGTCGGCCATCTCGTACCGGTAAATAGAGTCCTCCCCCATGGAGGCTAGGGGAGACGATCGATATGATTACAGATGTTCTCCGCTCCCCTCTCGCTACTCATGTCCGCTGATGTTTACACATCCGTAAAATGAGGGTTAAAGTTTTCTCATCGGTTACGTGTTCTTTATTGTGCTGTTGATTTCAGCTCCAATCTCTCAATCGTTGTTTTCTTGTTTAATATAATGTGTTTAGGTTGATCTGCTTTCTGAACTTTTAATTTACATTTTGTTGTTTTAATTTTTAAATTTATTGACAGTTCGTCGCTTATTTTTGTTCTTCACTGTTCACTAAGTCACTTTTTTTTACACCTCATTCTGTGACGTTTTACAGTTTATCCAATAATGTTTACAACTCATTCCGTGACTCTTTCAAAGTTCATGCAGTCATTTTTTATACAGTCGATTCTGTGACATATTTGCTGTTGTTTCTGAATGGGTTTTATTTACAGTTCATCCGTGTCTTTCTTCATTCATCACGCACATTTTTACAGTTAATCGCATGACTTATTTAGTTCATATCGTCACTTTTTGACAGTTTGTCTCGTGCATTTGTATAGTTCATACTGTTACTTTTTTACAGTTTAACCCTGCAATTTTTAACAGTTTGTAGTCTTTTTTTTAATACTTTATTCTGTTACTTTGTTCTACGTTTCTGTGTTTATCATTGCGTCATTGTTGGAGAAAACAGTATAGGGCCCGTTACCGAAGTGTATAAGTAAAAAAAAGTGGGCACGAAAGGTTGTGCGTGTGGTTTGTCATCTCATGTTGTAATCAAAGTGCAATAGAACAGCCTCTCTTCTTTGAATTTTTGTTCTTGTTGTTCAAAGGTACTCAAATGCTTGACGTCTCCGTGGTAGCAGGTTGAAGTGGCTTTTCTTACATCCGTAAACTTAGTTGAGAAGGAGAACCGAGATCCTCCTGGCTGTAGTGCAATGCCAGGTCCCTCGATAAGCTCATCACTGTATGGATTACAGCGTCATCTCTTACTGTTTCCAGGAACACGTGCAAGGACGTGAGGCGGTAGCCTTGGTGCAGAATGGTTCACCTGACTCTGATGACTCTTCTCTCCCACCTTGATCCAGTATGGTTCACCTGACTCTGATTACTCTTCTCTCCTACCTTGATTCAGTATGGTTCACCTGCCTCTGATTACTCTTCTCTCCTACCTTGATCCAGTATGGTTCACCTGCCTCTGATTACTCTTCTCTCCTACCTTGATCCAGTATGGTTCACCTGACTCTGATTACTCTTCTCTCCTACCTTGATCCAGTATGGTTCACCTGACTCTGATTACTCTTCTCTCCTACCTTGATCCAGTATGGTTCACCTGACTCTGATTACTCTTCTCTCCTACCTTGATCCAGTATGTCTCACCTGACTCTAATGACTCCTCTCTCCTACCTTGATCCAGTATGTTTCACCTGACTCTAATGACTCTTCTTTCCTACCTTGATCCAGTATGTTTCACCTGACCCTGATTACTCTTCTCTCCTACCTTGATCCAGTATGTTTCACCTGACTCTAATGACTCTTCTCTCCTACCTTGATCCAGTATGTTTCACCTGACTCTAATGACTCTTCTCTCCTACCTTGATCCAGTATGTTTAACCTGACTCTGATTACTCTTCTCTCCTACCTTGATCCAGTATGTTTCACCTGACTCTAATGACTCTTCTCTCCTACCTTGATCCAGTATGTTTCACCTGACCCTGATTACTCTTCTCTCCCACCTAGATCCAGTATGTTTCACCTGACCCTGATTACTCTTCTCTCCCACCTTGATCCATTATGTTTCAGCTGCCCCTGATTAGACATCGCTCTTGGAAAGAAAGACGAGCGTCTGGTCAGTCATAACATACTGGTCAGTCATGTTTGTCAGGTGCAGGCAAAATATACTGGCTAAGACCTTTAACCTGTCTTCCTCGCAGCCCTTTCTTCGGAAATCATCTCATCTCCAAGGCCTGTATCCTTCGTTGAAGGTCAGCAGTAACTGCCCATGTCTCACAAGCATAGAGGAATATTGACAGGACCAGTGTACACATTAATCTGCCCTTTTCAGTGCGCACAAAAAAGTAAACCTACTAATTATGGGTATTCGAAACAACAAGCCTCGCTCGTGAATCCGCCTCTACAGATACATTTACATGATTAGACATAGGCGTTCTGTGAGGAAACCAGGTGTAAAGGCTGTCTCCGTACTTCTGTGAGGTAAAACGAACATGAATGAATTAACTCTTGATACTCCATGTCCATACTGGAAACATGTTTTATATTGTGTGTTGTTTTTTTATACCGCTGCTTGTTGTTTTTTTTATACAGTTGCTTGTTTCTGTTATACCGCTGCTTGTTTTTTTTAAACCGTTGCTGGTTTTTTTGTATACCGTTGCTTGTTTGTTTTATACCGTTGCTGGTTTGTTTTATACCGTTGCTTGTTTTCTTTTTTAGTTTGCCTCTATTTTTGCGACTGTAATGAATGAGGGGTATAACTGCTACATTCCTGATTAAGGGCACATCCTTGGGGTGTCTGTGCCAACGTCAACAGAGGTTCCGTTGCATATAGAAAACGTTTCGAGTACAACATCCTACTCGAGCAACGTTCGATCGAGACGACCGCTCGGAGCTACGTACTCTTACATGTTCATTGTTATACTCATCATGTATTAGTTTTTTTTGTGTGTGTATTGTCCCTTGTCCCTGATGAAGGCTTTTTCGTAGTAATTTGGCTTGGCTAGGTTTCGTTCGTTCTCAATCTCCCCCTACCAAACCCTAAAAGGGCTTAAGTAGCAGAATGTAGTACAGAGAACGAAATGCGTTGTGTCGTAGTTTACAGCTTGACTGCGAAATTTGCACCTTTCGGTCCAACACATCCGACTGCAGCAAGTATTTTTTGAGTACCGGGTTAGCATTCCCTCTTCGAATCCTTCTCCTTAAGCCAGTTTGCCCTGCTGCTGCCTGTTATCCAGTATCACCTAGTAGAGGTGTAGAAGGGTCTAGGCAGCTATGGTTCGCTGGCCCTGATGCTAGCAGTCAGTTATGGGTCGCTGACCACTGCAGCTCATGCGCTGCTCAGCATCTTGATCCCCATAGTAATTTAATATTGGTACATTTTATGTTATCCACACTTGTCAAAGTTATAATAAACATTGTTATTCTTTAGCGGTCGTCTGCAGCTGACAGCCCGTGTAGAGGTGTGGCCTGTAAATGATAATGCTAGGCACGATTTTGTCCTCGTGTCATGGACTAAGGCAGGGTTTCTGAACTCGAAATTTCGGGGACCCTAGAGCTCCTCGAGAAGTCGATTTGGGTTCCGAAAGAAATAGTGATAAATAGACCAATCACATGTAAATGTATTTTTGGGTCATTTTTGTGTTTAATTTCATATTCGAAACTTTACTATACACGTATAATATATTCTTGGAAAATTCTTCGGTATTATAATAAAGTCGTCAGCCTGTTATTCCGTTTACAAGTACAATCGACCCCGAATTAAGTATTCGTGTCCCAAAAGACAAGCACAGGTTTCACATTAGAAAAGCAAATGTTATTTTCTAAATTGGCTTCTTCTTCGTCGATCAAGTGATGCTGTGCTTCTAGGCCTGTGAGGTTCACGATCAAGTGATTCTGTGGTCCTAGGCCGGTGAGGTTCACGATCAAGTGATTCTGTGGTCCTAGGCCGGTGAGGTTCACGATCAAGTGATTCTGTGCTCCTAGGCCGGTGAGGTTCACGATCAAGTGATTATGTGGTCCTAGGCCGGTGAGCTTTACGAAGGAGCATGTGTGATTCAGGTATTCGTCGGTCCCCCACAGTTTTTCGAGGATTGTCGCTAATGCAGGCCAGACTGTCTCTCTTTGGTTTGCATAGGTAGGGCAGTCCTGCATAATATGTTCTAGTGTTTGCTTTGCTGCTCTACAATCGCACGTGGCAGTGGCTCTGAGACCCATTCTGTGGAGGTGGGCCGTATGGATCGTTTGATGAGTGTCTTTGCTTCTTCATAGCTCTGTGGATGGTTAGTCTGCGTGCCGCCACATCTGGCTTTTCCGTGCCCATATTCTTTCTCGTGTCCAGAGATCCCACATTGTTCTGGAATCTACTGTAATACTAAATCTTTTTTTTTTGAGACAGCAATCTAATGTTGTGTTTTAAAGTTGAATTTGAAAATAACTTTTCCAAGACGTATATATCGGTTCATTTAGAATTTACCTTGATTTATCTGATGTCTTTTCAACCAGGTAAATAAACGATACAGTTTTTGTAGCATTTATTATGTATTTTTATTCTGTTTATATGTGCTATATACGATATTAGTTATATATGTTTATTTTTTTTTTGTTTACATGTATAGTGTTAATATGAGGTTTCTTGAACAGTTTGGTTTTATTTCTTGTTGTGGTATTGTAAATAAACTTGAGAAAAACGTCAAGTATTTTCTGATAAAACCATCTATCACATGAATATATGATGATTTCCTTTGGAGTTAAAAGTTATCATAGAGAAAGAAACAGATTGATAATGCAATATATTCATTGTTATTTAGGGGCTCTATAAGACATGAATATTATTTCAAGAGTTTCGCAAAGACAAATATGTTGAGAAACAAAGGAGTAAGAGAACAATACTAGCTACTTTCCAAATTTATGAAAGAAAGACACAGATAAACATTATATAATGTGAAACACATATCAATGTTAAAGATTCGTTCAATGAAGAATATCAGACACCATGCATCAAAATATCATGGATAAATGTAGAATGGATTATATTTCCATTTTGATTGGACACTCAAATGATAACGATGGAAATGCTAATATCGGATGTGAAGTGATCATGATCAAACATTAAATACGAACTAATAATGAAAATTCTCTTACTGAATTGTGTTATAAATCAAAGGGTGGTTGGTGACAACATGTTTCTACATAAAAGAATACACAAAGCATGATTGGTGTCATCGGTTTGACCATATATGTTCAAATTATAAATTTAGATCATCAATACGCAATGTAAATTTATTTAGAAAAATAGACATGACATCAGACCGCAATCTACTGATAATCAAAATAAAGACAACTACACAATGTTTAACCACAATATATAACCAGAACAAGAACACAACGATAAATGTAAAGTCATGATAACAAATAAGTATCATTTATTACAACCACTAGAATATATAGAAGACACAAGCGAGCAGTAGCAACACAAACAATATATATATGGAACAAGACTTGTGAAAAAGTTATGTGGAAAAGTAAACATCAAAACAAAGCATGGATAACAGCATAAACTAAATTATAAATACAGTAAAGAAATTAATAAAACCGATTTTAACATAAGGAAAGCCAAAAATACAAGAGACGGGGCTAAGAAATAAAAAATGAAGTGAACACAGAAAGAATAAAGAGCAATAGAACAGATCAGAAAAAATATATTGATGAGTTGACAACATAGGTAGTGGGAACAACACCACAATGAAACGTATAAGATCTGTAATGCAGCCTAACGAAACTCGATGAATAATATAAGCAAGTAATTGGCTAAGTAAGATAAGTAAGGAAATATGATTAGCAACACAAATGTGCAGATGAAGAGATAGAAGATATCGAAGAGCCTTAACGGAAATCAGCTGCGCAAGATCGCCTATACATTCAGACGACAGAAACGGAGCTTCAAATTAATGGTAGAAACGCTAGCTTCGATTATATTTCACCAGAAGCAATCAAAGCAGACATTGATACTTCAACAGAGATATTATACAAATTACTTGGTGAAGTTCGGAAAATAGAAGAAATACTAATTGATTAGCAGGAAAGATTTGCAATAAAGTCGTCAAAATAAAGGTAGATTAGCAGCAACGAAGATACTGTGGAAGAATAATGTTTTTACCAGTGGTAGAGAAAATATTGAATAGGATCATACTAGAATGGTCCCCCTGGGTCTTTGTGTATGGCAGACAAGAATAGTACCACTACCTCACAGAAAGCATGTATTAAGAGGCGACTAACTGTGTGACATGACAGGACACCGGCCATGGTTAGGTGGTGGGTTATGAGCAGCATAGATGGCGTCTAACAGGCTGACGGTCTCCTTTGATCTATTGTTTGAGTCTATTAAGATTGACTCGCACATCAGTTAACCACCCTCTAAGAAACTGGTTGTATACAGACTCTGTAGAGTCTTCTAAACCAGTATAGAGACGCTAAGTTAAGTTAAGTTAAGTTAGAGAGCTTGAAAGAGGTCATAGGCAAAGAAATGAGAGAAGAACAAGTAGACTTTCAACAAAATAAGTCTTGTGCAGACCAAACAGTTATGCTGAGAATAATAGTTGAACTCACAGCTTTATTAATTAATGAACTAATGAATAGGTTAATGATCTAATGAATAGATTAATAAACTATGACAACTTAGAATGAGTGAGAATCAATTATGAAGCGTGTCATGCATTATTGAGAGCTTCTGAAGTTTGCTAATGTAATTAAGAAAACGTATAAAGATATGAAAAGAAGTGTTCTACATCCAGATCAGCTTTCTGGGAATGTTGAGATAAAACGTATGTGCTTCTGGTACCTCTGTTATCACCATTTCTCATTATGTCGTCTATTGGCTGAATTATTAAAACAAGATCAGCCAATCAAAATGGAATTCAATAGAATTTGACATAACAACTTGATCTAGACTATGTTGATGGCTTGACGTTTCCTATCCGTAACAGCAATCAGATGCAAAATAAAATAAATATATTTGATGAGGGGTCACAATTGGGACCGTGAATGCACAAATGGAACAAAAATGTATGAGAAAAAATGCAACATACGACAATCAGATTGTATTTGGCAGACATGGAACGACAGGACGTGGAATCAATCTTATATTTTAGTAGCAACAAAGACAAAGTAGGAGGTACGAATAAAGATATCAAAAAAATACTGCGTATGAAAGCTAATGAAATTCAAAATAAATGAAGTTCAACTCAAAAATATAATCTTCAATATAAAGACCGTTCTATTGTATGGGCGTTGGAAGAATTAAATGGTATGATAAGAATAATGATGTGGAACAGAAACATGACAAATATCAGTGAACCGTGACTTAAGGAGAAGGAACTGTCGGATAGAACACGCAGTAAGGAAACCAGCTGATAACCTTACACGACAGTCTCTATTCTGGTATCCCAAAGACAAAAGAAGTAGAGGAACAAAACACACGGAGAAGTGAATTCCGAATGAACACAAACGAAATAGGAAACACGTGAGCAGAGTTGAAGCGGAGGATAGTCTGAGACTGGAGAACGTGTCGTGTATTTCTTGAAGACCTGTGCTCCGTGTGGAGATGAAAGGTTTTGATTTGATAGGTTGGTAAGTAATACGCGTGTAACAATGTTTCAATGCATAAGCGATGTTGTAATATTTTTGTGTTTCAGTTATCATTGTATTAAATTGTATTGCAGTTACCCACATAACGAACAAATGCTCATTTGTAATCACTTTGAGATGTATGTGTGTATATATGTGTGTGTGTGTGTGTGTCTGTGCATGTATGTGTGTGTTTGCGTGCGTGCGTACGTGCGTGCATGTGTGCATGTATATACATGTCTGTGTGCGGTTACATGTATTAGATATCCCCCAACACATTGTTCGTCCACTTATTGAGCTCTCCTGCACTTGATGAAACGCGCGTGATGCAGTTTTCAAGAGGTACTTTCAGTGCATCCTTTTTGCATATGTACTTGTGCGTGGTTTTTGTGTGTGCATTTTCTTACTAACTGCCACTAAAACACTTTATCTCTGACCTACTATCCCAGCATCATTTACATTCATCTGTAAGTTCGTTCTCCCAACTCGGCAGACATAAAATTGTGAGGCAAAGTCTACAAAAAAAAGTTTCAAATTACTATTTGTTTTTTAAAAACGTAATGAGACACGAATTTTTTTTTAAACCCATTTATTATCGGACTTATATTGTCCCTTATCCTCAACATAATATACAAAAACAGCTCTGCACCTGTCACATTACGCACTCTAGCGACGACAAAGAAAATCCACCTCACCAGCAGGAGAGACCTGTACCAATTTCGGAGCTGAAGCAACAGTTATTCATGCAGAAACTAAGATTATTATCAGCTGAAACACAACTACAAGAAAAACGGTCGTTCTAACAGACTCCAGGAGACCACTCCAAGCGAACTCAAGCAAACAACAAAGTCTCTGACACGAAATAAAATACAACAGCGGGTTACTGTCTAAAAATAAAACAGATCTAGTCCTATAGAGGATTCTGGTCGAGTGTGAGATCATTGGAAATGAGAAAGCAGACGACCTCGAACAAGAATACCAGCCAGAAAATGACAGCATAGTCAAAGTTGGCAGAGATTGGTAGACAAAGATCTTCAGACTCAGAACAGGACATTGCACACTCAAGGCCCACCTTCATAGAATAGGTATCAGAGACCCGCACGTGCGATTGTGGATCACCAAAGCACAAAGCAAACATCAGAACACTTCTTGGACGACAGCCCTACTTTAATACAGACCAAAGAGAGGTAGTCTGGCTCGGGGGAACGATAGTGTTCGACACGCTGTAGGGAACCGACGATTACCTGAAACGCACAATCTCTTTCGAGAACCTTATCGGACTTGAAGTATATCATCAGTTGATCGAAGAAGAAGTAGATGTACTCGTCCCTTATCTTTAATAGTATACCAAAACATGCAGCATAGAAGTCTTAGGTATGGTGTCCAAACCACATTTGCACTTCCCGTTAAACTTTTTCGTCATCTTCGAAACGTCTCCAGCCATATTGGGTTATTTAGTGCACCAGACAGGTAGAAATAGCCCGGGTGTAAGTCAGGGATGTAAGATGGATGTTTCATAAATTGTCACACTAGTTGGTCAATTTTCTTCGGGGTTAATCGAGTGGTACGTGGACTTGGTATTGTCTTGATGGAGCAGTACTCCTCTAATCAGCAGACCTGACGTTTTTTTTCAACTACATCCCGAGACTTAAAAAGTACTCCGCAGTAAAATACAATATTAACATTGTCACCTTTCTTCTGGAAACTGGTTAACAGCATTTCGTGAGAATCCCCAAAACACTGTAGCCTTCCCTGCTACTGGCGTAACTTCTTGATAGACGGTGAAGAAAAATGTTCCCATTGCATTGTAGCGCACTTTGATCCTGGTTGGTAGTGATACACCTATAATTTGTCCCCATTAATAATCCTATTCAGCATGTCTTCTTCATATGCGTACTAAAAGAGATGTTGCAAGGTCAGACCCATTCAGTTAATGTTGCGTTCTTAGTATCCACTTTAAGCACAATTTCAAAAAACACAATAGATCATGCATTATACTGTAGGCTAAACCACGAGAACACCCATATTGCAGTTGCTACACTGTCTATTGTTACTCATGTCAGCAGGAATCAGCTCCCTCAGCCACAAGACATATGGTTTTGTTCCAATCTAATCAAAACGACGAGGTCGGCTCATCAGAAATGAGAAAACTGATCGACCTAGTCATATGAGCCGCTTTATTCAACAAACACTTTTCACCGTCAACAATAAGCATTGTCCTATGACTATTCTTACCAAAAACTCATTTCGCCTACCAAAAGGAACCCAACCCCCCCCCCCCCCCCCCCCCAGTAAACTCTGTGAGTACGGACGCTATTTCCTATTTGAACTGCGTACGAACAAACAACACCTATCGTCTGCTACCTACAGTAATGCATAAAGCTGGATGTTGCTACCACCTAATGACACCTTTAACAACAACCAACTACATATTTCTACTATCCCATATTATCAGTTTTTGACCGACTTACTGGCCTATGCGCGTAGTTGGTAAAAGAATATTTTACACAAATAAAATAAATGCCGCGTCCTGACACAATCGACATCTGCTTAGAGTGCAACGTAGACAGGAACTTTGTTATGAGAAATTATTTGAACCACTTTTTGTCTTCAATTCTCATACTTGATTTCCTAATTCTCCTACTCCCTACATTCTCTGAAAATTCATTGTTCATTCCTCATTATTTAGATCGAGTTCCCTACATTCTCTGAAAATTCATTGTTCATTCCTCATTATTTAGATCGAGTTCCCTACATTCTCTGAAAATTCATTGTTCATTCCTCATTATTTAGATCAAGTTCCTTACATTCTCTGAAAATTCATTGTTCATTCCTCATTATTTAGATCAAGTTCCTTACATTCTCTGAAAATTCATTGTTCATTCCTCATTATTTAGATCATGGTGGCTTCATTGTCAGAAAATTCACTGTTCATTCCTCATTATTTAGATCACTTTCCCTACATTCTCAGAAAATGTACTGTTCATTCTCATTATTTAGATCATGTTCGCTTCATTGTCAGAACATTCACTGTTCATTCCTGATTATTTAGATCACTTTCCTTTCATTCTCAGAAAATTCACTGTTCATTCCTCAATATTTGGATTATTTTCATGACCAACTTTAATTCTCCATTCTCTTCCTCTCCAACATTCTGATCCAACCCAACTCTTATTCCCCATCCTCTCCCACATTCTGATACAACCCAACTATTATTTCCCATTTTCTTCCTCTCCCTTACTCTAATACAACCCAACTATTATTCCTCATTGTCTTCTTCGCCCTTACTCTAATACAATCCAACTGTAATTTCCCATTCTCTCCCACGTTCTGATACAACTAAACTCGTATTCCCCATCCTAGCCCATATTCTCATACTATCCAACTTTAATTTCCATCCTCTACCATATTCTTATACAACTAAAGTCTTATTCCTCATTCCCCATCCTCGCCCCATCCTCATATCATTCAACTTTAATTCTCCATGTTCCATCCTCCCCCCCCCCCTTTTCTGATATAACCAAACATTGATCCCATATTCCCCATCCTCTCTCCCATTCTCATACAACCAAACAGTTATCCCATATTCCCTATCCTCTCTCCCATTCTCATACAACCAAACAGTTATCCCATATTCCCCATCCTCTCCCCCATTCTCATACAACCAAACAGTTATCCCATATTCCCCATCCTCTCCCCCATTCTCATACAACCAAACAGTTATCACATATTCCCCAACCTCTCCACCATTCTCATACAACCAAACAGTTATCCCATATTCCCCATCCTCTCCCCCATTCTCATACAACCAAACAGTTATCCCATATTCCCCAACCTCTCCACCATTCTCATACAACTAAACAGCTGATCCCATATTATCCATCCTCTCCTTCCATTTTCAAAAAACCAAACAATGATACCATTTTCCCCAGCCTCTCCCACGTTCTGATACAACCCAACTTCAATTCCCCATTCTCTACGACCCTCCGCTTTCCCACAAGGCAACGTTATTCCCCCATTTCCGCCCGCCTTGTGCCCTCCTCACACAAGATCCTGTAACATTGCATGCATACACGTACACACGAATCTCCATAGGGGATACACTAGATGTAACCAGAGCCACACGGCACACAAAAGTGGACTCATCGATTCTCGGCGCTGGCCGTGCTATTATGCTGGGCGCCACGGAGGTAGAGATGAAACTGTATGTAGCTGTGTGTGTGGGTGAGCGTGTGTCTGTGTGTAAGTGTGTGAGTGAGCGGGAGAGCCACAATGTAAAGCTGCAATACTCCCCGAGTGGACCCATGGTACCCTTGTTGAGGAGGAAAGAATAGGACTACTGCACGTACATGCGCGTTGTAAAATGAGACACTAAAGAGAGTTTGCGTGCTGCTAGCGACCACATCATGTAAATCAAATGGCTACAGAAACCATCACTCTAAAACCACGCAAAGTGTTTTGATGCAGGCTTTCTAAATGAGAAGATGTGCAGTTGTGACCCTATGCTCCTGCTGGATGAACAGCGGGATAAGAAGAAACAACTGAAGTCTAGGTTGTTGTTGTTTCGAATGTCCACAATGAGTTGGTTTACTCTTTTGCGCACCCTGAAAAAGGACGTTAAGTGGCGTGTTGAAGTAGCTTTCCTCACATCCCGATCGTACTGATGAAGGTGGACCGAGATCATTTAACCGGTTGTGCTATGCTTGGCTTCATCTTCGTGTCGATCACTACTACGGGGATCACGTCAATGCCTCACCTATTTAGCCAGGTTGATGTCCAAGTCACAGGCAACACCTTCTGCTCCTCCGATTGTCGTCATTGTTCCAAGCTGGAAAATAGACATCTCTTTCATGGTTTTCCTTCAGCCGTGTCACATCAATATTTCACACACCTATTTTTCAAGTCTCATCACTCCTTTCCGCACCTCCCTCCATTTGCGTGTCGTTTTTCTTGTCCCATTCATTTTGGTCTTTTTATTTATTTCTTCTCATACCATCTTTTACTTTCCCATTTGGCCACTATCGGCTTATCCGGCCCACTATGACTACACTTTCTTAGCCAGTTTTTTCACATCCTGCTTTTCTGTCCGCCCCGTAGTAACACAAAGAAAAGTGTCATTTTATATCATTGTATATCCCATTATATATGTCCCAATCTTCTTTTGATGTTAGCTCATATTTTAATTGTCCGTTGTGTCTGAAGAAGGCTTTTTGGTTGCAATGAATGTTTCGTTCTTATTTTCGTCAGTGCGGTATCTGACTCGTATCTATACACGATTTTTGTACACGTTATTCACGTGAAATTTATTTCGAGTGGGGATAAAAAGAAAAAATACCATTAACGGTAAGTGCATCCAGTTATATTTGTTTTTATTATTTTGAAAGCAGAATACTATTATTACTTTTTTACTTCTCGTAAAATAAATTAGAAGGACTTTGAAATGTTGGAAGTAGAAATATAATTATTCAACGAAATCAGACAGATAAAAATATATTTGGCCACATCAAAATATGCAACACATTTTTAAAAAAGCGTAATTGAAAGAGACAAAGGTGCCAAAAGCATGTCATATTTTTTTTATTTATTTATTTTTTTTATTTTTTTTTATTTTTTGGGGGGCGGGGGGGGGGGGGGGGGGGAATTGAATGACAGCATCAAGAGGTGCACAAGAAAATGCGTGTCAGATTGATTAGAGTCCAGCTAAGAAGAAGTGAATTTTGTGGGAAGATGTACAAGTGTATCAACCACTACCTCAAAAACAGAACAGCCAGAGTCCAAGTACAAGGGCAGATGAGCAAAAAGGTGACACTTGAGCAGGGAGTACCCAAATGGGGAGTACTGTCACCCACACTCTTCCTGGTGTATATAAATGACATTACAGAGAATATACCAAGAAGAGTTCATAGCTCAATGTTTGCAGACGATCTGGCTATGTGGACCTCTGAAAAGAATCTCACCATAGCAAGAAATCGGATGCAGCAGGCCCTAACATCGCTGGAAGAGTAGGCGAGCTCATGGCTGGTCAAAATAAACGAGGAAAAGACCACATGTACAATATTCTCGCTTTCAATCAAACCCCAAAACACCAAATTAAGTCTAAACGGCAAATACCTACAGCCAAACGACAACCCAAACTATCTGGGAGTCACATTTGATCGGCGCATGACATGGAAAAGTCAGATCGAGAGAAACCGAATGAGAGCCAGAGAAAGAATGGCAATCATGAGGAAACTTGCTGGCACAA
Source organism: Ariolimax columbianus (assembly GCA_036924085.1). Lineage (NCBI taxonomy): Eukaryota > Metazoa > Mollusca > Gastropoda > Stylommatophora > Arionidae > Ariolimax > Ariolimax columbianus. Next base: position 30,889,649 of record JAVGWX010000017.1, read on the forward strand.
GCTGGGGAGCAGACGAAGGTATATTAAAGAAACTGTACACTGGAAGAGTGAGACCAGTCCTCGAGTATGGCATTGCGGCATGGACAACAGCAGCAAAGGCGAACTTTGATAAAGTTAGCAAACTTCAAAACCAAGCCATGAGAGTTATAACAGGAGGCATGAAGTCAACGCCAATTGTAGAACTTGAAAAGATTACAAAACTGCAATCCATGGCCGACAGAAGAGACTGCAGATCTATGCTGCAATCAAAGAAACTCAGAAGACTGACTGACCACCCAATGCACCAGAGACTAAACAATTTCGGAGGTGGGAAACTAAAGCGAAGAAACTTTACAAAAATAGCCAAGCAAAGATGCACGAAAACCCCATGAACGCACTAACAACACCAAAGCCCATCCCTACTGTACGAAAACCTACCTGGAGGCAGCATATATTTCCAGAGGTAGTAGAAAATATACCAGGTATTGGAAACAAAAACTGCCAGTCTGAAAAAGAAAGAAGAGATACTACCCTAAGTTACATTACGGAAAACTACCCAAGCATGCACTGGACCCATGCATACACCGACGGTTCCGTAACAAATACAACACAGTACGGAGGAACAGGAGCATTACTGAGCCTACCAAATGGCAGAAAAATAACACTGTCATTCGCTACTGCAAAATACACAAGCAATTTCAGAGCGGAGGCAGAGGCACTGAGGGCGGCAGTGGAAGAAATGGTGACAGGTAAAAGGAATGAAAGCCACATAGTCCTGCTTACAGATGCACTGGCCGTAGTCACAGCACTGAAAAGCCAGAAAATACTGAACTTAAAGATCTAAGAGCAGTACTCTGTCAACTATGCCAGCAGGCCGCACCAAAAAGAGTAGTGGTGCAGTGGGTCCCATCTCAGTGCAACATCCAAGGCAACGAGGAGGCAGACAGACTGGCAAAAGAAGGTGCAAAACTACCACAACCCGATACTAGTATGACATACGAAGAGTTAAAACGGCTTATTAGAGCTAGATACATGACCAAATGGGAAACCGAACATACTGGTTACACCAAAAGCGATGCCTATTACCAGTTGAACAGAAAATAGCAGTTCGTGGTCTTCAGACTTCGCACTGGCCACAATAGACTCAGGTACCACCTATTCAACAAATTGAAGTTAGGTGGCACCGACGAATGCCCGTGTGGTACCGGGAAAATGACCGCTGAGCATTTACTGCAAAACTGCCCGACATACGAGGATCAGAGAGAGCAGATGTGGCCATCACCAGTGGCAACACTAGACAAGCTCTATGGCAGTGTCGACAGCCTCAGGATGACGGCTGCTTTTTTCGAAAAAATAATGGTTACTGTTTGACTGCGTACGAAGAAGAAGAAGAAGAAGAAGAAGAAGCACGAGCAGCACAAGAAAAAGACTTCGTTTGAGAACCATTGCAGCGGATGTGTGGAGGCGGCAACTGATCTGATCACATACTAGTGGCGTCATACGGAACACATCTCAAACGGATCTGACCGTAATGGGGTGCAATTAGCGGCTGATTTGCGCAGTGGTAGAGCACTGGCTTTTCATGGCAAAGGTACGGGATTCAACTCCCACTACCGGCAGCTCCAGTCAACCCAGCTGTAAATGGGTACCTGACTTACGGTTAGGAAAGGAAAAGGCAGCGAGGAAGGGAGCTGCCCGCCACCTCACAAGTTGAGTCTTAGTATACTGGCCTCTAATACTTCATTCCTGACCACTGGTTAAGTTTGGTGAAGCACTTCCTTTTATGTGGCTAGTCGTCACGAGGGGAGAAGGGCCTGGATTCCATATACCATATGTATGCCATCCGTGTGTCATCTGTATTGCTGTAACCAAATCCTGACCTGTGCACTGTTGTTATGAACGCAATCAATCCACATTGTGGTCTTCTTGCTGCTCCGAGGCTGTGCCGTCCGATGTTATAGGCTTATCCATCGACTATGTAGGGAGTCATTCCGTAATTTTGTTCATAGTAACAGTAGTGACAATTAAAGCAATAATAATCGACAAGAGTCATTGTGAACGGACTAGAAAAGTAACTTTGACATAACCAGCTTCGAGAACATACATCTTTCAAGAAATCCTACTCAACAACCGATCATCCACACAATCAACAAGTTAATGGATAGAACATATAACATACATATGCGTTTCATTTGTCGACTTTGAAAAAGCTTTCCAAGGCATTGTAATGACAGCAGTAGTTAATGCAAAGAGAAATGAAGGTATTGAAGAAAAGCATGTTGGGCTGATAAAAAAGATAAATGAGGGCTGCTCAACTCAAATTACCCTATTTTACCGGCGATCAACAGATCAACACAATGTGGCGCTCGATAGCGCGATACAATGTCCACAAAACATTTCCCACCGACCCAAGAGAAAATCTTTAGAAAACTGTACTGTGAAGATGCAAGCACCAACATTGACAGAAATGCTCACTCACATAAGCGTAAGCTCTGACGTCCGCGTATAAGACCGAGAGATAACTTTAATTGTTTTACATTGAAAGGTTGACAGGCTTAATTATTTTACATTGTACGGTTGTCGGCTCTGATTGGTCTACAGCGTAAGGTTGCCGGCTAATTCATTTAATATTGCAAGGCTGTCAGACCTAACTGGTAAGTTTGCAAGCCCTAGCTGTTTTAAATTGTAAGCTTGCAGACCCTAGTTGTAATATTTTGAAATGATGTGGACCTTAATTGTTTTACATTGTAAGGTTGTACCAA